>JACJUM010003212.1:6396214-6803339 GCA_020976665.1 Heortia vitessoides | reverse complement strand
GTCACGTCAAAAAGAATTATTAAAATCGGTCGAGTACCTTTTAAGTTTATTCGCTACATACAAAAATACAAATCTTTCCTCTTTATAATATTAGTGTATATATTAGTGTAGATATACCTAGATAAGAAAAGTGATAAGATAATAAGTACTAAACTGCTAGACTTAAAACGTAGCCTGTATGATCTTAAACAGTATCAATCGAGATAATTCGATCGGATCGATTACATTTAATTAATGAGCGGTTTCAAACGTCAACGTTTATAACGTTATTTATTTGAGTTTCGTTATATTTCAGAAAACAGCTATCAAATTCGACCTAATTAAATCCAAAAGGATATCGAAGTAAATAATTATTTTATCATACCAACCGTTGGAAGTCCACTATTGGACATAAGCCTCCCCAAGAAGGGGGAAGTTTGCCCATATTTGCCGCGCTGGGCGAGCCTGTTGGCAATTGCAGTGCGCAGCTTTCTCGACGGGGATTCTACTGCCCATCCCCGCCTTGTGCATTTGATCTGCATAGTTCCGGGTATACCGCCACCTGTAGGTTCTGGTACCTTAGTCACTTCTTACGACATCAGGTACACGGAGAGGTACTATTCTACTCTCGCGGCAATAAGTATTTAAATTTGCTTAAATATTTAGTAGAAGCAAATCTCGGATTTTTTTATTATTATGAAATTAGCTACACGCATACGGTCCGCTTGATGGCAAACGTGACCGTAGCCTTTAGACACTCGTGTCATCACAATGATATCACTAGCGTGTCACCAACCTTGTAAACTGAACATACATTGTCACATTTACCCAGTAACTTCACTCACCCTTCAAACCGAAACAAAGCAATGCGAATACTGCTATTTGGCGGTAGAAATAGGTGAGAGCAAGGTGTTAATGCATACGACCTTTGTAAGAGGTCCACCTCTTGTACCTTCAAATGCCAATCATAAAATATAACTGCAATAAGCGGGTCCGATGGTGTATATAGTGTTCCTGTCTTGTCCACCAAATGTCTTGGGTTCGATCCTCACTTTAGACAAATATTTGTGTTTGTTCTGTGTCAAAAATGTATTTAGGTATTACATTTGTGATTCTTCTGTTGCCTGATGACAGTAAGAAGTGCCTTAAGAAACTTAACTCGGAGGTAGGTCTTGTCTAGGTTTGTGGTATATGGATTAATATCTATTATCAGCAATGCCGGTACCTCACGGCAATTGCCGCTCGGATGACCGGCAGAATAGAATAGTATCTCCCACTTCCGGTTCCTCACAGTATACGATTATCTAAACAGGGGCGATAGGTGAGACACCAGTGGCGACTCGTTCCAGACTCAGCATAAATGCGAAGTGCCCAGGCAAAAGGCCGCTCGTTAATAAGCAAACCCTTCCTACATGGCGTTGGCATTTTCTGACTAGTACAGAAAACTACTCAGTCACTTGCGTCATTTTAATGCAGCTGACTCCTGTATGAGGTCTTCTTCATGTAACTGACATAAATCTTTATTGGTAATATTAATACACTTCCTTTCCTGATAATGTAACAGATAAGGCTAATTTTGAGTTATATAATAAATGAGTTCAATGTTGGAATGATATCTTTGTGCAGTGTTTGTGGAGTACCTTACACTTGCTGATAGATTTAAGAACAGCGTAGTTAGAATACTTGCAGAGTATTACCTTCCCCACGACGTGCATAAAGCGGTGAATGAGGTACCGAAAGAGACAGGTGGCAGTATATTGACGAAATAGCGTAGCCCAAAGGTGGTCCAGTGGAGTACCTATCGTCGGAGCGTCATAGTATAGAATAGAACCTCTCTCTGTATAAGAATAGTAACTCCCGACCTTTGGCGCACAAGACAGGATCATTGCCATCTGCTCATAGAGCCTGTCAAGGCATTTTGCCCATAACTACCGCGCTGGCGGTAATCCCATGGGGGTGCTGCGACCCATCCCTGTTAACTTCATCATCATCATTTTAGCCATAGATAGTCTACTGTTGAGTATAGGCCTTCCCAAGACAGGGGGATTTTAAGCCATATTTGCTGCGCTGGGCAGGCGAGGATGCTGCTGCCCATCACCACCCTCTAGTATTTAAACTGCGCTGTTTCGGATGGATGTTCGCCGCCATCTGTCGGCTTTGGTACTTACCTCGCCTCTAACGACACCTGGTCCAGGTGGAAGTACTATTCTACTCTGCCGTTACCACACGGCAATCGTTGACTTTAATGTGTCAAATTTCACCCCCCGTCGCGAAAACTGCGCTCTGCGATTGCCGACACGCTTGCCCAGCGTGGCAAATATGGGCAAAATTCCTTCTTTCTTGGGGAGGCCTATGTTCACCAGCGGACTTGCAATGGCTGGTATGATAAAGTAGTTAAAGACGAACAACGTGTCGGGTCAGCCAGTTTATTATAGATCGGTGTCTTTTATACCAGTGCTGATGCACGAGATGAATAGGAAATAAATAAAAATCAACTATTTACAGTTGGAAAACTCGAAAACTGGGTGAAAGTAACTTAAATGCATATCTGTTTATCAATATCATAATGAGTCATTAAAAAGGTTTGTACATATAAATATTATAAAATTTTATTTTGTGTAAGATTAAATGTCGTTGAGGGCGTCGTCTCACAAGATAGATAAAGAAGTCAATCACATGAATGGACACACAGCAACAGATCAACCTATCCAAATGTGTCTAAACTTAGCAATCGATATTAATATACTATAGACTAAAGAGATAGAGTTTAAAATTGACTGTAACCATTTGACAGATTTGGGTAAGTTTAACTGTTGCCAACCGTACTACGGCGTGCAGTGGGCTGTCAACTTTGGCTTATGCACAAAAATCTGTCGTGGTATTGGCAGTCGTATCTATGTTTGATTTATTGTTGAGAATTAAATAGGAAGTACGGGAATCATCAATATCATCGTGATCATCATCATAGTAGCCGCAAAACGTGCACTGCTGGACATAGCCCTAAAGGAGGAAACCCTTATTTCTCTCATCACCTCTTTCTATCTAATAGCAGTGTTAGCATTGCTGAGTTTCGGTTTGAAAGGTGAGAGAGACAGTGAAATTATTGGGTAAATGTGACTTAGTATCTTCAGTTCATAAGGTTGGGGACACGCTAGTGATATCTTTGTAATGACACGAGTGTCTATAAGCTGCGGTTACATTTATGATCAAGCAGACCGTGTGCTTGTTCGCTGACTTCATAACATAAAAAAATACCTAATTGCTGCGCTGAGTAAGCATGGTGGAAATCGCAGAGCGCAGCCTCGCAACAGCATAGCAGCCGCCCATCCCCGCCCTGTTGCATTTGAGCTAAGTATATTGTTTTGAGCGGATATACAGCCATCTGTCGGTTCCGGTATCCCATTCGCCTTTTACGACACCTGGTACCGGGGAAGGTACTATTCTTCTGTGCTGTACCACACGGACAACGGAAATATAAACCAATGACAGCTAAAACATTTGAATGTTATGATATACTAAACGTTAATGTTTAAAAAGGCTATATTTAAAGATAGACAAAAGTTGTCACGGTCTTTTTTTTTGAACTTTGAAAGAAGGACAAATCTATCACACTTGTTTCTTGTAGACCTCTGTAGATTTCTGTTTATGCAGCGTATTCAAAGAAGCTCTCACATAAGAATAGTTTGGTCGCGTTACATCAGTAAGGCGATCCGGGGCCCGACCTTAGCTCAAGGGCCGTCGTAGGGAACAGTTAAATTGTTAACAAAAGACGACTGAGTGAACCTGGCCGCAATAACACGGCCGGTTATCGCTTGAGGGGCAAGAACTGTCGGTCGTGCGTGCTATGCGCCTGCGCATTGCCTGATTTCGCAACTCCCATAATGTCGTCCGGTTAATGACACAAGCCCTTAAACTTCGCAAAATCTTTATCTCTACTATTATCAGCCGATAAACAATTAATCAGTTTGAAAAATAACTCTTCCTTATTCATAAATTATCAAAAGATTAGAATACCGAATTGCTCAACCAATACTGGCCCTTATTACAGGCGAATAAGGGTCACTTTGTTAAGATAAATAAAACATAACGCAACTTGTAATACCTATATAAAACATCTAATTACCAGATACAAAAGTTAGGCATTAAAAAGCAGCTGGTCTGTGGTAGTCTTGCCTATTAGTGCTTAATATTTCATAGTGTTCACTTGTGCATTTTTTTTAATTTTTTTAAACATAATCAATCAATATGTTAGGTAAGTATTTTAAAATATTTTTTCGCATTTAATTTTAACACAGTAGGTATATTTAAAAAAATCGATTATTAATACGTTAGGAGTCAATTCTGATTTCTTTAAATTAGTCTGCTTGCCAATTACTGTTAAATAAAAGTTAAATTAATTATTATTTGGCAATTGAATCATAAAAATAGTTGAGGAAATCACATTTGTAATAAGAATGCAATATGTAGGTATCATGTCAGTTATAAAGAAATAAAATAGAAGCAATAAAATAATAACACCGTTAGACTAGATTTTAGTAATTAGGAAAATATATAACTATTTAATTATCACAAATAGAACTGACAAGTTCTAACCCGTAAAGCCTTCCCGAGGGATATTGGGAGATTTCTTTTCTAATTGCTAACTGACGATGGTGCAATTGGTAGTGATCTTGTGGGAAGGTCGTGGATTCGATCCCTACCCAGGACAATTTATATGATCATATTCAAGTATTATGTATATTTGTGATTTCTCTGTTGTCTGATGTCCGTAACACAAGTGCTTTAAGCGACTTAACACGGAGTCAGTCAATATGTGAGATATTTAGTGAATTTATTTATTACTTATAAAATAATAATTATTGCCAGGTACGGTAGGCGTAGTCATAATCAAAATGTTACCCTATCTCATTAAAGGTACGCTCTGTCGGATGGATATACAATCTTTTAATATCGATAAATACCCAAAATCTTAATCTCTTGGAGAGGAATCAGACCAGTAACAGCAGGTAATTAATTAACTATGAATGTCAAAAGTTTTATAATAAAACTAGCAGCGCCTCGCGGCTTTATCGGACTAGCTCCCATTCATTTAAGAATCGAAGCGAAACCATAAAAGTAACCTGAGACTTGTAACATCAGCCATCTGCCAGTGAACGGTAAAATAGGTCCAACCGTTTGATAAATTCGCCGGACAAAACAGACAGACAAACATTAGAAAAATACATTTTTCTAATGTCTGTCTGTAACGAATAAAAGTGAATCTCGTAAAAGTCAATCTTCTATACAGAAGCTATATGTGTATTTAGCAGTGTACGAGTTTTTACCCGCATAGTTTTGGACCAGTGAGCTTAAACCAGTGGCACGATAAAATTATCAAAATCACTAATAAGACTATTGATCGACTATCGATCCGGCTTTGCGCAGCAAGTATGCTACTTCCAACGGCTGGTATTATGAAGTAATAGGTATATAATGTAACAAAAAAGTTTATTAATATACCGCGGCTAATTTAAAACTGAAAAATGAGTTTAAAAATGTGTCTGTCTAAGTGTCTCAATTACGTCTATCTGTGATCTGGGTTCGACTCCGGCCTATAGGCATATATAGAGGGGGGCCGGGCCGTCTCCATCCAAGGATAGGATCTTGGGTGGGCACTAGACCCACCCAGAATCTTAGGCTACTTGAAAAGGTGTAGGTACATACATATTTTGAGTATCAACTGCGTGAGTGAGTGCGTCATCGGATCGGCCATGGTATGTCAAGGGCCAGGCCCCTCCCTATAATTTACCCGAAATACGCCATTGGTCCGGCCTTATAGGCGCCTTTGATTATGTCCCGCTTTGATCGAACGTGTGAACAATCGCCAACCCCTGTGGTAGCGCTAGAATTGTCGACCGAGTAATCCAGAGCAAGGTTAGTCAGAAAAAAAAGCAAAATGCACAGTAGAACAGTACCTCCCTCTGTACCAGATGTCGTAAGAGGCGACTAAGATGCCTAAACCAATATGTGGCGGTATATCTACCGAATCAGTGTAGCTTAAATGCAACAGGGCAAGAATAGGCAGCAGCATTCCCGTTGCGAAGCTATGCTCTGCGATTGCCGCCACGCTTGCCCAGCGCAGCAATTATGGGAAAATTTTCCTTGTCTTGGTGAGGCCTATGTCCAGGAGTGAATGTTTTATGGCAGCTATAATGATGATAATGATGAATCAATTTAAAACTCAACCCCTTCTCAAACCTCAAACATTAAATGCATATCGATTGCGAAATTTTGACAGATATGAGTAGGTTGGTTTTTCGCTTTGTGTACCTAATCTACAGTAATATTATAAAGAGATATGATTTTTGGTTTGTTACAATTTAATAAAAATTACCATAACAAAGCTACCTCTTCAGCATGTATCAGTTCACTGTTGTACATAGGCTTCCCCTAGATAATGGGATTTTTGCCCATAATTGCCACGCCGGGCAGGCTTGGTAGCAATCGCAGAATGCTGCTTCGATTATTAAAACAAAAAGGGATCCTTACCCTAATAAGAACAATTTAAGCATGATATATTTTTGTGTTTATAACAAATAAACAAAAAAAAACTAACAGATTTCAAAAAGTTTTTCATTGATGGAAAGGTACATAATCAGATGGTAACATTAGCTGTATTTTAGTTCCATATTCCAATGGAGACAGGAACTGCTCAGGTGTGAGGCTGCCAGTAAATCATATTTTAATGGAAAGTATTTGAGCATTGTTATTGTATACATTGTCACAAAGTTTTATTTATTGTTGGTAGGACCACAGTAATATATAAATAAAACAACATTAATAGGCAATAATTCTATACATTGGTATATCTCACTTTTATATTACATATTCATAATTTTTACATCAATACACTCCCCCCCTTCTAGATCTAGGTCTCTTGGTGTGCTTTTACCTGAAATAAAAAGAGAATAACATATATAAATTAGTCTTTCCTCTAGGTTGTCTACATCCTGGTATGCAATCAAAGGCTTTCAGTTAGTGTTCAGTTATTGAAGAAAACACAGTTTAACCTGTAATCTGACATATCACATATAATTAAACTAGCTGTGCCCGAGACTTTGTCAGTGTGGAATAGTTTTTTTGGGTACCCATACTTTACCTTATCTTTTATAAACTTTGAATGTCATGTTTATTTATATCGAATCAATGGCCCAAAAATAAGTTTCAAGTTTCTAGCTCTAAAAATAGTGATACTTCCATACAACTTTTTATCCTTTTACAACCCATATTTCAAATTAAAAAATAGCCTAAGTCTTTTCTGAGGGTCTCAAGATTGTCTGTGCCAAATTTCATCAAAATCGTTTGAGAGGTTTAAGTGGTAAAGCATAATAGACAGACAGACAGCATTTATAATATTATATAGTAGGGATTGTATGTGCTTTGCAGTCACCAAATTTTCATTAATGTGACTCTGATGATTTTGTGGAATCTGTCAAACTACAATGTTATGTTTCCAAAAAGGACAATATCAGCATGGGTTCATTAGACTGATAGTAACAACCATAAACATTGTCAGATTAGCAAGGGATTTAGTTATATGTGACAACACTTTCAGCTTAATGTTTATAAGCATTGGAAATAAAAAAAGCACAATTCCTATTCCAATACAAAAAGTATATATAAAAATTTTCCATGGAGTAAAGGAAATCGTGATTTCTGGACAATCACATTTCAACTTAAACTAAAAAAAACCCTGTTGTTTATTCTAAGATATTCAAATTAAATTTATTTTTAGAGTCAGTCAGTCAGATCATTTTGGAGTCACAGCCTAGGACAGATCCACCATTTGAAACCATAGATCATGTAAATTTTATTTTGCTGTGATTCTGGTTTGTGTACATATCTACATTTTACACATTATATGTTTGTGTACATTATAATCTGGTAGTACATTAATAAAAAAATATTATTATTTAATTTCTGAAGGGACAGTATCAATAATTATGAATATAAAATATGACAAACATTACCCGATATTGAATCGCCATCAAATTCAAATTTTAATTTATTCACAGATGTCTCTAAGTGTTCCGCACATTTTACAAATGCAATACTCAATTTATCATTCAAACGGACAACCGTTTCAAACGGTTTCTTCTTATTCTGGCACTGGAATTTTAATTTGATACCAGCTATGACTGTTTCTTTATTATCTTTTATTAAATTAGTTACACTATTATTTATTAATCCGCCTTCAATAAATTTAGCTATACTATAGTTTATAGAGTCTGGTGTATCATCAGGTTGAAGTATTTTCTCATTGTATGTCATAAAAAGGCGGTCAAAACTAACATTTTCCTTTTTTGAGAAGTAATCAAAGATTTGCACTAGTTTCTGGAATTTACGTATGGTAAATTTGATAACCTCTGAACTTAACCAGTGAACTTTTACAGACAGTTCTTCATTCATATCAAAATCGGTTTCCTCGTCAATTACGAGTACATCATCAATTTTATTTATACCGAATAAAGTTTGTGAATCCGATTGGTCAGGATATTCATCTGTATTACCTACACTGTATGTAGGTATATTGAAGTTCAGTGGGGAATTATTTCTCCTAGAATTCAGACCTCTCCGACCTGTATTTCTACCTCTACCTCTACCTCTACCTCTACCTCTGGATCTAGTAACGCTTCGTGTTTCACTAAAATTTGGACTGTCTAAAATAGTTACACTTGTATCTGTGATATCGGAACTTGTATTTCGAGTCGTCTCGCCCACTTTTCTTCTCGACGATTTCGTTGGAAGTGAGCATTCCACGAAAGAAGCACTCCGTTTCGTCGCAGACCGCGTAACTCTTTTCGAAGATGTTGCTGTTGAGTTATCATTGAATACAAGTTCCGGTTCATCAATATCTCTCAATTGGACGGTGTTTTCTCTAATAGGAATACTCTCCAATTCTCTTTTGGTGGGTAAACTTTTTTCTTTCATTATCTCATCAATTTCTGTAGAATCGTTCAGAAGATTAAAGGTTTCAATTTTGTCTTCGATATATCTGTTTTTCATGTTCTGAAGCTTCTGCGCTATGTTGCCGTAGCAATCTTCTTCCGAATCTGACGTATCCATTTCTGTTTATATATGTAAATAACAATTTATACACAAATACTTAATAATATGCTTCCATAACAATAAACAACGTAACGTTAATACAATGAGGATGGCGTATGAATGTCTGTTGTCAAAGTCAAAAATACAACGTTTCAAAATAAAAAAGCGACGCTACACGTTTTGTTCGTTCAGTATACATTAACTGATTAAGGATTATAATTATGAAACCAACAAATAACAAAAATATATTTTTCTTTTATGTTTCTAGATGTATGTATGTATTTTTGTAATTATAGAAAACAGTTTTAATACATAACGAACCAATAAAATTTTTGTACGTATCAGCAAAATGATAGCATTAGATAAATATAACGCTTTTGACTTTGATAGCACCATGAATGTTTACGCCAAGACTATTTTAATAGGATATCATAAAAAATATTTGAAAATATTATGTATGTATATGTTATTAATCCACAATTTAGTATATCAGTGTTGGCTTTGAATAAAAACTAAGTAATTTTCATATTAACATAGATTGACATCTGATAACAAGTACCTTTTGTAATCTTTTTCTTTTATCATTGCGAAATAATCTAATACATTTCCATACCCTAAATGCGTGATTGAGTAAATCAGTTTGTACAGAACAATAATGTTTGTTAAAAAGAGTTTGTCAAAAAACTAGAGTGATGAGAAGGAGTTAAGAGCGAAAGAGTATTAGAAGAACGGAGATTACGTTCGTGAGAGGAAGATAGGAATTGGAAGTTATCCTTTAAGTAAATTGGTGCGTACGAATCAAAAAGTATTGAAAATAGTATGGTTAGAACTCGAATTTTGCGACGTTCTCGAATAGAAAGCCAGCCGAGAAGAGAACGGTAATGGGAAATATGATCGTATTTACGCAAACCGAAAATGAAACGAAGACAGTTGTTTAATAGACGATCCAATTTATTAAGGAGTTCTTGAGAGATATTAGTGCAGCACACGTCACCATAGTCAATTATGGGTAAAACGAAGGATTGAATAAGAAGGGTTTTGGTTTTAGTAGGAAGAAAATATTTTAATCGACAGAGAATACGAAGCGTTCCAGTAACCTTACTGCTGATTTCATTATATTTGTAATACTATACATATTTATTTTTATTTCTCCGGCATATAATGAATTTTGACTAGATTTTTTACTACATATACTTTATCTAGACATTATTAAGAAAGAAAAGCTAAGTAAAATAATGTATATAAAATATTTTTTTTATACTTAAAACTAAAACAAAAATCCTGACAGCCGTTGCTGGACGACGATAAACTATTTCTTCTCTCATGTTGGATCAAACTATATACAGTAAGCAAAAGAAAAAGTAATCAATTCAGTAGGTTCGAAGTTTTGGAAAATATAATGCTGTGCAACTCAGGTCATTTTCATCATCGTTCCAGCCATTGTAAGCACACCACTGCTATGTCCAGCCTCCACAAAAAGGAGGAATATTGCCCATAATTGCCGCGCTGGCTAAGCGTGTTGGCAATCACAGAGCGCAGCTTTTGCGACGGGGATGCTGTTGCCCATCCCCACCCTGTGCATTTGAGCTGCACTGTTTACTGTGTTTTAGTACAAGCATAATATAGTAGAAAAACACAGATAATTTTAAAGTTTTACAATGAGATGTCGTAAATAGACACATTTTTTGCGATAACATTTATAAACGCTGGCTTAACCTGACTAGATACAAAAAAAAATATGTTTATTGTACACTTAAAGAAGTCTACAAGTCCAAGTTTACTAACTTGTGTCTATCTCTCAGAGATAACCTACATTAGTTTTTTTTTTATTGCACTCGTGCTAAGTAGCTTTTTAAGTCTCGCTAGTAGGAAACTTGAAATTTTGCATAGGGGTTCCTTTTACAACGTGGGGGGTGCACAAAGAAAGGATTTCTGAAAATTTACCCCCTAAAACGGGAGTGCAAAGAGAGTATGAAACTTTGCAGTTTTTGAAGTTGTTCTAATGAAATATATCAGTATAAAAGTTATAAAAGTTCTTTATTAATCAAGAAACATGGATAAAATATATTTTTGAAAATCAACCCTTAAGGAGGGGTTGGCAATCGCAGAGCACTGCTTTCCCGATGCTGCTGCCCATCTCCACCCTACACATTTTAACTACACTCTCGTCTCTGACTAATATACCGCCATCTGTTGGTTCTGATACCTCAGTCGCCTCTTACGACACCTGGTGGAGGGGGAGGTACTATTCTACTTTGCCGGTATCTCACAGCTGACTTAGCATAGAGTCAGGTAATTGTTTGAGATGATCGAAGCCAGGGCGGGTCGCTTGTCTGGCAATATCAAGTGAAACCGGAAATATTTTACAAGCAAGCCATCAAAGTGTCTATAAAGTGTAATACATTTAATGATCCTGAATATTGTTATCTCTTTTTGCGACATTTGATAAGACTCTTTCTAATTCGGTTTCTTCACGTGTACGTAATGTGGATATTTATACGAACAAAAAGATAATGTGATTGTAAATCTAAAAATTATCTACATATTTTATTATTAATATCAATAGGCTAAACACTTTTTCATATTTTTACATTAAACATTTGTAATAAAAATACATTTTATCTAATCAAATATAACTTTTGGTAAACGATTGTGGAAGACGTCAAAAACAATATCTTTTTGCTTCATCATACCAGCCATTGGAGGTCTACCGCTGGACATAGGCCTCATCAAAAAGTGGGTTCTTGGCCCATAATTACCGCGCTGGATACGCGTGATGGCAATCGCAGATCGAATCTTTCGCGACAGGGATGCCGCTACCCATCGCCGCCCTGTGCATTTGAGCTGCACTGTTTCTGATTGATGTACGGTCCGTTTTGGTACCTTAGTCGCATCTTACGATTTCTAGTGCAGTGTGAGGTACTATTCCACACTGCCGGTGCCTCACGGCAATTAATTTTGCACTTATTTCGGTTAAGCAAAGTAATTTCAGATCAATGTGGTAAAAAAAATGATGTGACAACAAAAGAGAGATTAATGTTGAGATGATTAGGACATGTAGAAAGGAGGGATGAAAGTAGAATGATTGTGCAAATATGTAGAGTAGTAGTAAATAGAAGAGTTGGTATAGGACAAACCAGGCCGCTATACCGCCTAGTTCGTCATACATGTAACCAGGTCGAAGAGGTATTAAAAAAGGGCCAGGTCAGAAGTACCAAGAATAAACGAGCGTGTATGAGAGGATTATTGTGGGTAAGAGAAACGAGAGGTATGCCATCTGGCACAAGGGGAGGTACCTACTATTCTATTCTACCAGTGCTTTACAGCCAATTTATGTATGTAAGTAATTAAGGGCGTTGCCACTCTGCAGAAAATGAATGTACAAGAAACTAAATTCTTGAAATTCATTTGTTCATTCGTTTGCTGACTCATATTTCAATGTGCGCCTTTTTTAACTTACGACGTAAATAAATGTTAGGCAATAAGACATACATCATCAATACATATAAATAAAATTGGAGTGTCTGTTTGTAATATTAAAATAAGTGCTTTTTACTAAATGGATATGCATGTAAACCAGGTACTTATAACAAAATACTACTTTTAAAATTTTTGTCTGTCTGTTTGTTTGGAGAAGTCTCTGAAACGGCTAGACCGATTTTGAAGATATTCGCAGATAGCTGATATAACAAGGAGTGATGTAGGATACATAACATTACGCTACGACAAATAGGAGTGGAGCATCAATCAAAAATGTGTCATAAAAAGGTGAAAAATATACATTTTTGAGGAGAATATGCCAAATATAGTCATGAACACGGACGAAGTCATCGCTAGTCACCTACAAACCTACAAATACTCAAATGTCAAACTTTTACAAGTTTAAAACAATCGGTTAAGAATAAGTATCTGGTTATTGCATATATTGTTATGGTCTTTGATATTTTAAACATTGAAAAGCATAACTCTCATATACACAAATATAAATCACGCCTGTGACCCATCGGAGTAGGCAGAGACTGGATCTCCACTTTTTACGATCCTGTCATACCTCTCTTGTTTCCCACACTTACTCTTGGTACTTCTGACCTAGTTAAGATATGTTTGCCTCGGTCGTCCTATACCAATTCATCCATTCACTTCCGCTCTATATATTTGTGCAGTCATTTTACTTTTATCCTCCCATTCTACATGACCAAACCATCTCAACGTTCCTTTCTCTATTGTACATTATCTTTTTCACCACATTGATCTCTTATCACACTGTTGTTGCATAACTCCCGCCTTAGAGAAGTGGAACTTTTCCTAGGAAATATTATTTTTAACTCAACATCTTTATTTCAATACAAAAATCCTCTGAAGTAATTCGATAAAGTGTTATCTTTAAGCGTTGGGTTATTAGGGTTTTTTGAACTTCTAACTAAACACGTAGTCTGTTGATAAAACAAATCTAATGCGTTCTATGATTATTTATCTATAGATATGTATAATATCTTTATAATAGCTATTTATCAGTTTATCTGATTTAGTTAACATAATTAGAGAGAAAAATATTAATTTCCGTTAATTAAGATAATACATTTTGGTACCTAAAACTGTTTTCTTGTAAATCTATCTATTAAAATAATAATATTTCTTTTTTACTAAATCGTCATACAAGCATACGGTCTACGCGATAGGTATCGTCACAGCACCTTATTCACGCTTGTATCATCACAAAGACATCACTAGTGTATTGCAGCTTTGCGAGTTGAATAAGTCACATTACGCAGTAATTTCACTGCCTCTCTCACCCTTCAAACCGAGACACAGCAATGCGAATACTGCAGAGACTGCGGTTGAGATAAATGAGAAGTGAGGCACCGAGCAGACGACCTTATGTGATCTATTTCTAGGGTTTGTAAACGTGGCTGGCAGGTATTGGTAGCACTATCAATCCTTCTTGCATCAGTTCTTTTCTAGTGTTTCACGTCATAAACCTGCAGTAAGCCTAATCAGCTATCGGCAGAATAGTTTAGGAAAGCCACTCAATGACCTATTTATTTAAATTTTAGGTGCCTATAGGAACAGGCTAGACCTAGTTTAGGCACCTAAGTATCAAAATGTATTTTAGTTTAAGTTACCTTTTGTTGTTGAATAAAGTTATTATTATTATTTATTATTATTATTAAATCACTTACACCAAATCTGGTCATTTGAGTTGCAGGATAATCTATATTTACAGAAAATCTGATTTTCTACATAAGTTAATACCTCACTCTCACCTATTTACATACATACATCACGCCTGCGTCCCATAGAGGTAGGCAGACACTATGGATCTCCACTTGTTACGATCTTGGCATACCCCTCTTGCTTCAATTACTCGCTTTAGTCCTTTCATACAAGTTCGTTTATTCTTGGTGCTTCTGATAATTCTTTTCTATTTTAAGATACTTTAATACCTCTTCTACTTGGTTAGGATATGTTCTTCTCGGTCGTCCTATACCAACTCTTCCATTCACTTCCACTCTATATATTTGTGCAGTCATTCTACTTTTATCCATCCTTTCTACATGTCTAAACCTAAACCATCTTAATATTCTTTTCTCTATTGTTGTCACATCATTATCTTTTACACCACATCGATCTCTTATTACACTATTATTTAATCTATCTCTCAAACTCCATTCCCAGCTTTCATTCTTAGTTCAATATCTTCATCATACTTCCCATGTCTCTTAAAAATACATCCCAGATACACAAACTCTTTTACTTGTTTAACTTTCATGTCATCGATCACAATTTCACAATTTGTCATGCTTTCCTCGTTTTCAATCACCATCACTTTCGTCTTACTTTCATTAACTGCAAAATCGTTACCATCTCTTGTAACTTCTTCAGCTGACGATGCTAACACTACTTGAGCATCAGCGTACAGAAGACATTTGATAAGTAACCCATTCATACTTAAACCACATTTATTGGCTTTCAAATTCGACAGACAGTTTTCAATAAATAGGTTGAATAACCAAGGCGATGCTACACATCTCTGTCTGACACCTCTATGTTTGTCAAACCATTTAATGTAGGCACCGTTTATTCCAACGCAACTACAATCCTTATAAAAAGATTGGAATGCCTGAATCAGTCGGTCATTTACTCTATATACAGATATAATCTTCCACAACTTCTTTCGCACAATTCTATTATAAGCCTGTTCCAATTCAATAAAAGCGCAATAGACCTTTTGACCTTTTGCAAGGCACTTTTCGGCTGTGCAGCGTAGGGAAAAGATTTTATCCATGCACCCTATTTACTTTTTAAAAATTTAAATTATATTTTTTTCCTCACCTACTTCTACCGCCAAATAGCAGTGTTCACACTGTTGTGTTCCGGTTTGAAAGTGTCCGAGATTAATTTATTAAAATAACAAAAAGTTTGAGTTTGTGTAATTGGGGCTGAGAAAAGGTACCTGCCTACGTCCGTGACTAATCTATTAAAATAACAAAAAGATTGCTTTTGTATGATTGGGACTGAGAATCAGGTACCTACATCCGTGATGAATTTATTAAAATAGCAAAAAGTTTGAATTTGTATAATTGGGACTGAGAATAGGCACCTACATAAAATTCAAAAATCAAATGCAAACACAACTGCCAATTATGATTAATCACTTAATGAAGCCCTCGCTTCGTGCGTTAATTATTAAGGAAAATATAAATCCATGTATTTACTTATCGTGAAGATGTTAGATACTACACATTAACATCGCTAATATCATCAGAAACATTAATTAGATTGATTTGCATTTCTTTATAAATCATACATCAATTATGTTTGGGCGATGTTTGGGATTGATTGCAGGTTGTGCATGTTAACTCAAATGATAACACTGTTTTTTTAAACATACAATTAAGGGTATTAGTGATCATCATTACAGCCATTGGGAGTCCACTGTCGGAAATAGGCCTCCCCAAAAAAGTCTGAATCTGCCTTCCCCTGTACCAGGTGTCGTAAGAGGCGTACCAGAACCGACAGGCGGTATATCCATCCGAAACAGTGTAGCAAAAAGCACAGGGCGGGGATAGGCAGCAGTAGGTATTCCCGTCGCGAAGATTGCGCTTTGCGATTGCCATTTGCCAACACGCTTGCCCAATGCGACTATTATGTGCAAGATTCCCGCTTTTTTAGGGATGTCTAGGTCCAACAGTGGTCTTCGTAATAGAGTAATGCCTCTGTACCAGGGCCCGTAAGAGGCGATTGAGGCACCGGATCGTAGCATCACGACGAGAATCTTTCGGTACCGGTATACTCCGCGCGGTATAGCAGTAGCCGGTCAAGATGCCAGACATCAACGATAACACGGCTATCAATATAGCGGCATAATTCAATTATAATCAAAAACGCATAAGCACGTCATAATTGTCAGATGCATATCAAATGATATCTAAGAATGAAATCTAGTCGCAATATGACAAAACGCAATCCGAGTACATTAATTATTTGATACCATCTCTGCTACCTGGTATTTTTGTAATCCTATTTATTTCATTAGATTGAAATTTTTGATCGGTCAACTAAGATTTGATAAGGATAATAATTGTTGCAAATCACATGTCATCGTGCGATTTATCGTAGGTACCTAAATGCATGTGTCGTTTAATTACACATACATACATCACGCCTGTGTCCCATCGGGGTAGGCAGAGATAATGGATCTCCACTTGCTACGATCATGGCATACCTCTTTCGCTTCCCTTACTCGCGGTAGTCTTTGATACACGGTCTATTTTACACGGTCTGATTTATTTATGGTACTTCTGACCAGGTTCTTCTTTAATACCTTTTCTTAATACCTTTCTATCTGGTTAAGATGTGTTCGCCTCGGTCGTCCTATACCAACTCTTCTATTCACTTCCGCTTCATATATTTGTGCAGTCATTCAACTTTCATCCTCCCTTTCTACATGACCAAACCATTCCTTTCTCTATTGTTGTCACAATATAATTTTTCACACCACATCGACTCTTATCACACTATTCTTTAATCTATCTCTCAAATTGACCCCATACATACATCGAAGTGATTACATTTCAACAGCATTTATTTTACTCGCGTGCTTTTTCCGCCAACATACTTGGGTATGCCCAACATTCACTACCATTTGTCAGTGTTGGAACCAACACACCTCTAAGAACAGCCAGTCGTGCCCTTTTTGACACATTTTGGCTGCACATAAAAGCATGTAAGGCTCTATTGACATTAATTCCAGCTTTCACTTTTTTTTAAAAATTTCATGCTTCCCATTTCTCGTGAAATCACTTCCCAGATAAACAAACTATTTCACTTGTTCAACTTTCATATGATTTCATACGTTTATATTATATATTATATCGAAATATTTTGGTAGTAAATAAATAAATTCACACAACATCTCGTACATTGATCTGACTCTGAGATGAGTGGCTTAGGGCACTTGTGTTAGAGACAATGGGGGAATCACGTCATGTCATACATAAACACATATTTTTGAACACTCTGACACAACAAAAACAAATATCTGTATGTCAAATAAATATTTCTCCTGAGTGGGGGATCTAACCCGACGTTAAGCTTACAAGTCTATAAAGGTTAAAGAAAAATAAAAAAAAAACATGTGTGTTACGGATATCAGCCAGCAGATAAATAATATATACAATAATATACTTATTTAACACCTAGAAAGTGATGAAATAAAAATATAAAATATTTATTTACTATAAGTACACTTACAGATTACTGTCTTAAACAATATTATATTAATTAATATTCATAATTAAAGTATAATATTAACTAGACTGTAACCCAGGATAATGTGTACACGACATGTTTTATTTAATTTTTTTTATTTAGTTTTATTTAATGTTGAAAATGGGGGTGTAAAGTTAGTATGTTACTTTGCTGGTTTTAAGGCATTCGAATGAAATTCATTATAAAGGTTGTTCATACAAACGCGTGTAATTTCTTTTTCTTGAATCATCCCTTAGGCGTTATACGGTGGATGCTTTAGACAGTATAAACGTTCTATAATTTTATGTGGGCGAAACCACGGCCTTCTATTGTTTTATAAACTCTTAAATAATAATTAAGTATAAAACATTCAATTCAATATTTTATTTAATAAACGTTTAAAAACCTGCGTTAGAATAATTCTTATTTTGAACACTCCGTGATATATTCTAATTCACCATCATCATCAACTCAGCCATTGGAAGTCCACTGCTATACATAGGCCTCCCGAAGAAAGGGGGATTTTTGCCCTTAATTGTCGCGCTGGGCATGCGTGTTTGTGATATCAATGCGCAGCTTTCCTCACGGGAATGCTGCTACTCATCCCCGCCCGTTGCATTTGAGCTACACTGTTGTGGCGGTTGCGGTTGGATATATCGATATCTGTCAGTTTTGATACCTTAGTCGTCTCTTACGATACCTGGTACAGGGTGAGGTACTATCCTACTCTGCTGGTACCTCAAGGATATTCTAATTACAGAATATTATTTGTCGCTCCACAATGACGTCATATTATATTTAGATATCTTAAAACTTGAGAAGCTGGAATGGATTTCTTTCACATAATGTATTCCCAAAATTTTATGGTAAAAAATAAAAGTATTTTATTTATTTTTTATTTATTTAACTTTATTGCACAAAATGTTACAAAATGTACAAATGGCGGACTTAATGCCAGATGGCATTATCTCCCAGTCAACCTTTACACAAAACTGAAAAATATATATCAAACAATTTAGCCTCTAACTTTAACTCTCTTTTATTTTCCAGTTCAATCATTCGCGTTTTTGGCTGTGGTAGCGGTGGCTTCGGCCAATTCCTTGAAAGGAGTGGATCCCAACACACTGGAATGTGACCCCGCAGGACATGTAAGACTTTAAATATATATTCAATTGCAAAGATTGTATTGAGTTCAAATTATTTCACAAATTACTTCTATAACATTTCCTAATAATTAAAATAACTACTATTCTACTTTGGACGAGCCAGATGGCGCTAATGGTAGTGAACCTATCTTATGATCTACAGGTCATGGGTTCGACCCCACGTCCAACATCGTAGACCGCGTCACGTTTAAGACGATCCGCCCGATAGGGTTACCGCGAAAGTCGCAGCCCTTCTCCGCCCTCTCACTGGCACAACGCGACCTTTGACACTGCACATGCAGTCGTACAACAGTACAGTACACCTCGTTCGCCGGCAACGCGTGCAGTCCCTGCCTCCGCGGATAACCGACAGCCCTAGAGCTGTCGGGCTCACTCTAACCGTCCTCTTTTGCAGAATTTCATAGTAGTACATATATGTAAATTCGAACGAATCAAGCGGACATACCGAGTAAAAAAAGAGCACCAAGTTTTTTATGAAAGAGTCAAACAGGGATCATAGCTAGGGCCTTAGCAATGTTTTCTGAATAAAATGCACTAATGTAGATATAATAAATTTTGATACTTCTTGTAGGACAAATGTGTGTTTATTTAATATGAAACGCTGATTAGAGTCTAGTACTGTTTTTCAGTTAAATAACAAAGACAGCTAAAATCAAGCAACTAAGAGAAATTAAAATATTTTTAATGATCCTAAATAGAAATTCTACTGGAAGTAGATTTATTAGACATGATTTGGCAGAAGTCTACGTAGTTCCCTCTTTTCGTTGCACTAAGAAAGAGATGGATATAATTTTATAATACCTACTCTTAGTGGTTGCGTTTTTGAATTTAGTCAAATATTTTAATGACAGGTACATTTGTTGCTGCCTCACTTTGAAGACTGCAACAAATTCTACATGTGCGTCCACGGAAAGGAAGTGGAGTTCTCCTGCACCGGGAATCTAATCTTCCACTTCGAAATCCAGGTAACAACTTCTTTTCATGTAAAGTGTACTTAAAAGACGGTATATAAGAGCTTTGAGTTCGGATTGACGGACCCGTTGCCGCAGTCAGATCCTCACATAGAACAAATATTTATCAAATGTATATGTGTTCCGTGGTGTACTGGCAGATTAGAATAGTACCTCCCTCTGTACCAGGTGCCGTAAAAGGCGACTGAGGTACCGGAAATGACAGACGTGTGTAACTCAATTGCAATAGGGTGGGAATGGCCAGCAGTATTCCAGGCGCGAAGCTACGTACCGCGATTACTACCATGCCTACCCAGCCCGGGGAGGTCTATGTCCAGCAGTGGACTTCCAGTGGCTGATATGATGTCAGCAGCATCATTGCAGAATGTCCACGGTCATATGTCTTTTCAAGAAAGAGAGAAGTGTGTTCATAATTGCTGCTCTGTTGTGGAACATATGGTGTGGTCACCTAAAGTGTGGACCTTGCCTTATATAGTTACGCTGTTTCGAATGTATGTATATACCGGCATCTAACGGTGCTGGTACTTGTATTTCACGGCACCGGCATTATTATGTTGAAAATGTAATGCAATATCTAAGTATAAATAATTGTCTGACGGGCCCGATGGCGCAGTTGGTAGTGATTCTATCTTGTGCGCCAGGGGTCGTGGGTTCGATTCCCATCCAGAATAAATATTTATATAAAGATATTTGTATTTGTTCTGTGTCTGGGTGTTAATGTTAAAATATGGAGATGTTGTGGGAATTTATTGTTATTATTATTAATATTTGTTAACCCATAATTTAAAGACTGAAAATATTCGTTAGTTCTTAATTTTAATAGTTCTTAATTCATTTGTTTTTAATTTCGTTTTCAGACTTGCAACTGGGATTGGGCGACAAAATGTGTACTTCGTACTCCAAAAGAAGATAATGGTGAGCAATTAAACCATAGCTTATAATTTTCTAAATATAACTTATGCCACTTCGCATTATTTGCGTGTATGCGTTGGTATATACCTGTATATAAGATTAAATAAAAAAATTAAATATACCTTATTCAAGTAGGCACATTAGAACCACTTAAATTATCAAATTAAACAATATATACAAAATAGAAAGCATTCGATTCTATTATCCTCATAATAGTAATGACCTTGATAACCTCCCAAGTTGTTATGAGTCATCTAACATATAGAAATTAGGCTTACTTCAAACTTGTCTTCCAGTACTTGCCGGGTCTTAAAACCGATTGATCTATATTATTGTAAAAGTTAAATTTAAATGTATTGAAGCAGTCAGATTACCAATATGAGCACCATAGAACATATTGCTCGTTGCTACGGTGGTCATGCCTACCCTGTTGCTATTTCGGATACATATACCGCCATCTGTCGGATCAGTCGCTTCTTTCAAAGAGAGAGATATATATATATATATATATATATATATATATATATATGATTGTACTTTAGGGCAGTTATTTGGTGACAATTTCAGAAAAAATTAGCTCAGCTTTTGGAAACGTAATTAAATTTTGTATAATAAATAGACAGGTAATATTATTTCAAATATTTTTTTCTATTGATAAACCGTTATGTAAAATGTAATATTTTTTTCACGCGTTTACATAGAAGATGGTTCCGGTGACATTGACGTGGAAGGATCTGGCGATGACGAAGGTAGCGGCTGGTTAGACCAGGTCGAGGAGGTCGAGGCTGATGGTAAAACACTTATTTAATTATATTATCGTATCATCATCATCATAACCATAATGATTGCAACCACACTCCACTGAGGATCACAACCCTCCCATAAAGAGGAATTTTGCTCTTAATCACGTTGGCAGGCGTGGTAGCAATCGCAGAATGTAGCTTCGTGACGGGAATGCTAATGTCATTCAACACGTGCAGGATGGAAGAGCCGGCTCCCCCCACACACATACACAACATAAAACACACATATTACTCCCCCTTCCCCTCTTGGACGTATGGAGTCCCCATTTAAAGCTGTGGAAGCCTGGGCTAGGTCAAGCCCTATCACTCCGGACAGCCCGCCAAGGGGCAAAGAGCGACCGTAAGCAAGGATGAAAGGGAAGGGGGACAATGACGCACGGAGGTGAAGAAAAAAAAATAAATAAAAAATACAGTGCGTAAACGCCTTACATCTTACATCACCCGTGACCCCGTGGGGTCACGGAGAAAAGCCGGGTGCAAGCGCCCCCGCCCGTAGTCCAACCACGACTAAGGGCGCGACGTTCGTGTAACGTAGATATACTGTTTCGGGTGGATATCCCGCCATCTATCGATCCCATTTTACAACATTAACAGGGGGACGTACTACTTAATTCTGCTGGTTTTCCGGGGTGTATCGTACACGAGAACTGTTGCAGCCATTTATGAAAGGCCTGGCCAGTATTAGGCCTTTAAAAAAATGTAACTGTTGGGGCAGTGACCCAGTAGTCGAGTATCTGATTTTCCCTCTTCGCAAACTTACTAGCGATATATAACCGGCCTTCCTTAAAGCTGTAACATTATCATAACATTATAAAAGCCGTTGAAGAGTAGAGTGCAAAAAAAAACGTGGTCAGCTAAAGCGGAATAGGAATTTGTAGTTCTCACAAACTAATATCTTGATTGCAGAGACTGTTGATGAGTTGAAACAGACTTCAGAAGAGTTTTCCGTAATCCTAAACTGCCAGAGATCCGACTCAGCCCCCAAGCAAGTCGCTTACAAGTGAGTAAAGAATGAGTTGGGCTTATCATCAACATCATCATCATACCAATCATTGAAAGTCCATTGCTGGTCATAGTCCTCCTCAAGAAAGGTAGAATGTTGCCCATAACTACCGTGCTGGGCAAGCGTGTTGGTAATCGCCGAGCGCAGCTTTCACGTCGGGGATGTTGCTGCCTATCCCCACCCTGTGCATATGAGCTGCACTGTTTTAGATGGATATACCGCCACCTGTCGATTATGATACCTTAGTCGCCTCTTACGACACCTAGCACAGGGGTACTATTCTACTTTGGTACCACACAACTCTTTTAGGTTCATAGATGGCATAATTATAATGCATTTTAGTTACGAAGTTACGTGCTGTTCCCCGATCCTGCAAACCTTGCGGGGCAAGAGGGTACCTCGCAGAGTCTTATGTGCCCAGTAAGGCATAGGGTAATTTATTAATGAAGGCCACTTGCCACCATCCTTTTTATCCTTAAATTTAATTCAGCAATTGGTGATTCCGAGAAGAAATGGATTTCAGTAAATTCAATTTGATCAGAGTACGAGAAAAGTAGCTAAAAGCACATGAGGGATCTGACAACAGAGAGATCACTAATATAAAACTTATTATATTAAACACTGGCAGTGAACAAACACAAATATTAACTATATAAATGTTTGTCCGTTGGTGCAGATCGAACCCAAGACCCTTGCAGTAATTAAGACTGTCAAAACATAATAGTCTTAAAAGTTTCTAGATGCGATTAGGTATCTAGAAGAACAAAAGTCAACAAATGAAAAAACATTTCATATTGTGATTTTCAGGGGTGACTGCCAGCGTTACTGGAAATGCGTGAACGGACAGGCCCAAACTGTGTACTGCTCCGACGGGCTATTCTTCAACGCCCAGACACAGCAGTGTGACTTCGAAGCCAACGTGCATTGCGAGGACCAGCTCGAAGACGAACTGAAGGGAGAATTCATTGTATACAAATAGACCAAAATAATAACTGGAAATAACTGGATTGGGAATAAATATCTGACTATTAATGCTCCTATTAAAGGGTATTTGAATTAGAAATCAATTTATTAT
Organism: Heortia vitessoides; assembly: GCA_020976665.1. NCBI lineage: Eukaryota > Metazoa > Arthropoda > Insecta > Lepidoptera > Crambidae > Heortia > Heortia vitessoides. The sequence goes on along the minus strand of JACJUM010003212.1, from coordinate 6,779,592 downwards.
AGTTCTACAAATCAAGTTGAGTTGGTGACTCGTTTAAAGGAGTGAGATGCCACATATAGAAAGTGACGTCACTAATATAAATGCTCTATGTGAAACAATAAAATGTCTTCGAACGTCATTGACTGGTCGTCACATTATAAAAAATAAAATTAGTTTCGCTATTGCACAGTCATTTCAATGTATTTTTGTAATCCAAGGGAATGATTCTCGATCCAGTAGTAAACGACTTAGGTTGACAAATTAGGAGCAATCTCTAACTAGATACTTAAGAATTTGTATGAATATCATAAGCAAAAAAATAACATTAAATAATTTTTTTTCGCTAATTACATTGTCAAAAGATGTTTGGTAAGTCATACAAATTCTAATTATGGAGTTGTATTATATTATTTTAAGTATTTAGTTAGTTTGTAAACAAAATTAATGCATGACCTCGTAATAATTATTCGCAAAAAATAAACATTTTTATATTCAGTTATGCTGTTGAAATTTGTGTTTTTTGTAGGATATTCACAATGAGGGTATTGTTAAAAATTATAAAAAAAAACATCATTGTCACCTTATTTACTATAATTCATTGTTGTGTATATAATATTGTGTATTTAATTAAAAAAAAAAACATAAAAATGTAGCATCTTTTGTTGTTGCCCCTAAATTGTCGATAATAAATATTTTTGTGTATTGTTATGAGTTTTGTTGATCATATAATTTTATAAAGCTTCACCGATTTAAAAATGCGACGCGAATTTTTTACCACTCAGTGTGCGTCGGCTAGACTGGTGTATATATCAATCCCTAATAGGTTCACTAGCAAATTCGACGTTAAGTATATTTGTAGTTAAAAATTTAATAGGCGTCAACGAATATTACGCAGCAACAGACAATTATATAAAATTTTCTCATTCAATTTTGTACTCAATAGGTTGCATTTAATGTTTAATGTCGATTGCAAATAATTGCAAGTTTTGGCAGATTTTTGTAGTTTTATCTTTTTCTCTGTGTACTTTTCCATTTACCATTTTTACAATGTCTCGAGGATCTTTATCTGTAAAAAATTTTAACTATAAATATCATTAATTAATGAATCTTTAATTAAATCTTCAAGTTTTAATTTCACTTCTCATGTCCACACGCCGAATTTCATTAAAACCTGTTCAAATCTTAAGAGCTTAAGATTGTAAGATAACAGACAGATAGAGTAACATTCGCATTTTCCTTCCTTTTTATTTAGTCTCATGCGGCTCAAAAAATAGCGGGTGGGCTAAGCGAGTTCATTTATCAATGGCTCTATACCCGATTGCTCGGAGCGGGACCGACGATTATTAAAGTCAAAGAAAAATATATTTTATTCAAGTAGGCCCATAACAAGCACTTGTGAAACGTCAATAAACCAATAACATTCATATTCCAAATAAGGAAGTTATAGTGATATGTAATACAGACGACCCTAATGACCCAAGGGATCATAAAAGTCATCTAACACAGATAATTACATTAAGCCAACCTTAAACAAGTTTGCCGGCATCAGACAAGTCTTAAAACAAAGTTTACTGCATTTTCATTACGCGAACTTCCTATTAGATAGGAACCGGTAAGAAAAACTGATGGTGATAAAGGGTGATAAAGGGTGATAAAGGGTGATAAAGGTGATTCTACCAATCAAGGACGCTCGGGAGGGAGGAAGTACCTTGACTCGAGGGGCCGTCGTTAGTTACATTTTATCCAAAAGGGAAGAACTTGGTCAGCCCGGTCGCCGGCCATTGCGAATCGGATGGGAGTGAAGTGTTTGTGATTATTGAGTGCCAGTAAGAGGATGTATTTTACTTATGCTATATTTTACAAGAGGTAGACCTCATACAAAAGGTCGTCTGCATTGGTCCCTTACTCTCATCTATTTCTACCGCCAAATAGCAATGTTTACATGACTGTGTTCCGGTCTGAAGGGTGAGTTTTGAGAGCTTGTGTGTCGATCTGGTCTGATAAAAATAGGGCAGATCATTGAGATCAGGTCGCAGTTTACGATAATCGATAGAATAGCTTTCTGCCCGTATGGACTTAACTCGACGAGTCTATCCTGACCCGGAGAAATTTCCTGTGATTGGGCCGAGCTGTCTTCTTTCCCATGAACTTAGTTATCCAGTTAAGCCGAAAAAGTGTTATCTATATGTATATATATAAGTATATAAGAAACGGACTGATCAGTTCAGTCAGATCATATCAACGCAGGGCCTAAACAATAAGGGTTAGAAAATTAAAATTTTGCATTGGAGTTCCTTTTATAACGTACAATCCTAAGAAAAGATTTTCGAAATTTGCGATTGCCTTCATGTCTCCCCAGCGCGGCAATTATGGGTCGAATTTCCTCTTTTGTTAGGTAGGCCTGTGTGTAACAGGTGGCGTTCTACGGTTGCTATGATGACGATTTTCGACGGCAATTAGGATAAAAATTAAACAAGCATTCGTCATCAGTTGAAGATTTATATTTTTTACGGGTGGATGCCAAGAGTCTAACGACATCTTTTATTCTTTCCCTTTGAAAATGTCGGGGTCGGGCTTGTCTTTCTTCTCGAACGGGTAGTACGGATGATCTTGCCAGAAACTGGGCCAAACCACGCGGTAATCCTTGTTAAACTTGCCTGAAAATTAGAATAATCCAACTGTGTAAATGAGTTTCTTTCAAACTAGTTATTATTATTTTTGATGGATAACCTTTGGATGGATATAGACGAAGAAAATATGGTAGGGCAGTTAGATATGTAGTTACTACTAATTTATTTATAAAATTATTTTGGGCTAGAATCATTTCGAATTATATTTGTAATTATAAATTTCTATTTTTACTGCTTTAGAACGCGGTATATGTTACTGTTTACGTTTCCAGCACGGTTACCGCAATGTAACCGAAAAGTACAACGAAAAATTTAAAAAGATAATTTTACCGCATTTTTAAACTGTGAACTATTTTATTGTAATATATAATATTGCATATATTAAAATTTAAGAATAAATAATATTTATCGATTTATGTTATTTGCTTTGATTATGCGAAAACAATTTAAAAATAACTCGTAAATTGCATTTAGCGCCTCTTGTACCTACTATTCCATGTTTTTGTAATGTACTTGTGCTGTTTTTATTAGTGTACAATAAAAAGTGTATTATTATTATAAAATAAATAATATTAAGGTAAAAGTCCATTTGTAGGTGATCCGTGTTATGTCGAAAGAACATTCCCGGTAATAAGTCAAATTTATATACAGCAAACATAGACAAACCTATTTATTGTGCAATCTTCTCTATATCGTGGTCTCTACAAATAATCCAAGAAATGACACACCAATCTCCAAATTTTAGAATTACAATGACAATTGGAAGTAATTGACGCAATGAGGATTATAGTGCAAATATAAAAAGTTAAAATTACACATTTCTTAGAACCCTATTCTTTAATCTATCTCTCAAATTCACCATACATACTTCGAAATGCGCTCATTTTAAGCAGCATTGATTTTACTAGCGTGTTTCTACGTAAAATACAGTGATCTGTAATAGTGTAATAAGAGATTGATTATGCTGCTTGAACAACAGAGAAAGGAATGTTCAGACGGTATGATAGAATTGGTATAGGGTGTGTATGAAAGACCTGAAGCAAGTAAAGAAAGCGACAGAGGTGTACCAAGATGGAAGAAATGCCGATGGAACACAGGCGTGATATATGTATCTACTTAAATATGTATCACACGCTCATTAAAGACGAATAAATGTTTGTCTAGTGTGGGAACCACACTACTGAATACGCCTTCGGGTCCGTCGAAAATCCTCCAACACCTGTGCCGGTCCTATTAAATTTTAATGAATTCTCAACTTACTCAAAGTGTTTAGTTCTTCCTCAGTCATTTCGAAGTCGAACACATTGATGTTTTGCTCGATCCTATCTTTGTGCACTGACTTTGGTATCGGCACCACGCCGCGTTGGATCTGAAATGATCAAAATTAAAAAATAATGCAACGATATTACAATTTTCAAACTGGAGATTACATCATAAAACAGCATAGATCGTCCGCATTCTGAGGCTAGACCTAGGCTCAGCTGGCCAAATTGGGGGCAGTGGCGGACTAACAGAAGGGTGGAAGGGGCGCTCCGCTCCGGGCCTTTAATTTTAGCACAAATGCCTTCGCGTTTTCAAACAATACTTTAAAAATATACTATCTACATAATTGTGCGCTAAAGGTCGTGGATACAATCCCTACTTAAAACAAATATTTCTATGATGATATTTGTGTTTGTTCTGTGTTTGGGTGTTAATTATATGTATTTAATTATAATATTTGTGATTCCTCTCATGTCCAACGTCCGTAACATAAGTGCTTTAAGCTGCTTATCTCGGGGTCAGGTCAATGTATGAGAAGTTGTGTATGGATTTCATCAAGATCAAATATTCTTTTGGCTTTTTCTCAGTACTAATAGTAGTGGATGTTCTTCGGCTGGTATAATGATGACTTTTCTTTTGTCTCACATTTTTATAATTTACTCAACATCTCATACATTGTCCTTGTGTTACGGACATCAGTGTTGGTAGCAATGTAATATTTTTCTATTTTGTTATGTTGGTAACACTCCTCTCCGCACTGTCATGGCCGATATTGTGCAGTGTATAAAAAAAGGTCTGATTAAATAAATAAAAGTCTGCTTTAAGTTAAACTATTGTTTTACTTACATTTCTACAGGTTATGGGCCCAGGCACATAATCCTGAGAAAAAGTAAAACAATCAAAACTCTTTTTCGTCAAAAACCAAAAAGTGAAAATTGTCCGCGTGTGGTTGAGGTTAGAAACCGGCGGGAAGAAAAAAAATACTTGCGAGTGATTGAAGCAAGGTCGGGACGAACAGACAGGAAGATGGCGTACGACAATTCTTTGAAACTCCAAACGTACATAAAGCTCGAGGGAACATCCAATTGTAATATTTGGAAATTCCAAACCATCGTTTTGTTACGGAGTCAAGGCTTACTGGAAGTGACAGACGGAAGCAGGGTGAAACCGGAGGAGGGGGTTGAGAAGGCTTTATGGGAAAAGAAAGACGCGAAGGCTCAATCATGGCTTGTTACAAGAATGTCAGAAAGCGTGATGATGCATATCATAACATGTACTACGTCAGCCGAAATGTGGCGAAAACTTGCGAGCGTGTATGAGCAAAAATCTGAAACAAGTATACATATCGTACAACAACGCTTCTTCCAATACAAGTACGAGGAGGGCACGGCGATGTCTATGTTCTTATCTAAAATAGAGGAATTAAGAAACCAGCTCAAACAGATGGGAGAAGACATTTCAGAAAGATTCGTAATAACAAAAGTGCTAATGTCTCTTCCAGATGCCTATAAACATTTTGTGTCGGCGTGGGAGTCCGCGCCCGACGATAAACAAACGCTAGAAAATCTTGTCGCGAGATTACTGATTGAAGAAGAACGTATTAACGACAAGGAGCCGCAAAACTCGTCAGCATCAGCGTTTGTAGCTAAGAAAAACATTAAGTGCTATAAGTGCAATAAGCTGGGACACTATCAAAGTGAGTGTAATCAAAACAAGGGTTCGGGACATGACAATAGACCGGTTAAAAAGTGTTATTATTGTAAAAAAATGGGACATACTAAAAGTGAGTGCTACTTCAAGAAGAATCGGGAAAAAGACAGTACGAGTAATGCATTTATGGTGATGAACTCAAATAGTAACGTTCAAGAATCTAAGTGGTTAGTGGACTCAGGCGCTAGCCAACATATGTGCCGTGATCGTAACCTATTTGCAACATACTTAACGATGAACAATAAAACAGTGATAGTCGGAAATGGCGAGGAGATTAGTGCGCTCGGGTGTGGACAGGTGGCGGTACAGGTCTACAACGGCCGCGGATGGGTAAACACAACCATAGACAATGTACTCTTCGTTCCGAAATTGAAAACAAACTTGTTATCTGTCAAATGCGTTACAGAGAGGGGTTATGTTGTTAAAATGGACAATAACTTGTGTAAAATCTACAAAGGAAATACTGTGAGTGCCGTAGCGAGTCGTAACGGAGATATGTACTATATGGACGTGCGTTACAAATGTGAGAAAAAGAACACTGTTGAAGTTAAAAGAGATGTCATATTTCTAGAAAAAGGTGAAAAACAGAAGGAACAATTAGTTATACTGGACACTACAATGGAGGAGAAGAAGGTCATTAGTCAAGAAGAAGCACAGACTGAAGAGGAAAAGGTAGAGGAGACCCTTAATATGTCTGGCGAAAGTGACAGTGTCTACATACCGTGTTCCAGTGATGACGAATTCAGCGATGATGATAATGGAGAGATACAGACGCGTGAGAAGAGTACTCGAATTAGGAAACAGACTTCATTTTACAAGTGTCATCATGTCTATGTTGAGGGAAATGAACCGAAGACTTACCAAGATGCCATGCAACGGAAAGATGCGAGTAAATGGAAAGAAGCAATGCAGAGAGAATTGAATACCCTCAAAGAAAATAATACTTGGACTATTTGTGAAGAACCTGTAACTGATAAGACTGTAAGTAGTAGGTGGGTATTTAAAATCAAAAACTCTAATAGTAATGTAGAATATAAAGCGAGACTAGTGGCGAGAGGTTTTGAGCAGTGTGATACAATGGAACTATGTGATTTATATGCACCAGTAGCTAAATTGTCAACTTTCAGGTTATTTATTTGTATAGCAGCAAAATTAAACTTGCCGATCAGTCAAATGGATGTTACAGGTGCCTTCCTATATGGAGAAATTGATGAAAAAGTGTATTTAGAATTGCCTGAAGGTGCATATTGTGGTGATAAAAATATTGTTAGATTAAATAAATCTATATATGGGTTAAAAAAATCACCCAAATATTGGAATGACAAATTTAATTCAGTCATTATGAAACAAGGTTTTGTAAAATCAAAAAGTGATTCATGTCTGTACACAAAATGTGAAGGCGACGCCAGAACATATGTTTTACTGTATGTAGACGATTTATTAATATTTGGAAATAATCAAAAGCAGATTTGTGACCTTAAGTCATTATTAAATAATGAATTCAAAATGAAAGATTTGGGATTAGTTTCAAATTTCTTAGGTATTCATGTAAAACAAGATTTAGTTACAGGGATCACTGAACTTAATCAAAAGGAATATTTGGAAAGTGTATTGCAAAAATTTGATATGCAAAATTGTAAAGAAATATGTACACCAATGGATCTGAACTTTAACACTAAAATATTAGAAGATAACAATGATTCTGTGATTGATAAAAACATTGAAAATAAATGTAGAAAAATTATAGGTTGCTTGTCGTATGCTGTATTAGGAACAAGGCCTGATTTGTGTATTGCTGTGTCAATTCTGAGCAGATATCAAAATAATGCAATAATGTTTTATTAACTGCCTTAAAAAGAGTGTTAAGATATGTAAAACATACAATAAATTACAAACTTGTCTACAAATGTAATAGCAACTTATTGGTGGGATACTGTGATGCAAATTGGGGAGGGGATTTGAAGGATAGAAGGTCGACAACTGGATACTGTTTTAAGTTCGCAGATTGCTTAATTTCATGGTCATCTAAAAAACAGGCCAGTGTCAGTCTATCTTCTACCGAGTCAGAGTATATAGCTATAAGTAAGGCTACTAGCGAAGCATGTTGGTTGATTAATTTGCTTAAAGATTTTAATATTGTAAAAGTGTGTCCTGCCACAATATATTGTGACAATCAGAGTGCTATAATGGTAGCGAATACTGAAAGTGTCAAAAGATTAAAACATATTGATATCAGATATCATTTCATAAAAGAGTTGATTAAACGTGGAAAATTAATGTTAAAATATATTAAAACTGAAGACCAAACCGCAGATATGTTCACAAAAGCATTAAATAAAAATTTATTGTTAAGATTTATTAAAAACTGTGGTTTGTATGAATAAATATGTGACTGTAAGGGTGTATTACATTGAGAGGGGGTGTTGGTAGCAATGTAATATTTTTCTATTTTGTTATGTTGGTAACACTCCTCTCCGCACTGTCATGGCCGATATTGTGCAGTGTATAAAAAAAGGTCTGATTAAATAAATAAAAGTCTGCTTTAAGTTAAACTATTGTTTTACTTACATTTCTACAATCAGAGAAATCACAAATGTATGGACATAGAACAAACATAAATATCATGATATAAATGTTTGCCCTGGGTGGGGATCGAACCCACGACCCTTGGCGCACAAGTTAGGATCACCACCATCTGCGTAATCGGGGCTGTCTACACAACCTAAACCAGAGCAATTTAACAGCATTTTGTACTAAAACATGTACATAGTTAATGTGCCGTAAGGTACCGGCAAAGTGGTATAGTACCTACCGGTTGTCGTAAAAGGCGAGTAAGCCAGAGTAGTAGGTACCTGAACTGACAGATGGCGGTATATCCATCCGAGGCAGGGTAGCTCAAATGCATTAGGTGGGGATGGGCAGCAGCATCCCCGTCTCGAAAGCTGCGCTCTGCGATTGCCAACACGCTTACTCAGCGCAGCAATTATAGACGAAATCCCCCTTTTCTTTGGGAAGCTTTTATCCAGCAGAGGATTTCGAATGGCTGTTATCATCAGATGACATAGTTAATAGTAATTTCTTACCAAGTATCTCAAAGCGATCTGCGCAGTCGTTTTTCCATACTTCTTGCCCATTTCTTGTAGGACGGGGTCATCGGCCCGGGGCGGAGGCGGCACCTCGGACTTGTCGAATAACGAACCAAAAGGTGTGTAGCCCATTATCACGATATTGTGGTGTTTGCCGTAGTGTAGAAGGCGAGGCTGTGCTAAGTTGAGGTTTACCTGAAACGAATTTGTTAATAAAGTCAGGGTCGTAAAAACGACTTCTTTAACGGCTCTTAACGACGTCACAATGATTAAGTAATGTCAGATAAATGTGCTGTAAAAGATGATTCTGTGACAACAATAGAGAAAATAATGTTGAGACAGATAGGACATGTATGAAAGTATGTATGAAAGTACAATGACTGCACAAAAGTATAGAGTGGAAGTAAATGGAAGGGTTAGTAGGCACTGTATTAAAGAATGGCCAGGTAAGAAATACCAAAGTAAACGAGCGTGTATGAACGGTATGCCAAGATCTTGTAGCAAGTGGAGATCCATAGTTTCCGCCTAACCTGTAGGGACACAGGCGTTATGTATGGACATGATCGCGTAAATGCATATAGCCATTGTATAAGAACGACCCTAGTCTTAACCCGGAGGGCGGCCACGCTCGCAATGTTTGCGAGATTGGAACGAGGCCGGCGGCGATCACTTAAGGGCGCCTCTAAGGCACGGACCTCGGCTTGAATAGCCGTCGTTTGGGAGGTTCTCCTAAAATTACTAGGCAGGAATTATATAATTAAGGAGCGTCGTTGAAAAGCATCTTTTTAGAACGATGAGGTACCGGCAGTGTAAAATAGTACCTTTCTTTGTATTAGGTGTCGTAAGTGGCGGTTAAAGTACCAGAACCGACAGATGGCCGTATATCCATCCAAGGCAGTGTCATCTCAAACCAAAGGGTGGGGATGGGCAACAGCATCCCCGTCGCAAAAGCTGTGCTCTGCGAATGACAACACGCTTGCGCAGCGCGGCAATTATAAGCACAATTCGCCCTTTCTTGGGAAGCAGAGACCTTCCCGCAGTGGACTTCCAATAGCTGTAATTTTGATGATGAAGAACGATGCAAAGTTTGCATGGTGCGAATCATTGACTACCGTAACTACAGTGAACTGTGTACAAGCCGGTTAATAGTATTGTTTTGCTTAAGCCTTTCAGATGTGATGCAAAAGTAGAAAGTTAAAAATATCTAAATTTATTATAACTAAGGCCCGACATAACCTTATTCAAATCATCAAAACAAAAAATATTATTTGTACAAACATAGTTTTATTACCAGCTCAAATAGCCGATGATAATTTGTGGAGAGTACCTAAGCAAATAATTGTTATTGTAAATTATTATGACCCTAATAACCTTATAGAATTATAAGAATAATTTGAACAAATAAGTCATGAATCGGTGTACCAGGCGGGTTTTACAACTATGTCCCTTAAATTAAGCCTGATTAACTATATACAATATAAACAAACGGGCTTTTAAATTACATTCATCGTTACTCGTCTTAATAAGTTGATTTTATATAACACGATTTATATTTGAAACCTTTTTAATGTAAAGAGTATTAATAACATACCTAATACAAAATTAATAATAATAAGAATATACTCATTGTTATATACACGAAATTACATAAAGTAAAATTAAAACTTACTAATTATAATACAATAATTATTCAGAGCGATTTCTTCCAGGCAACCTTTGGATGGACATAAAATTATGAAAATGTAATAGGGCAGTTCGATGTGTATTTTTTTCTTATTAGACCAGGTTGACAAACAAGCACACAGTCCGCGTGATAGTAAGCGTCACCGCAATCTATAGACGCTCGTAATATCACAAGGATATCACTAACGTGTTGCCAATCTTGTGACTTGAGTATATTATGCCACATTACCCAGTAAATTCACTGCCTCTACCATCCTGCAGACTGCATCACATCAATGCGAACTCTGCTATTTAGCGATAGAAACAGAAGCAGCGAGAGTGAATCAATGCAGTCGACCTTTTGTTAATTTCATGACTTATATATAATATATATATTTATATGTAAAGAAAAATTCTTTGATTTACGGTAATTTTGCTTAAATTTGTCTTAGTCGTTTTATTTTGTTTTGACATTTTATGGAAAAATGTAATTGTGATATGTTTCGAATCAACAGGATTTATTTGAATTTAATTGTAAATTACCTGAAGTAAAGTCTTTTAATGTTGTGTATTTCACTATTACAGGTAAAGTAATATTTTGTTGAATATAAAAACTCAATGTAATTGTTTAAATGTAAAGAAAATGCATTTTGTAAATAATTCTTTCACTATTACAGAGAAACGCAATTACGTCTTTTTTTTAAATTTATCCCAATTATTGGAATTATATGTAGCATATATAAATCATGCGACGCTTTTATATTAAAAGCTGTCATTCAAGTTATGTTTATAGGCCTATATGTTTACAGGAACCTGCCAGAGCAACTCCTCACCTCAACTTGCAGCACAGCTGGTCTGATCTCGCAGTTGGCCAGCAGCCGGTCCATTTGTGTTGTGTTAAAGTTGGAAATGCCAATGGAGCGCGCTAGTCCCAGCTTCTTGACTTTCTCCATCCCCCGCCACGTGTCCAGGTAGTCGATAACATCGAAAGTGTGGTCAGCCTGTTACAACACAATGTTTTTATACAACCTGGTAAATATAAACCATTATCATCATCATTATCAGTAATAAAATGCCTACTGCTGGACATAGGACACTCCAAGTAACGGGAAATTTTGGCTATAATTGCCGCGCTGGGCAGGCGTTTGGCAATCGCAGAGCACAACTTCGCGACGGGGATGCTGCTGCCCATCCCTACACTGTAGTATTCAAGTTGAGCTATTTCGGATGGTTACATATACCGCCACCTGTCGGTTCCAGTACCTTAGTCTCCTCTTACGACACCTGGTATAGAGGTACTAGTCTATTCTGCCGGTACCTCACGGCAGCAGTATATCCACCCAGAAGCTTCTGCTCTCATTTCAACAGCATTTATTCTACTCGCGTGCTTCTTCTGCCATACCCTACATTCACTACAATATGTCAGCGTTGGAACCAACACACCTCTGTGAACAGCCAGCAGAGCCGTTTTGGATACATTTTGGCTGCACATAAAAGCAAAAACTTTTTCGAAACTAACCGGTTTTATATATTTTTTGCTTACTGTGTATATTTTGGTTCAATTGGAGAAATATAATAGTATATATCTCAATTAATAGTTCCAATTATTTTTCTAGATTAACATACATTGACATGACAACGCATGTCCGATCAACTAGTTGAACATCAATATTTATAACATAAAACCAACATTTGTAATATTTCTAACGTCGTCGTATGGTCGTGGGGTACGGTGGGAAGAATAGTTTCTCCCTCCCTCCTCCACCAAGTCGACTGAGGCGACCGAGACACCTGAACCGACAGATAACGGTATACTCAACAGAATATCGTAAAATTCAGCCGGGCGGGGATGGGCAGCACTATTCCTGACGCAACGCTACGCTCTGCAATTGTCACCAAACCAATTAGCGCGGCAATTATGGGCCAAATATTCCCCTTTCTTGGGAATGCCTTTGTCAAGGATATGGCTGCTATAATGAGAATCAATACTGTTTTATCACTCAAATATATACCTTACCTTAAAAGCTACAGGGTTGTGAATCAGGTACAGGTCGACGTAGGTCATGTTCAGACGTCGAAGCGAATTGTTCAGGGCGCCAACCACGTCTCTCTGCTCTGTAGAACCGAGCTGCAAGAAGCGATGACGAATGAGAAACGATCCTAATAATCTTATAAATACATTCATTTATCCTTCTTAATAAATAAATAATACATTCACACGACATCTCATACGTTGACCTGACTCCGAGTATTACAAATATAATACTTAGATACACATAAATAACACCCAGACACAGAAAAAATACTGACGGGCCCGATGGCGCAGATGGCAGTGATTCAGTTTTGTGCGCCAAAGGTCGTGGGTCCGATGTCAACCTTGGACAAATATTTATATGATGATATTTGAGTTTGTTCTGTGTCTGGGTGAAAAATATATGTGTTTAAGTAGTATATTTGTGATTCCTCTGTTGTCTGGCAACCGTAACACAAGTGCTTTAAGGAAATTATAACGGATTTAGGTCAATGTATGAGATGTTAGATGAACTTATTAGTATATTTATTTTGCGTAGGGATCGAACCCAAGATCTTAGGCTCACAAGATAGTATCATTACCATCTGCGTCATTAGGCCAGTTAGACTTACTGAATGCTATACTTAGATGTGAATTCCCACCCCTGCCTCGCCCATTTAATTTTTTTTTAATTTTAACAGTCACACAAATTTTTGCATCAGGTTACTTAAGAAAGAGTAAAATTATAAAGAAAGTTTGGATATATTTTTGTCTCAATGTTTTAATGAATAGATTGATATTATATGCTAAATAGAAGTTGGAGCAAGTTTTTTATTTTTTTTTCCATAGATAATTACAACCTCTACCAACTCTTAGGAAGTGAATTCCAAACAATTGATTTGTTATTTGCAAAAGGTAAACACTGTCTCAGAATGTACTTAATTATGTCTATTTGTGATTGAAGCAGTTTTATATATTTTTTCCATATATAATTACAATCTCTATATTGCACTCTTAGGAAGTGAATTCCAAACAATAGATTTTTTATTTGCAAAAGATTTAGACTGTCCCAGAATGTACTTAATTATGTCTATTTGTGATTCGTCTGTAGTCTGATGTCCATTAGACGCGTGATTTATGCGACTTAAAACCGAGTCAGGTCAACGTATGAGAGAAGAGTCTATTTAAATGTTGTGGTTTTATTGATCACTGATATTGGCAAATATTTTTGTCAATAAAATATCGTACATTCATATATAACGCCTGCGTCCCATCGGGGTAGGTAGAGTCTATGGAACTCCCCTTATTACGATCTTGGCACACCATGCATCTCTTACTTGCATTGGTCATTTCATACACGCTCGCCCGGTTGTTGGGTTTGACGTCGGATTTGTTCAAAACTGGGTTCATAAACAATAGAACAAATGTATTTACCTTCGTCACAACAAATATGTCTTCTCTAGGTATACCAGATTTCTCAACCGCTTGACCGATCTGCTCCTCATTGTGGTACGCCGATGCAGTGTCGATTAGCCTGGAATGTGTATGTTTGGAACTTGAAACATGTATCAGAAATCGTTTATTGTAGCCTCGCCTGTGTTTACCAACCGCTCAATTGGTCATTATAGAAACAAATAAACAATCTAATCTCTTCTCTATATAATATCAATATGACGGCCCCGACAGCTCAGATGGTAGTGATCCTATCCTGTGCGCTAAGGGTAATTGGTTCAATTCCCACCCAGAGCAAATATTATATGAAGATATTTTTGTTTGTTCTGTGTCTGGGTGTTAAATATATGTATTTAAGTAGTATATTTGTGATTCCTCTGTTGTTTGGCATCACAAGTGCTTTATGCGACTTACCACATAATGATGTTGTGGGAATTTTATTATTATTATTATCCTTACTAATATTATAAATCCTTATATATTAGAAAGGACATAGTCTACTTTTTCATCTGATATAAAAATTGTAGGGGTCGAAAGGGGGGATGAAAAGTTGTATGAAGTATTGCTATTGTTAGAGCTAGAAGCTTAAAATGTAGTATTTAGGCTATTTATTTGTATATATAAATAAATATAACACTTAAAGTTTATATAAGTTAAAGTAAAAAGGTATGGTGCTCAAAGAAACTACTGCACGCGGACGAAGTCGCGGGCACAGCTTGTAAAATATAAAGTTCTTCTTGGTTTACAGACTTGTGCAAGAAAGGTCATGAGTTCGAACCCCACCTAGGACGAGCATTTATATAATGTATATTTGTGTTTGTTTTGTTTGGGTGTTAAATGTGAAAACGTATTACTTACATTTGAAATTCCTCGTGCTTTAATATAGAGTTAAGGCTACGAATGGAACGCTGTGATAATTTATTACTATCACAAAATTACCTGTATCCAGCTTTCAGAGCCCAGGCGACAGGAATTTCGACCTCCCCCTCCTTTACCTCTTTTTGTCCATTCTGCAAAATAATATAAACGTTTTTGATATTTAATAGAAAAAATCAACTCTTTCCCATGTCGGAGTCTGTGCCTCCGTTGTGTTACCAAGACCTTAGCGGACATGTCGTTTTTTTTCTTAGTGTTCTTTTTGTTCTGAAAAGTCACCGCCATTTCTCGTACATACACTCAAACGCCAAACTTTTAGTTTAAAGCAATTGATTAAGAAGAAATAGTAATATAGTTATTTCTTGATACGAAAGCTTATTAGAGAAACGTAGCGATATTTAGAGAAACTGCGCGATCGAATGAACGTGGATTTTGAAATAAACAGACAAGCCCGATGGCGCAAATGGTAATGATGCTATCTTGTGCGCCGTGTAACGGTCGTGGCTTTGATTCTCACCAAAGGCAAACGTTTATATGATGGTATTAGTGTTTATTCCGAAATGTAATGTTAGTTTATAATTATTAAAAAATGTTTTGAGAAAAAGTGCATGAGGCTATTTATTGTTTTTATACAAAATACAAATAAACATTACTTAAAGTATTGAAGAAATGGCGCTCACATCCTAGCACTCAAAAAACACTAAGTAAAATTCGACATGTCTACAAAGGTCTCGGCACAAAGGAATTGCAGTCCCCAGGCATTGGAAGGGTTCAGGTTCGGGTCCCACCTGTCGCGTAAGACAAGTAGAATTTTGTTTTAATAAAAAATTATATATGCATAGGTACTGCCCCTACTAATATTTACGTAGCAAACTTACCTCATCGAATCCCAGGAAACTGCCATACCCCAGCGCTGGGATTGCGTTGCCGTCATTCAGTGGGATCCTCGGTGCAACACCGCCATCTTTATTTTCACACAACTGTAAAATAAAATATTGCTTTTAGTTACTTAAGAAATTACGACATAAACAAAAGAATTTAATAAATATATAAATTCCACAACATAACATACATTGATCTAATTCTGTTATTAGTCGCTTAGAGCACTTGGGTTACGGACATCAGACAACAGAGGAATCACAAATATACTACCTAAATATATTTAACACCCAGACACAAAACAAATAAAAATATTATCATATAGATATTTGTATGGGTAGGAATCGAGCTCACGACCATAGGGCCCGTCTATAAATTAAGCATTACACTTTCCGATGTTATGAAAATGTATTTTTTTTACTTTTACAGTTAAAGTATATGTTACAAAGTAATAAATCCAGATATTATATATATTATCCAGCCATTATTAATAATGTATACTCAATTCATACAAAGTGATAAATAGACACGTGCTGTAGAATTAATACTAATATTACAAAGTTGAAATTTTTTTTTGTTTGATTGTTTGTTGAAACGCGCTTATCTCTAGTCTTCTAACAAACTAGATCAATTTAAAAATTTTTTTCAGTGTTAGATAGTCCATTTATCCAGAAAGGCTATAAACTAAGAAACATCACGCTAAGACTAATATATAAAGATAAATAAACGCGCCTCAAACGCCTGCCATTTTTTATCCGCAAATCTGCTTTTAATCGTGTTGTGTTCGATATGCAGACAGGAACCACCTTTTGTCTTTGTATAAAATCACTTATTTTGAGGACTCTCACCTATAACACCAAATTTGTTCAATTCATTCGAATATTATAACAGTTTGTGTGATTAGAGTCTCTACTGTTAACCGCAGAACCAAATTTAATTAATTTTGGTATGTAAAAAAGATAGATGAGTGCGTTTGGAAAAGAAAATAGGCTTCTCGAAGTACTAACCAAGCGCAGACGAAATTGCAGGCATCAGCTAGTTATATATATAAAGTGGTTAATTTATTATATTATGTTCGTTTTATTATATTTATTATTCAATGTTATAATTTATTATTTAATGATCTAGCCATATCGTGATAATATATAATGACCAGCCATTATGTGTAATGGCTATTTTATCATGATATCTGTAACATATATATGTATTGAAAAGTATAAATAAAAAGTGTAAACAGACTCTTCAATTTTATTTACACGTCATCAGAACGTCCACTGCCGGATAGAGACTTTCCCAAGAAAGGGGGAATTATGGGCATATGCAGTAGGTGGCAATCACAGAATGACGCTCCCCTTTCCCGATGCATTAAAGTTACACTGTTTCGGGTGGATATACTGACACCTGGTAGGTACTATTATACTAAGCCGGTACAAATTATGGTGTCTGTTTATAACCCTTAATTAATAGCTGTTTATTAATTAGGTACATATAAAATATTAATAAATGGTATACTATGTAAGAATATTTGGTAATAAATATTTGGTACCACTATGAAAGAAATATGTTTTTATATATTTGTCTGTCCATTTGTTTATTCCTAATATAGCAGTAGGTTCTGTGAGATTAGAAATCAGTCTACGTGAATAGGAACGCAAATGATAAAAATTTAAATTTTGAAATAAGTTACTGTTGTAATTGATATAAGTTCAAAATGCTGATGTAGGTAATTGCTTTTTTTTCAATTTGGTAAATGTTTGAGTATATGAACGTTAAACAAAAAGTTTTAATTAACCCCGCTTCAAAACCGTTAAAAAGTCTCTCAACTCAACGTCTATATTCTCCAGTGTATGGAACTAATTGACGTTAACTTTAAGCATAGGTACCTATATACCGACGAACATACATAAAAATATTACTTAGATTACGAAGAACTAAAAGCCCAATGATTTTTCAGATATTCGATAAAAACGACCTTGATTCCAGACAATTTGATAAATTAAGCCGAGGGACACCGGCAATGTACCTAGAATTGTATCTCCCCTTGTACTAGGTGTCGTAAGAGGCGATTAAGGTACCAGAACCGACAGATGGCGGTATATCCATCCGATACCGTGTAGCTCAAATGTACAGGGCAGGGATGGGCAGCAGCATTCCCGTCGCGATAGCTGTGCTCTGCGATTGCCAACACGCTTGACCAGCGCGGCAATAATGGGAAAAGAACCTACTTTCTTGGAAAGGCTTATGTCCAGTAGTGGTCTTCCAATGGCTGGTGTGATGATGATATGATGAAGCAAAATGATGTGTTATCCGTCTAATCCATTCAGCCATCAGCCTGACATTGAGAAACTGATTCCATGTCTTAATATTAGATTAGAAATCAAATAAAAATAAAAACAAATATGTATGCCACGTTTATTTATTTTGTATATATATTGCCTGCACAACTATATATATATTTATTTCAGTTTTGTGTAATGGTTGACTGGGAGGTAATGCCATCTGGCATTAAGTCCGCCCTTTGTACATTTTGTAACATTTTGTGCAATAAAGTTAAATAAATAAAATAAAATAAGAATTAAAACTTGTCTGCGATTGTGACGACGCTTGCCCAGCGCGGCAATTATGGGCAAATTTCCTCTTTTCTTGGGAAGGCCTATGTCCAACAGTGACCTTCCAATGGCTGATATAATAATGATTTTTTTTTATAAGATTTATACTTACAGCCAACTTTAAGTTCTTTAAGTCATTGTGGTGTAAAATAAAAACATGGCCAAAGGTACAAAGGCTTAGTACAGCTTTTTAAAAATTTTGCTTTAACTAAACAAGATTTAAGAGAACATTCTAAAAAAAAACTAGTTACAAAAGGATTGTGTTTTGGTTATGTTTGGTTAGTTACTTGAAAAATGTGAAATGAGTTGTGGCAATCTTCATTTAGGAGTGCTAAAGGGCAACACATTATTTTAAAAATCTATCGAATTTTATTAATTTTCTGTTCATCAGTTACTAAATTAAATTATTAGATTCCTATTTCTACCGACAAATAGCAGTGTTCGCATTGCTGTGTTCCGCTCTGAAGTGTGAGAGAGGCAGAGAATTTACTGGGTAATGTGTGCTGTGCTACATTACCCAGTAAATATCCTCAAGTCACAGGGTTGGCAACGCCTTAGTGATATACTTGTATCATTACGAGCAGTGACGCTTACTATCACGCGAACTGTACGCTTGTTTGTCGACCTGATCTTAAAAAAAGGTTATAAAGCCAAAAATAATAAATTAAAAGCCACTCACAGAATCCGCAAACAAAATTGTGAGAATTAACCACGACAAATACATCTCGACCGATGAACCTATAAAATTGAACTAAGCTTCAAACAAAGGAGTAATCACAGATATATTTAAGTTACACTTAGCTTGGGAGCACAGAAAAATGACACTTATCTTATGGCAATTAGAAACAAATTTAATTAACCTAGCCGCTTATAAAAGTTGTATGAGTATAAATCGACAACATCATATTGACCTACGCTGTCTCTTGCTTGTATAGTTACGCAAGCGGCTTCGCTTGCACCATTCTTTTTTTATTTATTTAGATTATTCAGAGTACTGTCATACATACTAAAATTCATAATTAAATATAATATAACCTAGACTAAGCGTGAGGTACCTGCAGAGTAGAACAGTACTTCCCCTGTACCAGATCGTAATATCAAAACCGCCAGATGGCGGTATATCCATCCGAAGCTGAGTAGCTCAATGTGTAGAGCGGGGATGGGCATCACGCTTCCCCGTCGCGGCAATTATGGGCAAAATTCTGTCTTGGACTTCTAACGGCTGGTATGATGTTGATGATGATGATAGCTAGACGGTTACCTAGTACATGTGTACACGACTTTATTAATTTTTTGTAATGTGTAAACGATTTTATTAATTACGTTAAGTTTGATATGGGGTAGGGTAGAGGTGGAGGGGTGTTGTAAAACAATAACAAGGGAGGAAGGGAGTGCATTGAGAATAATAATGTGTATTATAATCAAAATTATTGCATTAGATATTAGAGATTTTTTGCATTAAAAATTGCTGAGTCTTTATCTATAAAAGGAGATGCCGACTGTCTGACTGTCATACCAACGCAAAGCCTAAACAATAAGTGTAATTAAGGGTTCCTTTAGAACGTGGGGCACTAAGAAAGGATCACAACCTAAGGGGATAAAAGTGGGGTGGTTTTCGCGTTGCTGTATTCTACAGCAATGCGAAAACTGCTATTTGTAGAAATAGATGAGAGTGAGGTACCAATGGATGACCTTCGTATGAGAAATACCTCGTGTGGATCGACCTGATCGACTTAGGTTATTTCATCCCAGTAAAAATAAAATTACAATAGAATATATGTATTTGCATATGAAGTTGTCACTTTATATCACCGTAAATTCTAAACGCACCGTTCGTTCTCAAGGCGAACCACATTAGAACTATTCCCAGGAACACGTAGCATTTCTGGGCTTTTAACGCTATGATTATAAAGTTCAAAATCCTATGAAATAACTTTACATCAGTTGATTGAACTGATTGCTTGCTTTATTAAATGTACCTATGTAAGATAAAATGTTTTTTGACTTTTTATTGAACTCAAGTTTTTCTACTTGTAATATTTGCTGGTAATTATAGGCAGATATCAGATATGACTCCTCCCCCCCCATTACTCGGTAATAATATTTGTCCAGAATACTGCTAGTATTTATTTATTTTAAAATAAAAAATCTTTCTTTACTTTTACGTTTAATGTATTTTAAAAGTGTGCTTTTTAGATTTTTAAAATTATATTTTATCATTTACGTTTAAGTTCGATTTACTTCTGCTGGAATTTATATAAATAGTACGCATGCGCAGGCTGCGTGGTGTCACTTGCTCTTACACAGAGGAATTTCTTTCTTCTTGAGAATCCTGATAAGCATAATAAAATATTCTTATCTAAATACCTATTGTATTAGCACCGATTCTTGATGTGTACAATGTTTCAATTAAATCTGTCTTGGTCAAAACCAAGTTCGAATGAGTTGTTTACACACATACATACAACTGAAGCTAATATAAAAACGTGTAAAAAGTAGTTTTATTATAAGTAGTGAACGCCTAAATGTTAAAAAATATTGGTATTATTTTTAATTTAAGGACATACCTAACAATACTACCTATATAAAACTTAAATTATATTTTTGAACAATTCAAATGGTACACAAGCCAAATAAGTTTTGACTAACTAATTCTGTCTCTATTCATAACTTGACAGAGGTTAAGTAATAGTACAAATTGACCACATATTCAAACATTTATTACGAAACCAATTTACATTAATATTGTTTACAATGTTACTAGCGCTATCTATAATCGTGCTGTAATATCAACTGTTAGGCGCTGTCAGTAGGCTGCTTACCATTGCAACTGTTTATAAATGAGTACATCTACCCGCCACTAGATGGCGCTATGCGTATTAAAATGTCAAGATTTTATCGCGAAATCAGATGAAAGATAATCTAGCTCGGAGAAACGACCCTCGAAGCAAATTAGAGTCAGCGGAACGTAACACTAGTCTACGCTTCGCAGTCTTCATTAGAGTTGCTTGGTAGAACGTTTTTTTATCGTTTTTTACGGCTATTATGCTATTTTATTGGTCATACATTACAATTACGCATTGTTAGTCATTACCTAATGAGTTCTTTATGGAGGATGGTCTCGAATTATTTGGCTGTAAAGTTTACAATTATTACGCAGACGGTAGCTGCAGAGTTGATACCGTTGTGCCAGCGCAATCAGAATTTTATTGATGAAGAGAAACAAAACATAATATGAAAAGCATATATTACTATATATTTATAATCTTGTTGATTGAGATTAAAAAAAATTATATTTTCATTACTTTAAATTTGTAGTTATTACAATTCATAGATTTAGCCAAATTTATTTAATTATTTTATTGGTTTGAAAAATACATTGAGAAATCATGAATTTTCTATTAAAGATAATATATACTACAATAAATTTAAGTGTTTATTTGTTCCAATTTGAAGGGTGAGACAGCCGGTGAAATTACTGGGACATAATTTCTTTAAGTCACATGGTTGGCAACGTGCTAGTGATATCCTAATGATATTATGTCTATGCGATAGCGTATACAGGCTCTATCACACGGTCTATATGCTGGTTGGTCGACCTGGATAAAAAAATAGCGGCCGATGCCGATGGAACAGTTTCCAAAGATATTTGCGAGAATTCTCGCTATTCTGTCATTCGAGCTAGCTGTCAAAGTACTGACAGTTGTGTCAAAGACAAGAGGTGACATTAAAAAAGATTACATATATGGTCGTTTTCCTTTATTTCCTAATTTTCTAGTCACTTTTAATTCTCGCTGTCGTAAAAACCTTCTTATGATAATTTTGTTGAGTTTAATACTCAATAAATTAATAGTTAGCATATCGTCGCATAAGTTTTAACACCGCGTATGTCAAAGTTGGCAACTTAATACTTAAGTCCAATGATAACACGATATTACATTACTAACAATGCACTAAACGTTTTATACCGTGTATTGTTTAACGAAATCTATTTTGCATCAACTAAATGCACAAGTAAATAGTTTAAAATGATTTTATGAAACGTGAGCATTGTTTTCCCAATCGTTACAACGTGTCAAAATTTTGATTTACGCGGTGTTAGAACCTTAACGACGATATGCTATCGAAATGATGTCATGACCAAGGGAAATAGGCATTTTTTTTGGTATTAGTTTTTATTCATAATTATAGACAATGACTTACGAGGATCGGAATCATTGATTACTTGCCTGGAAGTTTGTATGTGATGAAAGTTTGTTTATGATGATAATTTATTGTTTCTAGTATTGTATTAATAGTTTTTATTGAATTTTCATTCTCATGCCACACTACACTACACTTTTGTATTTAAAACTATTTATTATTAAAACTTGTTACACACTTCTTGGTTTCAAATAAATTAATTGAGCGTATCATTTATGCATTAACGCCGTGAGGTACCGGCAGAGTAGAATATTACCTCCCTTTATACGTATCGGATGTTGTAAGAGGCGATTGAGGTGCCGGAACTGACGGATGGTGGCGGTATATTCATACGAAACAGTGTAGCTCAAATGTACAGAGCGGGGGTGAGCGTTAGCATCTCAGAACGCTTTCGTGACTAGTATGCCGCTGCCTATCCCCGCCCTGTGCATTTAAGCTACGCTGTTTCGAATAAATATACCGCCAAATTTCGGTTCTGGATACGATTCTTATCTGTCGCTATCTCACTCTAAAATAGAAGTAGGTATGTTCCTAATCACATTCTTAGTCCTATGATGTATAAAAACACCTCTTTTCCTTCACTTAACGAGCGACGTCGCCTTCAAAAGTTGCCCACCGTAAAGAACAATGGTAGATAAAAATCTAAACATCGTAGACAAAAACTAGAAATGGAATAATTTAAGCCAATTACTGATTCAATGCGTTTTATTTTTTCAAGTAGCAATAATAATCAATCAAGCGTGGAACGGAACGACAAATGTTGGAAACAAATTTAACTTTCGTTCCGTTATTCCACGTGGAATAGTGATATGAGGCAGCGTAGCTTTTAAAGGGCAAACATTTCCTCTTACGTTATTTTTGCCTAACTTCAACCGTTTATGCAGAGCACGCAGTTAAAGCTCTCAATACGCAGCTATTAGTCGTACCGTGATGTTATATTGCCTAACTTACTCCTAATTATATTAGTTACCTGCCAGTGAAAGCTACATTAAAATCGGTCTAGCTGTTTCAGTTGTTATATGTGCCTCTGCATTTAGTAAAAAGCAGTTAAGTATTTTAACATTACAAACAGACACACCAATATTATTTATGTATTTATAACATATTTCTGTAAGGAACTATCATCATAAAAATTGATTAAAATGTGAAATGACGTTATAAGTAAATAGAGAAAGGTTTACAAATTATTACTTTTTCTTTTTAGGACTTGATAAAAGTTTGTTTTTAAAAAGAGGTTGTTTACCTACTTTTATATTTTCTTTATTAATTGGTTAACATTAGTTAAATTTTATTATTGATCGGATAGCACTGACTCACTGTAGCACAATTGATAACGCAGTCCACCGAAAGGTCGGGATGCGGGTTCAAGCCCCACGTAAAAACTGAGATAAGTTGATGTTTTCATGTATATTCGCTGTGACGTACCGGCAGAGTAGAATAAATAGTACCTTTCTCTGTACCAGGTATCGTAAGAGGCAACGAAGGTACCTGAACTAACAAATGGCAGTATATACACCCCTGCTCAGCAGCATCCCCGTCGTGAAATCTGCCCTCTATGATCACCAACACGCTTGCCTAGCGTGGCAATTATGGGGCAAATTTCCTTTTCTTGGGGCCATTTCCAGCAGTTATTATTATTATTATTTTGGACTTCTAATGGCTGTAATGATAATGATGATGGCGATTCGCATGCTCAATTTATACAATAAATAGAAAGGAAGAAATGTATGTGGTTATACGTCTTAGATTTTCTGTTTACTGCAACTGTGCTTAACTTTTAGATATGACTAGCACAACCACGCCGTTTCACTCGCGTTCAGTTGTTGAACTTCTATGCTTACCTAACGGTTTGATTTTCGAAAAATATTTTACACCTGTTTCATGATTTTCAATAAAGAATATTTATACTGAATTTAATTCAAATTCGTAAATAACAAAGTCTCACATTAACTTTGCACCCCCAGCTTATCCTTTTAGGGGTGAATATTTAAAAATTCTCTCTAGTGGTCTCTTACGTTATAAAAGGAGTCCCGGTGTAAAATTTCAAGTTTGTAAGTAGGTAGACATAGGGATGTATACACGGCATATATACCAACAGTTTGTTTAAAATGTTTGAAACGGCTAGACCGATTTAAATAAGATTTTCACTGGCACTACGACTAATTGAAGCGGAGCAACAATTGAAAATGTAGCCAAAATATACGTATTGAAAGCTTTCATTGCGTATAGTTTAAACTCTGCGTTGATATATCAGATAGTCAGTCAGCTTCGCCCTATATAGATTTAAAAGATACGAGTGCGAAGGCAGCTGTGTGCCTCACTTCGAGGCGAACTCAAGTACACAAAAGTGACTGTCTAAAAAGTTTTAATTAAAAACCCGGGCTTCGTCTTCGCTTCCTTTATATTTGTTTTACGAGTCGAGTGTTATTTCTTCCCCCTTTTTTTCTCGCTAATGGCCGTTAAGAGCGGTGCCGCGTTTAAGCTGATTACTTTTTCTATAAACGATTTTTTATATTAGAATATTAGATAAAGAAAAACATATTATCATTAATTAATTCATTCATTCATTCAATCAACGGCCGCTGGACGTAGTTTGAACATAGGTTTCCCCAAGAAAGAGGGAAATTATGAAGTAATGGCAATTGCCGAGCATAGCTTCGCGGCGAGGAAGCTTCCCAATGGGGGTGATCTTATCCGCCAAGGATTTACATTTATTTATTTATTTGTCTTTGTGTTTGTCCTGTGTCTGGATGTAAAAATATATTTGTGATTCTTCTGTTACCTGATGTCTGTAACACAAGTGCTTTAAGTGACTTACCTCGGAGTCAGGTTAAAGTATGAGATACTCTGTGATATTAGCTATTATATTACGGTAACCAACAACCACGCTGTTTGTGATGGATATACCGCCATCTATCGGTATTGGAACCGCACGGTATACAATAGCCCCGATATCGATGTAGGTAGGCTAACACGCACACACACACCCTAATTAGAGAGAAGCATAAATGATACTAAGTTTGTGCAAGTGAACACGGGCGAAACCGAGGGACATGCTAGTGTCGTGTATAAACGGATCCGCAACTAAACGCAGCATCCGTCTTAAACAACACTTAAAAATGGTGACTAATTAAAAATCTCCCTTATCCGGGCGTTTTTTATACCTAGCGAATACCACCCGGGGGTGGCCCCCTTAGGGGGATGCGGTACTTTAGCCTGAAAAAGCTGTTGATTACGGTGTTAAGAATTTATTATCGTTACTTCTTTTTTATTGGAAACGCAGTATTTTTTATTTCAAACTAATTGAAACGCGTTGTTATTGAAATTATATTTATATAGACGGGCCCTAAGGCGCAGATGGTCGTAATCATATGTGCGCGCCACGGGTCGTGGATTCGAACCCCACCCAGGACAAATGATTATATGATGATATTTGTGTTTGTCCTGTGTCTGGGTGTTAAAAGTATATTTGTGATTCCTCAGCTGTCTGGTGTCTATCTAAATATAATATAGCCAGTCACTCCAGAAGAATGTAGCACCCTAATTATGAAATAATTTCCAAGATCGGCTCAGTAGTGTTTGAGCGTTACAAACAAAAATACATATAAATAGATATATTAGGAAGAAATTACCGGAGTAGTTTTAGCAGTTTAATGAATTTTAGCATACATGGGATCCGTTTCAAAAATAAAAATATCTTTTTTATTAATCAAGTTAGTTATTACAAGTTTATTGTAATTATGTTTTATATTTTGTACACAATTTTTTAATCGTAGGTATCTACGTCAAAACGTAGATAAAAACATTATCTTTATTTATGGACATATAAGTTATAATTGATAAATTAAAAAATAATAAAAAAAATAGTTAAATGAAGATTTATTAATTATTTAATCGACGATTTATTGGTAGTATAGTAATTAATTTGTGAAATATCCGCTTACATACAAACAATACAAATTTTAATAGTAGTGTTTTTATAATCATTGATATATTTTAAGTAGGCCCGTATTTATACCTACGTAGGTAGAGTAATGTTTTTTATTGCCCTATTAATTACAGATTGTGATACCCAAGAAAATGCAAGACGCCTTTGTTAATACTAATTAAGTATTATCCAAAGAGTTGACATTCAATATAAAAAATTTATTTATTCATAAACGCAAACGAAACCCACCCCATTGCTCGGAGATCCAAAAAAAAAACAAATTATTAAGACAACTTCAGTACAATGACGAAATGACAACTTTACTTTTATTTAAATCCGAACATTACAATATAATAAAGTTTCGAACCAAAAATAACATAAAACGGTACGGTGAAATTGTGAACATATTTTGTGAGTGAGGAAAAAAAGCCACGCCTCTCAGTATGGGCGTTGACGCCCATCCAGTAGTGGGGATTGGCTGTATTCGCCAGTCTCCCTTTGCTTTCGCGGTTCGCGCACTGTGATCGGGTTGGACAATTTTTTAATCTGTATTTGTTATTAAAAAAACCACTTCGCGCGTTAATTCTGACAGTTCACCTTTTTCAATTTGTGCAGTGTACATGTGATAGAGTTTTAAGTTACGATTCTAAAATGGCGGATTGCTCTGGAATATTCAACTGAAGACTTTTTTCAGGTATGCGAGCTTTCATGTTTATTTCTTATTAATTGTATATGCCTAGTTATATTGTTTAGTAAATATAAGCTCTAATTGAAGATAAATTATACGGATAAATGTGTGTTATCTATCATAAATAGGTGGTTGTCACTTACAAGTAATTTGCTTAGGCACACTTAACAAGTATACGACATCGAAAAAGGCTATATTGTACCTCAAGCAACTATAATGAAGATTCATCGTATCCATATAAATTATTAACTTAATAAAATCACCAATTGTTCGATAGATATCAAATTACACGTTTCATATTATTCTTTAAGAAAGTATATAATGATCTGAAAATATTTTGGTAAATAGATTAATTAAAATTAAGCGTAGTTTTTGACTGCCGGGGTTCAACAAAAATTGAGTAAATGCTTTTACTTCTCGTTGTAAAATGTGTTAATGCGGCGTTTAATCCTTGATTTCGGTTTCTCCTTTTCTTACGATAAGGAAAGATCAAGGCTGAATGAATTTAGAGTTTTTGTTTAAAAAATAGAACGTCGACCGCTATAATGGTTGAAGTTTGACACTGCGTGTTTCTTTTTATAAAAGAAATATTTGATGCAGCTTTATAATTAGGTATAGTCCGACGACCTCTGAGACCTTTTTTCCAACGCCTATTACTGTTTTATTTGCAAGCCTGGACTTAAAGCTGTGACTTCAATTTTGTATTGCACCGGCCTCCAGATTAATACTTATCATGTTACGCACTTTTCAAGCCAAGTTTTTGTAAGTTAAATTACTGAGACTTACGTGCAATCCGGCACTTTATTTGCCTACAGCTCGTGTTATCGCAAGGGTATCACTTCCGCGACCGACAATCTGACTGGAAAATATTATGTCATATTACCCAGTAATTATATCTGATCACACAGGCTTTTTTAAAGTAGAGGGGGATTTTCCCCATAATTTCTGGACTGGGCAATAGTGGTGACCATCGCACAGCTTCGCAACGGGAACGCTGCTGAACGCTGCCGTCCTCTCCCTGTAGTATTTAAGCGACACTGTTTTGGATGGATAAACCGCCATCTGTCGGTTCCGGTACCTTATACTCCTCGTATATAGGCAGATACTCCGCCGGTACCGCACGGCATTATAGGAATATTTATATATATATATTTATATATATATTTATAATTATTTTAACTAATTATTGCTTACTATGTATTGTTTGATCCAACTTGAGAGATTGGAAAGTTTATATCACAATTTACTTTTGCAATATTTTGTTCATGTTAACTCACATGGAGTATAGTTAACACAGGACAACGTCTATCGGTAATGTTATAAAGTTAAACCTATCTAGATCATTTTTTACTCAATGTTTTTCTCCACAAAAATATTTTCAAAATCAAAGATGGTCAATTCAAGTTATGAACATTTTGGCTGCACAAAATGTATAGGTATTCATCGGTCAGAAATTTAAATAGCGTGAGGGACATAGTCAAACATTTTGGTATTTATTTATTTCTAATTTTTCAAAATAGTTTCAGATAAAAGAGGATTCAATTTCAAAAATATTTGTTAAAAACAGCATAGACATATTTAAAAATAGCTTTTTAAATAATAAAATGACTAATGTTGAGGAACCAGTGGCTAAGAAAATGAAACGAATGATTGGTTTTTTTCTTTTTTGTTGCGTTTTAAGGCAGTTTAGAAGTGTTTATATTAAAAAAAAGAGAAAATTATGACCCCAAAGAATGCTGGAGTACCTACTGTAATAAAACAATATAAAACTAGAAAGAAAATATCCAATTCAAATCATTATTACAATTTAACAAAAAATAGGGTAAAAAAGGACTTCGTTATAACGTTATTGCTAAATACTCAATTATACTTTGGTAAAGGTGTTGGTTTTATAAAGAAGGAAATAAAAATATGAACAGACATCATATTTATCTATTTAAAATATCAGTACTGTAAGTAAGTAGTCAAAGATGGTAATTTTAATAGCTTCCCATCGTAATTAAGAGAGTGAAATAAATAACGTTAATTTGAAATGTATTTATAAACGGCCCGGGAAAGTGGTTAATTTACGTTAAAATTTTTACGCTCGCCTTTTCCGTCACCTTATGGGGACAGTTTTATGTTGGAGTTAAATGTAATGCATCAGAAGTGTTTTTTCTTATTAAAAATAAGTGAACGCGTAATTATTGTTTTTCATATTTCGAAAGATTTTGCCGATAATTGGCGCGCCGGGCAAGCGAGTTGGCAATCGCAAAGCGTAGCTTTCGCGACGGGTATACTGCTACTCATCCCCGCCCTGTACATTTGAGCTTCGCTGTTTCGGATGGATATACCGCCATCTGTCAGTTTTGGTACTTCAGTCGCCTCTTACGACACCTGGTACACGGGAAGGTAATAAACTACTCTGCCGGTACCTCGCGGCTAATACTTATATACAATTAAGTAATATCCAGACACAAATACAAATGTGCATATCTACACAAAAAATTTACTAATATATCTTAATTTGTACACGCTATTACACAATTCTGGAGGACCACGTCTAGCAGTAGACGTCCTATGGCTGACATGATGATCACTCTGAAGCACACACAGCCGTTTATTTATAATTATATTGAATTTAATTTCATGTTTATACAATACCTAAAATATCGCGTCTATTTCGTTCCATATCGTATCCCTCGGCAACTCATGTATTCCTGTGATAAACGATGAACATTCCTTTTTTAAACTTTATTTTAAAAAATAATTAAAATCGATCCACCGGTGAAGGTGTGAAACACTGACACATTTTTTTATTATTAGATCAGGCCGATATCAAGTATACAGTCCGCGTGATAGTAAGCATCACTGCATCATATAGACGCACGTCATATCACAATGATATCACTAGCGTATTACCAACCTTGTGATTTAAAGGTATTATGTCACATTACCCAGTCATTTCACTGCCTCTCTCACCCTTCAAACCGGAACACAGCTATGCGAACGTTCGCCGGTAGAAATAGGTGAGAGTCAGGTACCAATGCAGACGACCTTTGTATGATGCTCGAGCCTCGGTCCGAGGTTATAATTGCTTAGGATTAAAATACATTTTTCTTATATGTCATAATGCACCAGCGCTAGTGATATCCTTGAGATGATACGAGCGAGTAAAGGCTGCAGTGACATTGAGGTGATTGTCATCATAATTGTCGATTTAGTCTAGTAAAAAAAATCTTCAAAAGTCTTAAAGAAAACATCACTAGTTTCTTGAAGTATCTCAGTATCTCCGAATCCACTGTCAACAGCAATTTAAGAAGATTTTGTTTAACATCCCTTCAATATGTCTTGTTCGTGCTTTGTACAAACAAATGCAAATCTATTACCTACAGCGACTGATTTGTTCTGGATAACTAATAGGTTTGTTTTATTATCTATCCCAATATGGGATGCTGCTGATGGTTCCCCCCCTGTTTCGGATGGATATACCGCCATCTGTAGGTACCCTAAGCGCCTCTTACGACACCTGCTATTATTCTATTCTGCCGTTGTCCCACAGCTAAAATCAATTCTAATAAAACGAAATACATGCTTTTACATACATTACGCGTGCCCCATCGGGATAGACCTAAAGTCTAGCCCCTCCCGACACAGGCTCGAGACTATGGATCTCCACTTGCTATATTTCTGATATACGTCTCTTGCTTCCTTTACTCGCATTAGTTCTGTCATACACGCTCGTTTATTCTTGGTACCTTTGACCTAGCCCTTCTTTAATACCTCTTCTACCCGGTTAAATACACATGAGTATGTATTTATTGGTATTTCAATTCATTTGTTATGTGTTACTATTGTATATGTATGTATACAATGAATTGCCCATTATTTTTCCATCAAATCTAATAGTTATCTGGCAGAGATCGCTTAGAGCTAAAAGGTCAACTGTACCATTTTAAATACAACGTTTATTGTAAAGATATGTGTATAATAAAGAATATATTATAATAATCTCTCTTTAAAATTTAATTTTGTTTGTTTATCCTTATTTGAAACAACTACTTATATACACTATAATTTGACGGTCCCGATGGCGCAGATGGTAGTGATCCTATCTTGTGCACCGAGAGTCGTGGGATCAATTCCCACCAAGAGCAAAAATTTATATGATGATATTTGTGTTTGTTCTGTGTCTGTGTGTTAAATATATGTATTTAAGTAGTATATTTGTGATTCCTCTGTTGTTTGGCGTCCGTAATACAAGTGCTTTAAGCGACTTACCACGGTATCAAGTCAATGTATGAGATATTGTAGAAATTTATTAATATTATTATATACCTCGTATATTTACGTTTAGATTTCTAAGAAAATGTAATTTGTTATACACATACACAAAGCTGTGTTCCAGAAGCCGTGCTATACCGGCAGAGTAGAATCGTACTTCCCTCTGTACCAGTTATCGTAAGAGACGACTAAGGTACCAGAACCGACAGATGCAGGATATCCATCCAGAACAGTGTAGCTCAAGTCACCGTAGTGGACTATTGGTGATATGATGATAGTGATGATGACACAACGCTTATGTAGACGGAATATAAGTTAAGGAGGAATAATATGATTCGTCGTTCAAATTTAAACACAATCCTAAACTCCTCTTAATCATTATTTTATATATTTATACTTACAGTATCAATGATTAACAGATTATATTCGGGTGTCTATATCAAAATGTTGTTTGCTACTTCACTGTCAATTTAAAACTAGCTATTGCCGATCCTGGATAAGTTCCCGCGGGACCCGTGAAGTCTACAGTGAAGACAGGTCGGAAAACTAGTCTAACTAAGAATAAATTCGTAGACAAAAACTCCCTCGCTGTCATGTGGCGCGTGAAACGAGACCAATTAGCATGTTTAACGATCAATTTCGGCATTAATTAATACGGAATTAAAATATTTGAATTAATTTAACCGTTAATTTTATAATCCGGAAAAGAATGCGTTAATTGATACGTAAGTTTTGGTATATTCCGGGGAAGTTTGATAGGTGGTCGTAAATAATGAGCTGTTGTTCTCTGCGGGTATATTTTGTCAATTTTATTGTTCTAATTATTTTTTAAATACATACAAAACTTATGTTTTTTTTTCTTAATTATCACAGTTTTTATAAGAATTTATATTGATAAAGATGAAATTGATACGCTTTTTTACGTTAAACAATTAATAATTAATCGTCCGTTTTTGAATTCAATACGTTAAATAGGTGTAATATTTTTATTTGTTAACCAGCTTTGCGACTACGTCCGCAGCGCACGCAACGAAAGCTTTAATTTATATTTATATATTTGGCCCGATTTTGCCTCATTTTTGATTGATGCTCCGCCTAAGTTCTTCATCTTATTATATCAGTTATCGGGTAGTGAAATCGGTCTGGCTGTTTCAGAGATTACCTCAAATAAACAGACACACATACAAATATTTAAAAAATATATATTTTGTAACATATACGGTACATCATCTTATGCATTAAGTGAAAAGCAGTTATTTTAATATTATAAACTTGGCGTCTGTGGTTCACAGGTAGACCTCATCCAAGGGCCGCTTGCATTGGTACCTCACTCTCACCTATTTCTACCGCCAAATAGCACTGTTCGCATTGCTGTGCCTGTCTTAAGGGTGAGAGAGGCAGTGAATTTACTGGGTAATGTAATATCCTTAAGTCACGAAATTGGCAACGCGTTAGTGAAATCCTTGTGATATTACGGATTAACGTGACGCTTACTATCACGCGGACTGTGTGCTTGTTTTTCGACCTGGTCTAATAAAAAAACTACCATTGTATTTATATATATTATTTGCTTTAAGTTATTTTAATATCATATACATTTCAACAAATTACATTTTTTATTGGGACAACGCTATAACATCGTTATACATATTAATAAATAATTGAAAAAGAACAGATTCATTATTGAAATTCGTAGATTGTAGTGATATCTTGTGCGCCGAAGGTACCGGGTTCGATTCCCTCCCAGAGCATAGTTATGTATGCATATTTTTATTTGTTCTGTGTCTGGGTATTGTTAATACGTATCTGAGTATTATATTTGACATTTGTGTTGTCTGACGTCCGTAACACAAGTGCCTCAAGCGACTAATCACGAAGTCAGGTCGATGTATGAGATGTGGTGTAAATAAATTTAAATATATGTACGGGATTTGTATGCTGTTTATTTACATCATATAAAGTTTGTTTGGTCAGTAAAATAATATAATATATACATATGCGATATAATAACGATAACGTCACCATCATGGGTTGTTAGTTTATTTAGGAAACCTAGATTTGAGTGCTGTTGTAAATTGTTATTTGCACAATAACACTACAAGTTAATCGATAAAAGATTATATATGTATGTAATATATATGTGGCCAATGTATGAGATGTAGTGTCATCATCATCATAGCATCCATTGGGAGTCCACTGCTGGACATAGGCCTCCCCAATAAAGGGGAAATTTTGCCCATACATAATTGTATATAGCCCAGCTTTCGCGACGGGGATGTTGCGGCAATTGTTATAAACAACTCTTTTCTTAAAGAGGCTTATAGTATGAAGATGATGATTGATACCATTCTAGGTGCATCACACACAAGATTTGATTAGATCAGATTTCGGCCGCATTAGTCTAATTGGATTCTTCTAGAAGAAACCTGTGTCTAGTAATAGAAGTCCTAAGTGATATAACGATCATAATGGCTACACAATATTAAGTGATTAATCACTATATAGTATAAAACAAAGTCTAGATCTTTAAAACTACGTAACAGATTTCGATGCGGTTTTTTTTTAAGTAGATAGAGAGTTTCTCAAAAATGTTTATATTTATAATACATGCATAATATAGTAGAAGAACACTGATAATTTAAGAGTTTTCTAACGTAATGTCGTGAATAAATTTTTTTTTGTGCTGACATTGCAAATGCTGGCAACCCGTCGAGAACAAAATAATGCTATAAATGAGGTAAACTATACTATACTAGCAAAGTAGAATAGTTCCTCTCCCTGTACCAGGTGTCGCAAGAGACGACAGAGGTATCTGAACCGACAGATGGCGGTATATCCATCCAAGATAGTGTAGTTCAAATGGATAGGGTGAGAATGGGCAGCAGTATCCTCATCACTAAGCTGCGCTCTGCGATTGCTAACACGCTTGCCCAGCGCGGCATTTATGGGCGAAATTCTCTCGTTCTTGGGGAGGCCTATGTCCAGCAGTGGACTTCCGATGGCTGGTGTGATGATAAAGATGAATGCTATAAAGTATTGTACATCTTAAAATGATCTATAGACGCTTGTGTCATCACAAATACATTACTCGCGTGTCGCCAACCCTGCGAAATATCAGTGTTACTTTACCCAGTAATTTCACTACCTCCCTTATTTTTAAAACTGGGTTACAGCAACGAAAACACTGCTATTTGTTGTCTCACATGTAAAAATATTCACACAACATCTCCATAGTAAGTCACTTAAAGTCAAGTGCTTGGTTGCGGACAACAGGCTGCAGAGCAATTACAAATATTATACTTAAATACATATTTTCAACACCCAGACACGGGAGAAACACAAATATCATCATTTAAATAATTTTCCTAGGCGGGGATCGTACCTACGACCCCTGGCGAATGAGATTGGATCACTACTTCGGCGCCGTCAGGCCCGTGAGGTACCAGTGTATATATATGATCTTTGTGAAAAGGCTTCCTCTAGAAAAATTTCAATAAAATCAGCAAAGTCAAATAATACCTCCTCCTGTACCAGGTGTCGTAAGAGGTGATTGAGGTACCAGAATCTACAGATGGCGGGTATATCCATTCGAAACAGTGTGGCTTAAATGTACAGGGCGGGGATAGGCAGTAGCATCCCCATTGCGAAAGCTACGCTCTGCGATTGCCAACGCCCTACGCGGCAATTATGGGCAATATCCCCCCTTTCTATGTCTAGCACTGGACTTCTAATGGTATGATGAAGATAGTACAATTGACATACGTATATACCACATACTGCCCAACGTCTAATTTAAATGATAAGTATGTAATCTAAGTTAAGTGATGTAGTAATGGTGTTGTTTTGGAATATTGTATGTTACGTTTCATACAAACTCCATACAAAATGTGCCGCCATGGATGGTGGGTCATACATTTTGTATAATTATGTTGTAACAGGTGTTCGTCGTAGTTGAATAATTGACAATTGGAAACGATAAATTTCATCTCGACTGCGTTTGTTTTAATGTTGTACCGCGCTCGTGCTTTGTAAGTGGATATATTTTTTTACAATTTATTTTTATAATTTATTTTTTAATTATTTTGTGTTGTACTCGCATCAACATCATCATCATATCAGCCATTGGATTTCCCTGAAAATTCTGCCCGTAATTGCCGCGCTGGATATTTGGCCATCTGTCGGTATAGGGGATGCTACTATTCTAATAGACAAACGTCATAATTTTAAATATAAAACATTGTTTCGTTCTGTTATATTACTTTGTTTGTTATTTCAAATGATCGACTTTTCCAACTTTATGGATTTGTCAGCTTTTATTTATTTTATTTCAGCTTTAATTTCAGCTTATTTAAAATTAAGTCTTTTATTTATTTTAAACTTATGAAACTGCTTAATTTTGAGTAGGTCGTTTCTTCTTTTTAATCTTATGTCTAATATTATTTACTAAATTGGTAGCAATGTCCATTCAACCTTTATATTATTAGCAATGTTTCTATATTTATTCATACGTAAGTAACTATTATTTACAACAATTCTAAATTTATATCTTTATATCAATAATATAATTTTATAAGGATATCGCTCATATACGAAACTAAAGCATAAAAAAATTTACGATTTTTAGAAAGCTAACCGCAACAAGCAGACAAAGAAGCGGAGTATGTATTGCTAGTGACACAACGATTCAAATTATGCACACAAGTATAAAAACAACATAAAATATAAAAGCCAAAAACAAACACCATTACACTATTCACAATTGTTTGTGGTTTACAACAAACGAACCGCACTTGTTCAAACTGCGTTCGCGTAAATTGATTAAATAACAATTGATTAATAACAATTGGTTAAATGAATTATTAACGTCATAGAATAATGAGCGTACCTTTTGTTCCATTTTTAAATTTTATACGGGTTAATATTTGGTTTGTTGTAATAAAATTACATTTTAATGCTAAGTATTTAGTTGCGGTTTTTGTTCAATTATTTATTTAATATAAATGTATCGTCACATTTTTTCAGGCAAAAAATTACCTGCGGTATACCTTCTACAAAGGTTATTATATCAGTCATAGCTGTGAAGGGCATTTACTAGATCGTTATGTATGTCATTTTCAGGTACTTTCCACATTATTAGGTACTACATATACTTGGGATGTTGCAATGGCTATTCGTTGACCGCGTGTCACAACAAAGGCTTTTATTATATATTGTAAAAATGCAAGAAAATAAGTAACGAATATGTTTTAACTCAATCCTTTCATATATGGTCCATATATGAAATATTTGGAAGTCCACTGTTAGTCATAGGCCGCGCTGGGCAAGCGTGTTAGAAATCACGGAGCGTAGCTTTCGCGGCGGGGATGCTGCTATCCATACCCGCCCTGTGCATTTAAATTACACTGTTTCAGATGGATGTACCCCCATTTGTCGGTTCTGGTATCTTAGTCGCCTCTTACTATACCCGGTACAGAGGGAGGTACTATTCTACTCAGCCGGTATCTCACGGCGTAAATACTTATAAATTGTTATTTTTTACAAACTGTTATTTAATCAGTTTAAACCATACTATATCTATTTGTTTTATAGGCTGTAGATACCGGGAAAATTTTCCAGTGGGAATACAGTTCTCCCGGATAAAACCTGATTGATATATTATAAATATGTTTATACTAGTTTAGTATTTGGATCGTCCAAGTCTCTAAATTGGAGTTGCGAGCTTTCAGAGCATCAGCTTATCTTTTTAAAATAATCTCCGTTCCTTTTATAATATTTTTATAACAAATATAATAGAATGAAATGAAATGAAATAACGAAACGTTCATTCTATACCATCGTGAATAATTTTCCCATTGTAAATCAATATCAAATATGCCAAGACTCACACCATTACTCCCCGCAACATCGCTAGATGGCGTTAGTGGTGCCGGGCATTTCTGAACGGATCGATTCGTTTAAACGACCGCGATCTGTAGAGATAAAGCGGATCGTGATAATCGTTTGTAATATTATATTATTGTATATAATGTTCGAGCTTGGCGTGTAATTAAAGTTATTATCTTGATTTTCTTTTGCTGAAATAAAAAATAATATAATTAAATAAATTTACACATACATTTATGCTGACTCGGAGATAAGTCGTCTAAAGCACTTGTGTTACGGGCATTAAACAACAGAGGATCTACAAATAGAATACTTATATATATAATGAATACCAAAAAGTGGTGAAGGCTTGTTGACATATAATTTTCGCTACTTTAGCACTATGACGGAAGGTACAAAATTGATTGTCTCATGCTTCTTACGTTTGCAATTATCATATCAACCGAAAGACATGCTGCTGGACATAGGCCTCTCCAAGTGACTTTTAATAGGAGCGATTGTATGCGGCCTGAGTCTAGCGTGATCCTGTGGTTTTAGTCAGATCGTTTGTCCACTTCGTGGGTGGACGTCCTACGCTGCGCTTGCCGGTACATGGTCTCCATTCCAGAACCTTACGACTCCCTCTTTCATCGGTACTGGCTACTAAGTGCCCTACCTACTGTCATTTGAACTTGCTAATCCGCTGGGCTATGTCGGATAAATATAGATTTAAATTTTTTGTAATACATAAATGCATATATAACCAGAACATATGTTAGCTGTATGGTACCGGCGGAGTAGAATAGTACCTCCCTCTCCCTCCTACTTCTGTACCAGGTGTCGTAAGAGATGATTAAGTTACTGAAACCGACAGATGACGGTATATCTATCCAAAACAGCGCACCTTAAATACTACAAGATGAGGATGGGCAGCAGTATCCTCGTCGGAAGTTGCGCTCCGCGATTGGCATCACGCCCGCCCAGCGCAGCAATTATGTGCAAAAATCTCCAGATTTTCTATCTTGGAGAGTTTCAAAAAGTGCGGTAAAGTCGACGCGATCAAAGTCCAGGCGAAGACCTCATACAAAGGTCGTCTTCTTTGTTATCTCACTCTCACCTATTACCGCAAAACTGAAGGGATGTTATTTTCAGATCTGAATCGTGTGTGAGGCAGTGAAATGACTGGATGATGTGACAAAATGTCTGCAAATCACAAGGTTGGCAACTCGCTAGTGATCTCATTGTGGTGAAATGGTTTACTAACGCGCGGTACGTACGCTTGTCTGTCAACTTACTCACATAAATAATAAGAGTCAGGCAGCAACTCAAATACGAGAGTCGTATTAAAAACCATTAACTAACATCCTCTGAAATATATCTAGATATAACGTAATTTATTTATGAATAATTAACTCTAATTAAGGATTAAAAGAGCGTTTTAAAAATATGAATAACAATAATAAACGAGTAACAGAAATGCAGCAACTAAAGGTTAATTGGTATTAATGTACACTTACTTGATTGCATATGTTCCGGAAATGGAATTAACACGTTAGATTTGTTGGAGTACCGCATAAAGTTAACTTATTTCTTATTTCATGGTTTATTTGACATTTTTACGTGAGTGGCACACAGATATTATAACAGCCATTGGATATCCATTCGATGACACAGGCCTCCCCAAGAACTTGGGAACTTTGCCCATAATTGACGGGATGGAATCCGTTGGGCAAGCGTGATGGCAATCGCACTCAAATATAGTTTCACTTGAAAGTAATAAAAATTATTTTAATAAATTCATCCGACATCTCAGACCAGAATCCGTGGAAAGTCGCTTAAAGCACTTTTGTTACGGATATCAGACAACGGAGGAATCACAAATATAATAAATAAATTAATAAATTTTACACCCAGACTCAGAACAAATATAAATCTCATTTTGTTAATAGATATTTGTCCTGAGCGGGAATGGGAATCACGACTCTTGGGGCACAAGATAGGATTGCTACCATCTGCACCATCGAGCTCGTCGAAAAAGTACATCTATGCTATTGTTATAAAGAGGAAATATTTGAGTGTTTTTGTAACGAATAAACTCAAAGACTACTGGCACGATTATAAAAGCTATTTCACTATTAGAAATCTGTATTTTTATTTATTAACATTGGATAAATTATTAAAAAAATAGATATTAACTTAAAATGGGGATATAAGAGAAAGATTTGTATTTTTGTTAAAAAACACTACCAGACATATTTAACGCGGACTGTTTACTTATTTGTAAACATATTTATAATAAATACATGTTTGTTTGGATAAAAAATTGTATCATCATTGCAGTCGTAAAATCGCACCATTGCTAGATATAGGCAGCCCCAATAAAGGGGGAATTTTGTCTATGATTGCCGCTTTGTGGTGGCCATCGAAAAGAGTAACTCGCGACTGTTCTGACCTACTCTTTCGGATATACCGCCATCTGCTGCTTCCGTCATCTCTCACAATACATACTATTTAATTCTGCCATGGCCAAATTATGCGTCACTTCGTTTTTTGACGCCCGGCCTATTTTCTGTGATCCTCGACGGATCAGACCGCTTTAATGTTATTTCTGGGGAACCATCAAAGATTTCTCATTCAGTGTGTTCCAGCAAATATATTTTCATGAATACATTATAACGGTAGCAAACCATTGTAATCTCCTTTGACAGCGCACGATCAAAAGAATGTATTAACCAATTTGGCAGCCATCTTGAATGTAATGTCACCCATGTTAGTTTCACAGAAATGTGTTAGCAGTTTCAGAAATATGTTTAACGATTTCAGCTTTGCAGATTTCGTTCAATAAAAATTGTTATATTAAAATCTTTTAAAGCTGGCAACTTTTTTTTTTGCGCCCGCAAATGTTTTTGATATGGAACATTTATTAGATTAAATGCGCCCCGGGATTTCGCATTAATTTGTAGAACTTTCTTCCCCCCTTTTATCTCCTTAAGGGATAATTTTGGAAAAAACATTTTACACGGATTTCATTACTTTTAATTAAGAATGTTTATACTGAATTTCATTCGAATACATAAGCAGCAAAGTTTTATACTAACTTTTACCCCTGTATTTGTAAAAAATCCTTTGTTAATGTTCCCTTCTTTATAAATAGAACAAAAATTTAAAAAACAGTTTTCGACCCTTATAGTATAGGCACTGCGTTAATATGTCATCCAGTGGGTTTTCTTTTTATAAATATAGATATATACATTTATAAAATGTACATGCATACATACATACATCACGCCTGAGTCTATGGATCTGCACTTGTTACGATCTTGGCGTACCTCTTTCGCTTCCCTTACGTATTAGTCTATTCACACACGCTCGTTTATTCTTGGTATTTCTGATCTGGCCCTTCTTTAATAACTCTCCTACCTTGTTAATATATGTCCGCCTCGGTCGTCCTATACCAACCCTTCCATTCATTTCCGCTCTATATATTTATCGAATTGAACGAATTGATCATGTTCATGAACCTTAAGAGACTAGACTAAATTGAATAAATCTCGTTTTATGTTTGCAATTGTCAAGATCCGTGCAGGACCAACAGAATCGGGAAGTTTGTAAATTAAAGTTTTGTATGCAGTAAAGTTGTTTACAATGTAATTCTAAGGATTAAAACTCACTTAGTAACGGGATCTACAGGGTAAAATTTCCCGTTTGCTAGTACCTAGTACTTATATAAAAATGATTGTATCATATTATTTTTTACACTAGGTCGTCGACAAACAAGTATACAGTCCGCGTGATAGTATAACAAATAATAATAATAAATTGCCACATCACATACATTGACCTGACTCCGTGATAAGTCGTTTAAAGCACTTGTGTTACGGACGCCAGAAAACAGAAGAATCACAAATATACTACTTCAATACATATATTTAATACCTAGTAACCGCTATAGAGCTACACGTGTGAAACTGCGGAGTTTTTCCGATATCATTATCATCAAAGCCGTTAAAAGTCCACTGCTGGACTATAGAGGCCTATCTAAAAAATTTTACTTATAATTGCCACGCTGGGCAAGCGTGCTGGCTTCGCAGAGTGCAGCTTAAACGACGGGTAGCGCTGCCCGTCTCCACCGGATTCACCGGATGGATATTTCACCATCCGTTGGTTCTAGTATCTTAGTCGCCTCTTACGACACCTGGTACAGAGGGATGTAGTATTCTACTCTGCTGTTACCTCGCGTATTCAACCGGTACCTACCTATATAAAGTATATAAGTTTTAATATGTTTTTCCTTATGGAACAATCTCGAAAATCTTTTTACATTTACGCCTTCCATACGCATAATAAAACATTTTACATTACGGAAGCGTTCTTATTTCAACAAATTTATATAAAACTATATACGTATATACATACATCACGCCTGTGACCCATCGGGGTAGGCAGAGGTTAGATCTCAGCTTGCTACGATCTTG
The DNA here is from genome assembly GCA_020976665.1 of Heortia vitessoides. NCBI lineage: Eukaryota > Metazoa > Arthropoda > Insecta > Lepidoptera > Crambidae > Heortia > Heortia vitessoides. The sequence goes on along the minus strand of JACJUM010003212.1, from coordinate 6,738,016 downwards.
GCATACCTCTCTCGCTTCCTTTAGTGCTTCATTCATACACGCTCGCTTATTCTTAGTAATTCTGACCTGACCCTCTTTAACTCACTTCTGCTATATATTTTAGTGCAGTAATATAGTTACGACCATCTATTCTACACAAAATTATAAAAAAATATTTTATAAATATTAAAACCTTTGGCTAGATTTCAAAACGGATAATTCACAAAAATATCGACCAAAACATCATCCAATATAAATATCGGATAATTAAATGTATAAAAACAACATCGATAAATCTAGTTTGACCAAACAAAACAAAACACATATCACGCTGCCCCTAAACGTCTGCTTGTTTATATACAGATGTTTTATGTGTTCACTTGTTTTTCTTTAATTTTGTGAACTAAATTTTGTATTAAACATCACGTATAAAAATATCTAACGGGTTTGGAATGTTGATTTTATCAGCGTCGTCATTATTCTAGGTAATTTTGTCAATGATTGTCGCGTTGGGCAGGCGTGGTGGTAATCGCGCTGTTGATCTTCATCATCATCACGGTACCCTTAAAATCTTCAATTGTTGATCATAACCCCCCCCCCCTATGGAAGGAGGAATTTGCGCATAATTGCCGCGCCGAGCAATCGCAGTGCGTAGCTTCGCGACGGGGATGCTGCTGTCCAACTCCACCATGTTGCATTTAACCCAATCTATTTCGGGTGGATATACCATAACCTGTCGGTTCAGGTACCTCAGTCGCCTCTTACGACACCTGGTAAATACGAAGCTAATATTCTATTTTGCCGGTACCTCACGGTTGATCTTCCTGATCTTCTCCCGGTTGCATTCAAGCTACGTTGTTTCGGGTGGATATACCGCCATCTCTCGATTCCGATGTCTCAGTCGTCTTTTATGAAATCTCGTGCAAAGCTGATATTTTACTCTGCCACTGGTATACCACTGATTTGTTTTAATTTAACTTATTAAAAATAAAATACCAATTTCTCTTCAAAGTCGGTTAGGTGCATTTATTCTACAATAGCTACTTATTTGTTGACCTTTCAGAATGTTTTATTTTTAAGTAAGAAAGTGAATTGGAATGAACCGGTAGTATCCCTATCTCGTGTGTTTTTTCGGTGTCTGGGTGTTATTGTTCGTTCATTAATTTGCTGAAGGCAAAGGTTACTTGTTTTACGATTATTAGACAACAGATGAATTACAAATATAATACTTAAAAACTCGTACATAGTAAATGCTTTACGGGATTCGTCAATCCTTTTGGCCTAATGCTGGCTTATTCAGCTTAATCTATTATGATGGCGAGTGGTTCTCTAAAATATATGAGTCGAAATTGTACATATAACAATAGCAAATTAAATCTTTGTTAATTACTTCAAGGCAGTTAAAATGTAATTGAAATTCACTGTTTCATAGCGCTGTGTTATTTGCAATAATAATTGAAATACAATTGCAACAATTGTTAATTTTTCTAATCGATTATACGTGTATCAAATAATCGCGCGTCATCAATAAAACTCTTGATTATATATCGGTTTTACCCACGTTAAGTTGTAGAACTTTAATGCCAATTTTACATCTCACCCGTTTATCTCGGTAAGGGATGATTTTCGAAACCTTGTTGACACTTCATTTGTGGCTAACAACGAAGAACCATTATATTTAATTTCATTCGAATAATTTCAAAAACAGCAGTGTCATAGTAACTTTGCACCCCCATTTTACCCCTTTAGGGGGTGATTTTCTAAAATCCTTCCTTGGTGGGGAGCACGTTATGAAAGGAACCCCAAAAATATCTATTAAATAAAAAAAACATGTTAGGGTTGGATAACTCTAATAACTTAGGGGTATGAAGAATAGATAATAGTCGATACTCAGATCTACAGAATATGCATATAAAATTTCACAAGAATCGATCAAGCCATTTCGGAGGAGTATGGTAACTTACACTATGATATGAGTATTTTATATATTAGATACAATAAAAGGTGAAGTTCGGAAGAACGATGTTTATTACGGCTCGCGAAAAAGGAAAGTCGGGAAGTTTTTACAAAAAAATCTACGATATATTATTCTGATTGAACGGTATTTTACACTTTCGTTTAGATCTATATTCAATTGATCTACATACAAAAGGTCGGCTGCATTGCTACCTGTCTCTTATCTATTTATACCACCAAATACTGCTATTTCCGGCTTGAAGGGTGAGTGAGTCACTGAAATTACTGGGTATCGTGTCATAATATCTTCAAACTACAAAGTCTGCAGCGCGCCGATCATATCCTTGCGATATTACGAGCGCCTATAAGCTGCGGTACCGGAAGAGTAGAATAGCACCTCCCAACAGTGGGTACAGACCAGGTGTCCCAAGAGGCGACTAAGGTACCAGACCCGACAGTTGCACAGGGTAGGGATGGGCAGCAGCATCCCCGTCGCAAAAGCTGCACTTGTGCGATTGCTAATACGCTTGCTTTGCGCGGCAATTATGGGAAGAAATCCCCCTATCCTGGGGACGCCTATATCTAGCAGTGGACTTCCAATGGCTGGAACGATGATAGGCCTCGGTGACGCTTGATACCAAGCGAACCGTTTGCTTGTTTGTCGACTTAGTAATAATAATAAAAAAAACTACTTATATCTTAGCGTTGTCAATTGAAGGATCCCTTCTCTATTAGTATTCTCTGTAGGTATCTATATTACGTCACTAGCTGTCAAGATTCGCGCCATTATGCCTGTCAAATAATTTTTTCTACGTTTCCGTATCTAGCGGCCATTTGCCTTTTACGTCGGATAATTACGTTGATCCGTTAAGACGAGTTAAGGTGAGAATAGACTTATAGCCCGAGTAAACAGGGTCACCGAGTGAGTTTGTATGTATTTTGTACTGGCAGCGCTTCGCGATGTCACCCGCTTAGTTTCGTTATCCCGTAAGAATATGGGAATACAAGATAGCTTATGTCAGTTGCTGTTAATATAACTTTCTTTTGTGAAAAATTTTTGGAAACATTTCAATTCTTTTTTGGATGTAGTTGTTTCACAAAATTATCATATAAATATATTTCCTAGGTGGGGATTGACCTCACAACCCTTAGCGCGTAAAAGAAGATCACTACCATCTGCACTATCAGGCCCGTCAAAGGTTGAAGTAAGAATAAGTTTGCCGATTCAGTTTGCCTAAATTAAAAAAAACAAAGTCTCTACAATAGTAAATATTTAAATACACAATTCTACTGTACTGTACGTTTGTATGTTACTAAACTCCTAAACGGATGGATTGATTGGAATTATTTTCATTTTGTATGCGTTTGGGTGACGTCCTGGTTGATGCCCAGCAGATGTCGCTGCAGTCGGTATCTAGGTTATTTGTCTTTATTATCTGTCTTATTTCTTACTTTATTTTATATACTAATCGCTTGAAATATAAAGCGGAAGATTTTCTGTCAGGTTCTCTAGTATAATATAGAGGTACAGTAATTGATTATAAGTATTTGTAAACCAGAATAACTATGAATGTAACTCAATTTAATGTCTTTTGTATATTATGAAGTCAGCAAATGAGCATAGGCCGTGAGGACCGGCGAGGTCGTGAGGTGCCGGCAGAATAGAATAGTACCTCCCACTACACCAGATGTCGTAAGAGGCGACTAAAGTACCAGAACCGACAGATGGCGGTATATCTATCCAGAACATTGCAGCTCAAATGCACAGAACGGGATGAAAGCTGCGCGTCTCCGTCGCGAAAGCTGTGCTCTGCAATTGCTGAAGGCTGAGGATGATTCAGCCGCCAGAACATTTGAAGCTTCACTCTTAAAAGCAAGGAATCTATTAATAAAAACATCTATGTTATCTATCTAAGTTAAATAGATACAACACCAAACTGTAATACATACAGTTCATATTTGCTATCATCATATTTTTTATTGGCATTTGGCCCTCACTATTAAATTTTCAAATGAGTTATGATTACTTGATACTTTATCTATTGAGTGGTGAAACGAAATTATATCTCGAGATTTGTTATTTAAACTTTATTGGTTATTTGTCGTTGTAGCAGCGCTAAAACGGCCACTGCTGGACATAGGCCTCCTCATGAAAACCCCTTTTTTGAGGAGGCCTATGCCAGTCAATTTTGCTTGTAATTCAAGTAGACGTACTCACGACGGAAATGTCACTACCCATCTAACCCTGTTGCATTCAGCCATGCTGTTTTTCTTATAATATGAAGTCAACAAACAATCACACAGTCCGCTTAATTGTAAATATAACCTCAGCCTGTAGCGTCTCGCTAACCCTGTAAACTGAAGATACCATGTCACATTACCCGGTAATTTCATTGCCTGTCTCACTCCTCGAACCGGAACACAGCAATGCGGACACTGATATTTGTAAGGTACCAATGCAGGAGACATTTTTAAGAGGTTTATCTAGGTCATGTGAATACTGTAGTCTACCACCTGTTGTTTCGGATATACCACCGTCTATCTGTTCCGGTTCATCAGTAGCTTTATTCGACACCAGATTTACATCAGATAGACCCCATACAAAGGTCGTCTGCATTGGTGTCTCACTCACCTATATCTACCGCCAGATAGCAGTGCATTGCTTTGTTACTGAGAGGCGAGAGAGGCAGAAAACAAGAAAGGCAAGTCACAGCTTGATAATGCACGTATGATATTACGAGCGTCTATAGACTGCAGTGAAGCTTACTATCACGCGGAATAAAAATGAAATCCGGAAATAAGAACGCTGATAATCCACCCTTCTGAAACCTACAGCTGCATTGACTATTATGAAAGCAATACATTTTTTGTAACATGTTAGCAATTATGAAATAAATTTTCTGTACAGTGTATGTACATCTTTACGCATCAGAATACAAATTCTAAATAGTTTGTATGTTACATACGGACAGTTTCCTTTTAACCACGATAATAACATATAGATATAGCTTATTAAAATAACTTCGCCATAATCAGCGTAAACATTTTAACTGAGGAAGTGTTTTTAAACCGAGCGCATTCTGAATGCAGAGGGATAATGTCTTCTCACATTTATTGTATAATTACTTATACTTTTAATGTAGCTCGATTAGAATGACAGATGCCAATGTACTAGCGTCGCAGTAGTTATTTATATTGACATTATGGTTTTTGGCGTCACAATTCGATATCAATATTTTATTTTATCGTCATCATCATCATCACAACAGCCGCAAAACGTATACGTATGCCTCCCGAAGATGAGGGAAGTGTGCTCATAATTGCCGCGCTGGATAAGTGTGGTAGCAATCAAGAGCGTATAGAATGCTGCTGACCATCCCCGCTCCGTTGCATTTGCGTATACACTACGCTGCTTTGGGTGGACAAACCGCCATCTGTCGGTTCTTACGGCACCTGGTACGGGAGGAGGTACTATTCTACTCGGCCGGTACTAATTCATGTTAAATAAGTCCTCAAACCTACTGATAATATCGGGATATTGTTTATATCTTTATGGTAAATTATGCAAAAGCTTGCATAGTGGCTAATGCGTTGAAAATTATTGTTAACATTATCATTTCTCTTATTAAACGCTTTAAGTTGAAGTTCTGTCTTTTGCCAGCGATGACTTATAGTACTGAATCGTGCCCCATTCTGAAACCCTGAAGCCTCATAAGCCACTCTAAGCAGTCCAACGAGCTTTGAGAGGGTAACGATTGGACTAGAGACGAGATTTCTTATTTTTTATATGACTAACTCTACAAACAAGCTGATTCTCGCCACTGCAGACTGTACACTGTACACTAGCGCATTGCCAATCTTGTTTTGTTTTCGAAGTCAGCAAGCATACAGAGTGCTTGATAGTAACCGTGAATGCAGCATATAGACGCTTGTGTCATCACTAGCGTGTTGCCAACCCTGTGATTTGAAGACATTATTTCATATTACCCAGTTATTTTTATTCACTACCTCCCTCAACCTTCGGAAATTTGGCTTGGCGGTAGAAATAGGTGACAGTGAGGTATCAATGCAGACGACCTTTGTTTAAGGTCTATCTTTGTAAAATCGGCTGGAACCGCAGGACCGTACTGGATGTAGGGCATATTCTCTTACTGGTATGTCCAGCAGTGGACCACCTACCACTTTCATTTTGTGGATTTATTATTTCACCCAATTCATCATTCGAACCACATATCACCTCACAAGTGACACTAAAGCAAACATAAACTGCATGTTAAAACATTTTTTATACGATTAACTCACTAATTACAACCCGATACGTATTAATTATTAATTAATACAAGCTTTAATTAACACTTATTGCTGGATAATTAATTCGCTTACATAAAAATGACGGAGTTAACGGGCCTGTATATTTTACGAGTTGCGGTTGCGCGTTTGTATCCTGTGAAAGTGGTTTGCGTTTTTAAAATTGAAGCAAGGCAATGTTCTCACCATATTAAAAAATGGTGGTCATTATACTATGTGGTACCGCCAGAGCAGTACTTCACCCTTTACCCGGTGTCGTAAGAGGTACTGACTGAGGTACCGGAACCGACAGATGGCGGTATAGGCAGCAGCATTCACACACAGCTGCGCTCTGTTATTGCCACCAGGCTTGCCCAGCGCGGCAATTATGGGCAAGATACCTCCTTTCTTGACAGCTGTCTATCGGTTTCGGTACCTAAGTCGCTTTTTACGACACCTAGTATAGGGGCGTGATGGGAGTTAAAGAATTTCCACTGCCGCGTATTCCTGTAATATATCGCCACCTATCGGTACTTCAAACCGTAACACAGCAATGCAAACACTGCTATTTGGCGGTAGATAGAAGAGTGAGGTTCCAATGCAGACGCCCTTTTTTTGAGGTATATATGCCTAATGAAAAGGTATCATCTTCTTTGCTCCCAGTAATTTATCACTAGTATATGACAAAACGCGAGCGTACTAACGATTTAAACGAACAAATATACATTCGTGGTTAAAATTGCGAAATCGTGATTTCAAAATAAAACGATTCAATTTCGCTACACTTTAACACTTAAGGGTCGGGTTGTGGTGCAAGCGGGGACTGTAGCGGGGGCGGTTGCGGAGGCGGATTGTCTTTATAACATTTTGGAGCTGAACTCATAGATAGTTTGCTGTCTATTTGGTCCGGTCAATGACACTTTACTTAAGTGCATCTCGTCTGTTTCTGATTTATTAGTCATCAAGCGATAAATTTGTTGACATTTACAAATGTTTAAGATAAGGGGTAACTGAATATTAATAATATATTTTTATTCTATGTAACAGTGCTAAAAAAACGTCAGGCTTAAATTAATGGTATGATCATTTTCATAAATTATTTTTATTGTAATGTTGGCTATGTTATAAAGAGGAAATATTTCAAAGATTGTTTTTAAGACAACGATATAACTCAAAAACTACTAGATCTTTTTCCAAAATCTATTACAGTTTGAGAGCTACTTTTTTAACAAGTAACATAGGCTATTTTTTATTTTTTTATTTTTTATTTAAAAACTCTTGCATGAATAGAAAATAACATTATAAGCATGTGGCTTAGTTAATAGGTGTATCCCCATATTGTCACGGGAAGGGAAATTATATCAGTGAAACCGCAGAGTATTGCTATTATTAAATAAAACACGCGCAGTTTTTATTCCAAAAATCATCACACTAGAAACCCTATCCGCTACCGCTTATACCATGCCCGCAACCTAACAATCAGCGATACACGCCTTTGCGATCGACATAAACTTTATACCCTACACGCCTAAGGAGCGTTTTCGATTAATCTCTCATGGGAATACATTGGTGGAGCCCTTTAGTAGCTAATTTACTTTTGCATCCCCAAACCACCTTAACCAGCTTGCGATAAAGCTCACAATCGGTTGACAGCTCGTTAGTACGTGCTTAAACAAACCGAAGATAGTTCTGCTGGGGTGTACAGGTTTAGGATATAGTATATAAAGTTGAATTTTGTTTGTTTTAAGTCGTGCGGTCTGGTTGTTTGTACGAAGCGAAATATCTGGTTTGGTTGCGCGTGCGACTCTTCGTGTGTGGTCCGCCACGCTTTCGGAATGAATGCTGCTCCACTTTAAATAATGTTTATACATTTTGTAAGATTGATATGTGGATATTTGTGCAATAATATGGATTTATCATTCATTAATTCCAGGATGCATGTGTACATTTCTTTGGTCAAGATTTTTATAGACATAAAAAAGGATTTTATATAATTAATATTTATAGTGTGTTTCAAAAAACTACACAAATAATTTTCGCTGTTGGAGGGACGACCTTTGCCTATTATATTTTGACAAAAATAAAAGTATAATTAGTTTAAACATTAAAAAAAAATAAGCCTGCTTGTTGTGAGGGACCGGCAAGGCAGAATAGTATCTCCCCCTATACCAGGCGTAGTAAAAGATGACTGAGGTACCGAAACTAACAAAATTTGGTAAAGTGACGGTGAGATTACGCTCTGCGACCACCGCCATATTTGCCCAACTGACATAGGCCAGTCTTTTTGTGTGGCCTATGTCCGACAGTGGACGTTCTACTTTGGTTCACCACATACATGTGTCCCAGTGGATTGGTGGTCTTCAAAAAATAAAGAGAAATGTATAATCTCGCCTAGGATATCATAAGCCGTTTTAAAATAACCTCATTTTGATTCCTCCCTGTATCTACTGCCAAACAGCAGTTTGCTCATTGCTGTGTTCAGATTCGAAGGGAGAATGATAAGAAAATTATTGTATATAATTTCCACAATGGGCTGGCGTTGTCGCAATCACAGGTGTCCAGCAGTGGATATCCTATAGTTAATAATAATAATAATAACTTTATTCAAAAACAAAAGGTAACTTAAACTAAAATACATTTTGATACTTAGGTACCTAAACTAGGCCTAGCCTGTTCTTATAGGCAATATTTTCACGTTTTTACTAGAAGCTCAGCACTTAGTTGAGACAATTAGCCTTTCGGCTTGAAGACTACTAAACGAAGGCCCAGCCTGTTTTCTCTAAATGGCAATATACTATAAGTCAAAACGATACAAAAAATAAATAGTACAATATTTACGCAAAGTGAACGCATTTCTACTCAAATATAAAATTAGATAGTTAAATGCGTAATTAATACTGTACAATAATTATATAGAATTTTGTTAATTACTGTTTTTCTTGGCGGCACTTTTCAGTCGGCCCGCGTAATGAGACTGCAGTAGACTGCATTTAATATTAAGTCTACAGCAGTTTAATTATCATCATCATATCAGCCATTAGAAGTTGCCACTGCTGAACATTCCCCGTGAAAGAGGGAATTTAGCACATAATTGCCGCGCTGGTCTAGCGTGGTGGCAATTGCTGCGCGTAGCTTTTACACTACACTGATTCGGATGAATATACCGCCATCTGTCGGTTTTGGTATCTTAGTCGCCTCTTACGACATCTGACACAAAGAGAGGTACTATTCTTCTCTGCCAGTACCGGCAATTTTCATAATGTGTCAAATAAGTTTTAAGGTATGCGTAAACCCAATCAATAATCTGTTAAGTGACACCGATGACTCTTCACGATATCAGCCATAGGTCAAATGCACATGGTACCTCAATCGGCTCTTACGGCACTTGCTACTCAGACGGTAGCTCAAGGATGTTGATCAACCTCGCTTAGGAATCTGTCTATTGGTGAAAAATATATAAATTCACACAATATTGTATGTTGAAATATGAAATATTGTGTGAATTTATACATTTATCTGACTCTGAGATTAGTCAGTTAAAGCATTTGTGTTACAGACAATTCAATAATTAGTGTATCAGACAACAGAGAAATCACAAATATAATACTTAAATACATATAACACTCAGACACAGAACAAACATAATTATTTATTTATTGAACTTTATTGCACAAAATATTACAAAATGTACAAGTGGCGGACTTAATGCAGTTGGCATTATCTCCCAGCCAACCATTACACGAAACAGAAAAAAATATATATAGTGGTGCAGACAATATATATACAATTCAACAATTCCGGCACTCCTCTCATGGCTGCCACAGGCAGCAAGCGTGTGTGAGATGCGGGGAAGCACACGCCGCCAGTGACTGCTCCCGCCCACATGCGCGAACTGTGGGGGACCGCACCCAGCAAACTCGGTGGGCTGCCCGGTCTTTCAGCAGTAAGCCAGGATCAAGAAAGCCGGCACAACAGCATTGGCTGGACGGCCTTCGGTATGCACTGGCAGCGTACCAGCTAACAAAACAACACCGCACCTAACGACGGGGTGAAAATCCCCCGTCGGAAACGCATGGGCACGAACAAGAGGGGAGCCCCTGCGAAAAAAGACCCTAACAAGAAGGCAGTCGCCGTCCCAGCGCCGCAGCAGGAACCGAAGGTGAAGCCAAAGCTGCGCTCAACTCAGAGCAAGCTCATGGACACAGAAAGCCATCTGCGTCCTACAGGACGTACTCGGGGCCATTAGGTCCGGCGAGAACGCCAGACCAATTATCCTCGGCGGAGTAGCACAGCTACTACAATACAATGGCGCAAACTAAACTGCTGAGAATAGTGCACTGGAATGCCAATGTGCTCAGATCGAAGCTTGGACTGCTGCGGGCCTTACTTCAAAAACAGGACATAGATGTGATCCTAATATCTGAGACCCTACTAAACCCCAAATTATCAATCAAGATGCCCAATTACCACTTGTACCGGAAGGACGAGATGTCAGATCGCAACATCGCATATCCCGGACTTGCTGTCCTGGTACGTCGGAGTCAAATCACCAACCCTTGCTATTTTAGAACACGGCCACCGACTCCAAGTCCTTCTACGCCCTCGGGGTATAAGTCGGATACGGAGGACCACAGCATTACCGTGAATGTCCCGGAGGTGCCCACTACCCAGGCAACCCTTTGCAAGCCCCCGATGTAATCGAAATCGTGATCCACAAAGGCCTGGACAGCGTGTTGACGCAGGAGACCCTCCTCGAGGATCTCTAATCTGAATTTCTCCCGGTGCTGGTGGTAATTGAAAAAAGACCGACCACAATGACACCACCGGCTGCTCGCCAAACTATAGATTGGAAGGCGTTCAGTTCTGCCATGCATTCGAGCACCCCTACGCTACCAATTATCACCTCTGAGGACGTTGAGCTGCTCGCCAATGCACTCACCACCTGCATTCAAGACGCCGCAATGTCATCATTGCGCACCATGCCCAGCAGAAGCAGGCTCCCGCCGCTGCCCAAGGGCATCAGGGACTTATTAGCGAAGAAGCGACGTCTAAGAAAAAGATGGCAGCACACACGCTGCCCAACCCTCAAGCGTCAGCTCAATGCCCTCACCGAACAGGTGAGACACGAGCTATGGTCGCATGAAGCAGAAAGCTGGGATCGTTACGTAGAGAACGAGGGCGAAGATTAGAACAGTGTCCACAGCATATGTCGCCAGATTTCTAAGAAACCGGCTCCAATCAGACCCCTCCTCGGACTACCCGAGATACCGGACCACCCGAGATACCACACGGAGGACTGCGCTGAGATTTTCGCCGAACACCTAGAACGCCAGTTCCGCCCGAACCCCTGTGACGACGTAGAACACGCCGAGACGGTAACCCGGTACCTTCGAGAGTACCTCGCCGTTCCCATATCGGTAGATGAAGACCCCGTCGTCTTCACGCCCGGGCAGGTCAGCAGAACAATAAACCGACTGAAACCCAAGAAAGCACCTGACCTTGACAAAATCACCGGCAACATGCTGCGACACCTTCCACCGAAAAGCATCACTGCACTGACTCGCCTCTTTAACGGCATCAACCGCACAGGCTACTTCCCACAACACTGGAAAATGGGAGGGGTAATCATGCTGCCCAAGCCCGGGAAGAACGTACTCAAGCCCGAGAGTTACCGTCGTATCACACTGCTACCTACGGTATTCAAGGTGTATGAGAAGTTGCTGCTTCTACACCTGGAACCGCACATAAGACCGAGGGAGGAGCAGTACGAATTCCGGACAGAACACTCCATCTCACTGCAACTAGCGAGAGTACTCCATCATATGACGCTGGCCTTCAATAAGAAGGAATACACCGCTACAGTACTCCTTGACATGGATAAGGCATTTAATAAGGGTTGGCACCAGGGTCTGCTATACAAATTGTCAACGACACAAACACCCCGTCGGATCACACGAGTGGTAGCTTCCTTCCTCGATCAGAGATATTTTTGAGTGAAAGTGGAAAACGTTCTATCAATAGAACGAGCCGCTAAGGCCGGTGTACCTCAGGGCAGCTGCATCTCGCCCGCGCTGTACAGTCTGTACACGGACGACATTCCGGTAGGAGAAGGCACACACCTAGCACTATACGCAGACGACGCCGCCTACTATGCAACCTCGGTCAACAAAGATCGCGCAGCTAAGAAACTACAGAACACCCTCGACCTACTGCCTGAGTGGCTAAGCAGGTGGAGACTGCAGGTGTGCGTAACCAAGATTCAGGCTGCAGTCATTGGCCGCTACCGTCAACTCCCGAAACCACTGAAGCTAATGCGGCAAGAAGTCACGTGGTCCCATACGATCAAGTACCTAGGGATCACAATAGATAGCCTCCTGAGCATGAAGCACCACACCGAACAAGTGATCAAAAAGACCAGTTCGGTCGCGCATCAACTCCGCCCAGTATTCGCCTCCAAACTCCCGCTCAGAACGAAGCTGGGAGTTTACAAGACATATGTTCGACCTCACCTTACATTTGCAGCCCCGGCATGGTATGCACTAACCAGCCGGTCTAACAAAGGCCGCACTCAAACCCAGCAGTCCCACGTTCTACGCAAAATCGTCGGGGCACCACGCATGGTACGAAACTCGATGATACACCGGGACATGAGAACGGAATACGTCGAAGAATTCATTCGCAGACTGACGAATGCGATGTTCGCGCGCGCCAACAACGCCTCTCTGGCGAACCCGCAACCTGCGCAATAAAGCACCGCTGCACGCCAGACCACCAGACACCAAGGCCTACCAGCGAGAATTCGCGGTCGGTGAGGTCGAACAAGACTTGGATACAAGCCCGAGACCGCAACCCCCTGAAGGACATCGATTAATCCATCTATTCCCTGATAAGGACAACCCTACCAAGACCTGGATGACCCTAGTCAAGAGCGGTAGGTCCGTACAAAACCAAAAGCTCCCACGAAACCATCACCAGAAGCCTGCATAGCGCGTTCAAACATACGCCAAATAACGCCTACGCAGACATCGAAAAGGAGCCGCTCAAAATGTAAACAATACAAATTGTATTGTTAAATACAATACAATTTGTATTGCATTCAACTAGCAATCAAGACGCCTGCGTAAGAAAAATCAAAAGAAAAGTGGGTAGAAATATAAAACTTTTTCTCCCGCAACCCGATGAGCCACCGATATTGATCGGCAACGTGTAAATACTGCGATAGAAGCGCGGTGCGCCGCTGTCGCCTCGGCGCAGCCTGCGGTTGCGCGTCGACAACTACGACTTGGATGTATATTTCCTCTTAACGATAGTACATTTTTGCTATGAATCATATATATTATTTTTGTGTCTTGGAGGAGACTTCAACACACGCATTTGTTTTAGTAATCCGAGAGATAAGCATTTTACGCATTTCATATAATTCTTAGAAATATATCTTCAGAGGTTCATTTAGTGTCTAACAATTTACAGAGTAATACGATATGTATTTTAAAATCCTTTAATAAGTCGCCGAAAGGCGACCGAAACGTTAATTTAAATATAACAATCAAATCTCCGTTGTTTTAGGGCCATAAACGGACTTTATATAGTACAATTAACACCTAAGTGTTTGAAAATATCATTATTTTGTTGTAAGAATTCTCATTTGAGAATGGTAACTTGTTAGAACAAAAATTTGCAGCCAACGAAGAATGCCAGTAGTTAACACTATTCGACCATATTTCAACTCATTAAGGTTCAAAATGAATATAATAAAAGCATAGTTAACAGGGCAGTAAAAATCTTGTTATAAACGAAATTGGATTTATTTCTACGTCGTTTTGCAACTAATAATGCTTAATAACTATCTTTGAATAATCGTATTTGAAATAATATTTTCACACATTTACGCGTACGTAATTATAGATATTATTTTGCGTATTTAACAGCTCAGTTGTTAGCAATAATTGTTGGAAGAAATACTTTCCTGTGAATACATACACCCAATAACGCAGTTGATTGAAAAATGTAATAACTTAAATTTAATGTAAAAACTTAAAACAGTTAAGATGATTTATCTGTCGATCTTTCTTTTGACTACTAAAACACGCAAACCCATACAAAATTATGATATTCTGGGCTACCTAGAATATTGAAGAGAGTCCTCTCTTCAATATTTGTTGACGTTCTAGTTAACAACAATAAAATATTTGTACAAAAAATTGTAGAAAAAAAAAAGAAATTTTAGTACGGGAAGTAGAGCATCTTCGCCACCGGTGCAGGCAAGCTTGGTCCGGAGAGCGCGGGCACTTCATCACCGGTGCCAGGCACAATTAATAGATAGCTGCGCGCTCTTGTATCGGACGCCATTTGTTTGCCGATAAACTCCGTTCGGAAACCGTCGAAATAAAAATCTTACTTGCTGTGACTTTTGCTATGAGTGATGCACCTAATTTGTGTATGACACGACTTTTCTATGGATTCTTGCATGCCTACTCTTTATGTCACAAAGTTGCATCCTTTTTTTACCACAAAGTTAAATTAATCTGTCAAAACTGTGTGTGTGATACCGGCATACTAGAATAGCACTTCTATACCAGGTGTCGTAAGAGGCGATTGAGGTTCGTTTTTCTATCCAAAACAACGTAGCTCAATTGCTACATTATTCATGCAAGATACGATAACAAAAATGATATATGTATATATGCTAGATAACACAGATCGGTGGAAATTGCATACGGTGGAAGTAACTTCATCTTTTCAGCATAGCTGTAATGATGAAAACTAATCTGAAAATCATGCATGGATACTTTGCGACGATTATACTAGTCAAAGATATTTACTGTTGACCGTAAAAACCTTACTAAAAGATTGTGGTATCTACGAGTCAAGTACATAGGTGTCCATAATTGGATTGTTACATTGATATTCCGGATTCCGGTGTCAGTTACGGTACCTAAGTTACCTCTTACAACATTAGCTAAAAGGTATTCTAATCTGCCGGTATCTCACAAGTTTTATTTTAACATACATGGTGACCACGATCCGGCAAGCCCAGCGTAAGGCGTCCATCCGCAAGATGGACAGCCGATCTGACTAAAACCGTGGGATCGCGCAGGACGCAGGCCGCATACATCCGGTCATATTGGAGATTAATTGAGGAGACCCTATGTCCAGCCGTGAATATCTTATAGATGATATGATGATGATGATGATATATATAAATTCGCCAAGCGAAAAATGCGGATTCCGTTCTAAGAAGTGCATAAAGCTATTTCTTTTACACAAAATGCACTAGAAATATATAAAATTCATTTAAATAAACAATTAATACACAATATTTAAATGACATGTTGACATACCTAAATGAAGTAAAAATTAATTGTCTACGTGCCCGATGGCGTAGATGGTAGTGATCCTGTCTTGTGCGCCAAAGGTCGTGGGTTCGATCCCCACCCAGGACAAATATTTATATGATGATATTTATGTTTGTTCTGTGTCTGGGTGTTAAATATATGTACTTAAGTATTATATTTATGATATCTCTGTTGTATGATGTCCGTAACACAAGTTCTTTAAGCTTTTTACAAAATCAAGCCAATGTATTATATGTTGTGGGAATTTAATTTTAAAGGACAAGAAAATAATAAGTTTTTACAAAATTTCGTAGATTGTGGTCAAAATTCGACCACCGGCTGACTAGTAGTATTAGAAATTAAAACATTTTAAAGTAGAGCAGCAACCCTTGCGATGTGACTATAACATTACCCCATGGTCAATCGTGTATCTAGTCTAAATAACTACAGCTACAAAACGAATGTTGTAGGTATATTTGTATTTGAACTAGAGAGGTGACCAGCGTCTCTCGGGTGTGATTTACTTATTGACAACTTACTTCTCCCGTGACAATGTGAGTATAATCATTATATCAGCTATTATGCGTCCACTGCTGAACAAAGGTGTCCCTAAGAGGGATTTTTGCCCATAATTGCAGCGCTGGCCAAGCGTGTCAGCAACCGCAGAGCGCAGCTTTCGCGACGAGGTTACTAATGCTCAACATTTGCATTTGAAGTACACTGTTTCGGATGGATTTACTTCCATCTGTCGGTACTAGTCGGTACTAGCTAGTACCTCAGTCGCCTCTTACGACTCCTGGTACAGTGGCATACTACTCCACTCTGTTGTTACCACACGAATCCGTGAGGTACCGGCAGTAGGTGGTACCTGGGGCACCTAGAGGTGGTATATTAAGTTTATGTTATTTGTTGATAATGGGACTTTTCATTAGTGAAAGCGTTTTTGAAATCGATCCAGATTTCAAAAACGGACAAATTATATGTTGCAAACGTACAAAAATAGAAATCTTGCTTACATAGTTCTATTTTACCTCATACCGATCGATATCTCACATTCTATTTTATATGTTTACACAAACATATATTTATATATATATATATATAATTCTAACTCTAGTTTTCCTACTGAACCGACTTTAACAATTTTTTACTTCTTGTGTACTTTAAACATTTTCCCCTTTCTTGGGGAGGCCTATGTCCAGCAGTGGACATCCAGTGACTGATATGGCGATAATAATTTTTGAAGATTTCTTTTATTTGTAATTTTTTATAGTTTACAATTACAATATTTTCCAGGTTTATTACCTGCCAATTCATTTTTACAAGAATCATACTAATAATAATTTAAAGTTCTTTAAATAATGAAATAATAGTTATTTCTTTAGCCTAGGTATAAAAGAAATAATAATATATAAATAAATAATAGATTGTCGCAACACCTCATACACTGCCCCGACTTCGAGATAAATCGCAGAAAGCACTTGTGTTACAAACATCGGACAACAGAAGAATCACAAATATAATACTTGAATAGATATTCAACACACAGACACGGAACAAACACAAATATGATTATATAAATACGTATCCTGAGTGGGGATCGAAGCCATCTTTGATGCATAAGACAGGATCAACGAATTTCAACATTTTTGACGTTTACGGTATTTGACAATATTCAAATTCTCTATTATCGGTAAGCGAACAACATAACAGGAACTAATGCACCCGTATATGCATAAGCCAGCCCTAGAGATTAAAAAAAAGGGAGTTGGAAGAATACCCAATGTTAAATATCATTACTAATGTTGCCATTTGTAATCATAAAAAAACGTAATGCTACCCATTACAATGAAATGTTAGAGAGCTGGCAGTTGCTGTCATAAATGGTGGTAATTGAATATAAGGGTATGCGTAGTGCGGTGCGCTCCAATGGAGATGACCGCTGGGAAATTCGCGTTATTAAACGATACGTTTATACATATTTTCTTTTATTAAATTTGCCCGTAATTGCCACACTGGACAGGTGAGCTAGACCTCTTGCGAAGGTCGTCTGCTTGGTACCTCGTTCTTACCTATTTCTACTCCAAAATAGCAGCGTTCGCATTGCTGTGTTCCGGTTTGAAGTGTGAGAGAGGCAGTGAAAATACTGGGTAATGTGACACGGTATTTTCAGTTCACAAGGTTGGCAACACGCTAGTGATATCGTTGTGACGCAAGCGTCTATAGGCTGCGGACCGAATGCTTATTTGCAGACTTCGTAATTAAAAAATAAGCAGAGCTGTGAGAGAGGAAATGCTGCTATCCCTGTCTCACTCCGATTTGGGTTGTCATCATCAATCGATTCAGTTGCCTCTTACGACACCTGGTACAAAAAGGGTACTATTCTACTATGTCGGTTCCCCTTGCTCATCCTAACCCACGTATTTATTTAGTATGTGCATAACTGAATCTCGTACAGTCATATGAGGCAACTGAAATATCGGAACTGACAGATGGCGGTAATTCTACTCAAATGCGTAGCTTAAATACAACAAGGTGCTGATGAGCAGCGGCATCCTTGTCGCGCAGCTACGCTCTGCAATTTGAAACCTGCCCAGTACGGCAATTTTGAGCGAAATCCCCCCGTGGGGAGGTCTACTTTTAGCAGTTGACGTGCTACGTCTGCTATAGTTATGATAATGAGTATCAGAAGCGTAATAATCAGGCAGATATTTTTCGTAATTATATATATTTGTATTAGGTAATATAATTGTCTTAACTATACAAGTTTTATCATAAAATACATACATACATCACGCATGTGTCCCGTCAGGGTAGGCAGAGACTATGGATCTCCACTTGCTATGATTTTGGCATACCTATCTCGGTTCCCTAACTCGCATTAGTGCTTTCATACACACTCGTTTATCTTTGGTACTTCTCACTTGGCGATTCTTTAATATCTTTTCTATGTGATCAAGGTATGTTCTCCTAGGTCGTCCTGTCCTAACTGTTCCATTCTACTTTTATTCATCCTTTCTACAATAGTATATAGTACTATGGTATATAGTATGTAGTAGGTACTATTCCACTCTGCCGGTACCAGACGGCCATGATCAATATGATTCTTTGCATTTTCAAACTTTGTTAGTGATAGGATTTTATATAGAAACAAATATTTCCATAGAAACTTTTTTTATGTTTTTACTTGAATGAATAACTATATACTTTTAGTCTATGTTGCATTGCCAACTTCTGAGCGGGCAACGATAGCCGAGCGAACTGTAACAGCTCATTCACACAGTATCACGCGAGGTCATTGTATTGGAATACGTTATGCCTTATTTAGTTATGGTCGTGGGTTCGATACCTGGGAAGACGAAATGTCAAACGGACTTTTATGAGTTGACTGACTGCTGTATGCTGATGTATTAACGGATATAAATACCAGTCAACTCGTATGTTTGTTTGTAAACCTAAAATAGGCTAGCTTCCCGACCGCGACATTGTCTTTGTGGCATTACGTTTTTGTAAGGCCCGATAGCGCATTTAGTAGTGTCTCTGTCTTTTGCACCAAGTGTCATGGGTTCGATGCCCACTAAGGACATATAATATGCTGTCTGGGTGTTATATATTATTTATAAAAGTTCTTTTAGTGGTTTTAGAGTTTGATACATCTGATAGATAAGTCGGAAATCTTTAATATCAAGAAAATATTAATATGTTTATTTTTTTTATCCACCAGATGGCGTAACTTCGACATCAAGATGGCAGCGGTGTCGACTTCCGTACACCTCGACTCCCGGATCAAGATCCAGGACCACAGCGACGAAGAACCCTACTCCCCCAATACCAGGGACACCACTAGCCCAGAGTACCACGACGAGGAGAAGGCGGAAGAGAGACCCGTACTGTCATCCTCCTTCTCCATTCACAACGTGTTAAAGAAAGAACGAGACGTCAACAGTCCAGAGAACGTGTTCTCTACGGAGAAACTCTTGCAGAACACTCCTAACTTCGAAGAGCATGACTCACGGAACTCAGAGAGCGTCAGTCCGCAGATTTACGACGACGAGACTCACACGAACGAGTCCAGGGCAGAAATAAGCGTGGATGATGATAATTCTTGCTGCAGCGACGATACGGTGCTGTCGGTTGGTAACGAGGCTCCAGTATCTAGTTTTGAAGCAAACGATAAGTGCCCAGACACATCCCAAGGTCTGACATCGTTTAAACATATACAGACTCATTTAAATGCGATCTCACAACTGAGTCAGAACTTGAACCTGAACCAACCCTTGCTCCTTCGACCAAGTCCAATCACACCAAACCCTCTAATGTTCTTAAACCAGCCTCTTCTATTCAATAGCCCGTTAATGAATCAAGACCTCAAATCCGGTATAAGCCTGAACAGAATGCCGATACCACAAAGCAATATGAACCTAAACCCGCAGCATTACGGCTTAAATTTCTCCAGAAAGAACGGGCAAACGCAAGAACTCAGGAACACGAGGACAGACGAAAACAGAAGGCTGAATTATCTAAGTCCTAAGTCACCTGAGAACGAGTCTGGTAGAGACTTCATTAACCAGAACTGTTTGAAGTTTAGTATAGACAATATTCTAAAAGCTGATTTTGGCAGGCGAATAACTGATCCGTTGAATAAACGGAAGACTTTAAAAGCAAGGCAATTTGAGGCTAAGACTGTTCCTGTGAAGGAGGTGCCACCTTCAAAGCCTGAGGCTCTGGAGTCTAGGGTGCCTGAGGTGAAGCCTAGCGATAAGGGGGGAGCTATTGACCTATCTAAAGGAGATGATAGTAGCAGTAACCAGGGATCTACTACAAGTAAGTATTACCCAATTTTCCTATATTTGAGTTATACCTGAATATATTTCTAATATTTAAATGCATTTTAAATAATGAGTTGTAATATTGCATATTTTTGATTTTTCGAAATAATTCCAATGAATGCTACAATTATCGGTTTCAATCCCTACTGGGTTAGTAGGGATTGTAGTAGTATTATACTAACTGAACCGAGTACTTATATTATAAATGCGAAAGTAACTCTATCTAACTGTTTGTCTGTTACGCTTACCCGCTTAAACCTCTCAACCGATTTTGATAAAATTTAGCAGAGACAATCTTTAGACCCTGAGAAAAGACTTAGGCTATCTTTTAATTCTAAATAAGGGTTGTAAATGGTCGAAAGAGAGGATGAAAAGTTGTATGGAAGTATCGCTATTTTTAGAGCTAGAAACTTGAAACTTATTTTTCAGGCCATTGATTCGATATAAATAAACATGACATTCATAGTTTATATAAGTTAATGTAAAGAGGTATGGTACCCAAAAAAACCAATCCACGCGGAAGAAGTCGCGGGCACAGCTAGTACATAATAAAACTAAATACGCCTTATAAGCCAACTTAAATAATCCAACGAGCTATAGATACTCAATGCTCGGAGTCTCTTTGTGCGATCAAATTAAGAATGAGGATATCTAAAAAAAAAGTTAACGATATTAGCAAGTTGAAGTGCAGTGAGCAGGCCACTTAGTCATCATCATAACAGCTATTGAAAGTCCACTGTTGGACATAGGCCTTCCCGAGAAAGGAGGAATTTTGCCCATAATTGCCACGCTGGGCAAGCGTGGTGATAATCGCAGATCATAGATTCGCGACGACGATCCTGCTTCTAGCTTCTTCAAGCTATTTAGAACGAATTTACCGCCATCTATCGGCTCTCTTCTTCTTCTACGACACTTGGTAACCCCCACACGATTTAAGCGTTTCCAGTACATGTAAATCAGGAAACTCCGAGCAGTTTATTTGTTGACCGGCCTGATGGCGCTGGTCTAGAGATATTGAGGCATTATATTTGTAAGTCCTCTGTTGTCTGATGTCCGTAACATATGTGCTTTAAGCGACTCATCACCGAGTTAGGTCACTCACTGTATGAGATAATTTTATAATAATTTACTCAGATAAAGTGAGCACTATAATAATTCGTATGACGTTGCGTAAACCGTACATTATCTCGATAATTCAGCACTCAGGTGTAATCATCAGGCATTCGTGTTAATTGCACGTTTTGCATTTAATACATGTATTGTACATGGAAATGAAGCAATAAATACTTGATTATGTTTGCACTTAATAACAGTGTGGGTGAAGAAACACATTTAAGCAATATTCCATGTGATTGTAAAGTATAATAATATTATTATTGATTTGACAGAAAATATAAAGCTTACTTTAAACTTTAGCCGTGAGGTGCCGGCAGAGTAGAATAGTACCTCCCTCTGTATCAGGTGTCGTAATAGGCGACTTAGGTACCGGAGCCAACAGATGGTGGTATATCCATCCAGAACAGTGCATGCCCAGAGCGGAATGGGCAGCAGCATCCCCATCGCGAAAGTTGCGCTGTGCGATTGCCAACTTGCTTGCCCAGCGCGGCAATTAAGGCCTATGTCCAGCAGTGGACTTCTGATGGCTGATGTGATGATGGTACATTACCAAGTAATTCCACTGCCCATCACCCTTTAAACTGGAATGTAGCAATGCAAACATTTCTATTTGGTGGTGTAAATAAGAGGTAATAATATGAGGGCTACCTCATGTAACATCACATATCTCATCCTTTAGCCCTGAAACAGCACAGCTGTTCGACAGTATATTAGAGAGACTGAGGTACCATGTAGACGACCATTGTCTGTCCAACTTATGTGAAGGGCTAACAGTTATTTTTTTTCAGGTACGACCACAGGGGAGGGTGGGCCGATGGTGTGGCCGGCGTGGGTCTACTGTACAAGGTACAGTGACCGCCCCAGTTCCGGTGAGTCACCTGTACCTTTATATTCAATGTTTCCTTAAATGTTTTAATTTCAGGTCATCACGATATAGGTGCTACATTTGGAATCGTGTCCATATTAGTTATGACGGTGGTGTTGTTATGTTTGTCATGTTCATACTAATATTGTAATGAGAAGTTCTTCTCTGTCTAATGTTTTATGCCTAAACCCCTTAGTCTTTTTTATTTATTTTAGCCGATGGAGTAGACTAGTACTTCCCTCGGTACCAGGTGTCATAACGACAGTTTATGTACCGGAACCGACAGATCGCGGTATATTCATCCGAAACAATGTGGCTTAAATACTACGGGGTGAGGATGGGCAGCAGTATCCTCGTCGCGAAGTTGCACTTTGCGATTGTCACCACGCTTGCCCAGGGCTGCGATTATTGGCAAAAATCCCTCTATCTTGGGGAGGCCTATGTCCAATAGTGGACTTTCTATGGCTGATACGATGATGATGATAGTAACGATAAATTTTTATATTTTTGTATATTTAGATGAAATAGTAATTACCTTTAAGCAAAGCAATTAAATTGATTCTGGAATTTACATCACTACGCAAATCGTATAAGGCAGACTAGTCCAAACAATCCTGTTGAAAAATCACAAGTAAATTCTGGGCCCAATTAATGGTTTTAGAGTTTAATATCGAATACGAATTTTTGATAGAGTTGAATACAAATCTGTCTGTGTGTTTGTGTACGTTACAACGGAACTCCAAACCACTACTACGTATCAAGTGATTATCCTAAAGAACAAGTATTACGTTCCAGCGACATCTGATACTCGATTGACTCGTTGACTGCGGTGCTATTTAAAATAATGGACAAGTGCGGTTGCGAGTCACAAACTGTGAAGCCAGTAGAAATTTAACGCCGGGTACCGACGAGTAAAAAAGTACCTCCCAAGAATTCGCGCAGAGTGCAATAGTAACTCCCTTGGATCAGGTGTCGTAAGATAGAGGTACTGGATACGACATAGCGGTATACCCATCCGTAGTGTCCCGTTCCCGTCGCGAAGCTATGTTCTGACACCTGCTCAGTGCGTACCTTATGGATATATTTCCTTTTTACATGGAGGCCTATGTCCAGTATATACAAATAATAGATATTAAGTTCTTCATTAATACAAAAATGCCATAATTACCATCTGCTTAAGATAATTTTAAACATTTTATCGAAAAACGCTAAAACTGACAGAACGCAATCAGCACCTTCATAGATGGAAATTCGATTATTTAAACTTTAAATTCAAATTTCGAACTTGTTGTCGTACGTCACACATTCTGACATTACATCTGTCACTCTTAAGAACGATTGACGTAACATAATCAAAAATTTAATATAATATGTAAATACGACTCATACGGCGTTTAAAAACCCAATGAGTATTATAGAACCCTAAAAAGTTTATAATGAAATTCAATACAACTTTTGTGGCAATTAAATGCTTATCCTTATTAGTCGGTTTTATAACCGAAGAATCTATATTACCTGATATTCCAAATTGTTTAATATTAATCTATATTCCCTGATGTTTCCCATTGTTTAATATTAGTATAATTATAAGATATTAGTTATTTTTAAATAACTCATTTCATTGAATCATATCGCACAAACTGCAGTGCGATCGTGCGGGCCGAGTCAGTGAGAGAGGCATTCAGTTGGACCTCATTCAAGGGTCGTCTGCATTTGATACCTCACACTCACCTATTTTTACTGCCAAATAGCAATGTTCGCATTGCTGTGTAGGAAACTCTAATATAATCAATGTTTTTCTATTATATTATGCATGTATACTAAAGGGCCCGATGGCACAAATGGTAGTCATCCTGTCTTGTGCGTCAAAGGTCGTGGGTTCAATCCCAACCCAGATCAAATATTTATATGATGATGTTTATGTTTGTTCTGTGTCTGGTTGTTAAATATATGTGTATTGGACTAGCATATTTATGATTCCTCTGTTATCTGATGTCCGTAACACAAGTGCTTCAATAACGGAATCAGGTCAATGTATAATATTGTGGTGCAATTTATTTTATTATTATATTATTATAATCTTTTCTTGTGCTCTATCCCAAATTCAAATCGCATCAAAATATGTTCTGCTGATTCAAATATTTAAGCAATCAGAGTTTGTTTTATAATATGTAGTGATAGCTTTGTTGTCTGACATCCGTAGCACAAATGCCATAAGTGACTTATCTCGGAGTCAGGTCATCGTATGAGATGTTGTGTGAATTTATTTATGGTTCGGTCATGCTTATCAATAACCAAGATAATTCAAATATTACAACAAAGGGTCGGACCCCATTCCACGCCTATCTTAACAAAACAGTCTCTCGAGGGTATTTATCGAATTAGAACATATTTTTACTCCATATAACATTTTGAGGAGGGGAGGACCCTCCCGAAATCTCTCTAGGCGATCCTCGCGTATATTCCGACGGAATAAAGCAGTGTTTCGTGTGAACCAGCCCACGTGAATATAGGCAGTTAATTTTAGATGATTTTAAGAGATCGGAATTAATGGGTGAGAATATTATGGTATGTTGTTAATGTAATCCTTGTTTGAGCTACTCGAGGATTTGGTTCTAGTGATTTACCGGTGTAATCATTATACGCAAATATTGGCATGGAGTACCGCCCAGAGAGTTACCAACAATACAGAATAGTACCTTCCCCTGTACCAGGTGTCGTAAAAGGCGTCTAAGGCACCAGAACCGACAGACGGCGGTATATCCATCCGCAACAGTGTAACTTAAATGCACATGGCGGAGATGGATAGCAGCATCCCCGTTGTGAAAGCGGCGCAACTGCGACTGCCTACAGTTGTCCAGCTCGGCAATTATGGGCAATATTCCTCCTCTCTTTGGGAGGCCTAAGTCCAGCAGTAGACTTCCAATGGCTTAGCAATAGTACCCCCCCTTGCATCAGGTCTCGTAAGAGGAACCGCCACCGACAGATGGCAGTATATCAACCACGCGAAGCCAGCGCGGTAATAATTGGACAGAACTTTGTTCAGGCGTGAACATTTGATAAGTCTGGGGACGATTTTATATGATAAAATGGGCTGTATACCTACAAGATATCAACATTAAACTTTACGACCAATCAAAATATACTAGGGCAGAAATGTTTCTTTTTTATTTTTATTATGTCTTCTTTCTAATTTGTTGACAAACAAATTTACAGTCCGCGTTAATATACGCTTGGAATATCACAAGGATATCACCAGCGCGTTGCCAAACTTATCACTTGAAGACGTTATGTTCAACAGTTTCACTGATTTTTTCACCCTCCAAACTAGAATACAACAATGCGAACATTTCTGTTTGGCGGTGGAAATAGATGAGAGTGAGTACCAACGCAGATTAGGTTACCTTTCTATAAGTTCTACCTATTTTTTTACAAAGAAATATTCTTGCAAAGAATTAAATTTATTTGAGATATTTATATAGGTATATTTTTATTTAGGTAGACTTGAATAGAAATAAATACTTGTCTTTGCATTTGAATAAAGAGGGTCTTTGTAAACTTTTTGCTCTAAATATTTTTTATTCTGCTATAGGATTTGAGAAGAAACAGGAAACAAAATATTTTTTTTACTAATTTTGTAGTGCCTGCGAAGGAGAGTAACACGAATTAATATAGGCTTTTATTAATATTGCGGTGACGCTTACTATCACGCGGACCGTATGTTTAAAAAGTTAACTGGCAGTGTGACAGAATCTTCTTAATTAATTTTTTTTTTTTAAATTTCCGAAATATCTCATACATTAACCTGATTCCTTGATAAGTCGCTCAAAGTGTTTATTTTACGGACATCAAAAGCCTAAGGAATTACAAATATAATTACTAAATACATATATTTAACACTCAGACACAGAACAAACATAAATATCATTGTGCATAAGACAGGATCACTACCATCTACACCATCGGGCCCGTCTGTTGTAATTGGCTAAGTGGTGCCGTTGTTCTACTATTTAATATAACTAGTGATCGCCCGGTGGTTGAAATTCAACAATAATTCAATAAATCATGCAAAAAAATATTTAATCTCATATTAAAAATGTTGATTGAAAGTTTAAATAAGAAAAAATGGCTTGAAAAAACATAACCTAGTAAATGTAAATTGTGTCACGTAATATTGATTCATCAAAGAATACGGAACAAGTCTGTGATCGTGCTTTGCAAATTCCGTCACGCACACTATCAAACAATCGAAACGATTGGACACGCTCATGTGTGCATCGCTCGTGCAACATTAAAAGGAGCGCAACGGTTAAGTAAATTACGTCGAACTCGCAGTAGACTAGACCCTCGGACATTGAAATCAAAGTAAATTTGGTAACGTGCCGAAGTTTTCGAAAGAAATCTCTCTAACAAACAACAGTCACCCTATATAATTGAATTAAAAATCATTAGCCATGAAAAGGTATTGGCGATAAATATTTATGCCACCCCCGCGAGCGAGGGTTAGCCGGCGTTCTAGTGATGGGACACGGTACAGTATTCAATATGGCGATAGTTTTTTTAAATTTATGTGTTACTAGGAGCGTTTTTACTCGCTTTTAGTTGTGCAACTTTCAAACTAACTGTGCAGCCTTCTTCTACCCCGTTTAGGGATGATTTTCTTAAAAAATATTTTATACGAATAACTTTAAAGGACTTCCGATTATCTGGCGGGGAGTTCTCCCACGCTACACTTTCCACCTAAACTAGCGACCCGTTTTGCTGGTTAACCCTAAGATGTACATTTACCACCGCGAATATTTTGTAGACCTTTTGAAGGTGAACAATACAATAGCACATTATTTTGTTTCATTATTAGCAACCGTTGTAATATAATTACAAAAAATGTGTTTATTTACGATATTACATTAGAAACTTATAAAATTATCAGTGTCTATCTGTTATATTATGCATGTATTGTACATATAAATCTTCCTCTTGAATCTATCTATCTATTCTAAAATATCTAAACCACATCAAAATCCGTTGCGTTATTACTAAGATCTAAGTATACATAAGGACAGACAGACAGCGGGAAGCGCTTTTTTGATTCTATATAGTAAAGCGACAGATAGCTTAGTAATCGCTCTGAATAATTTTGTAAGTATTATGTATGCTTATCGTATAAATATTTATTAAAGTATGCATGAAGCAACATTTTTTTCTATTTATTCCACATTTTTCAATGATTCTGCGTTCTTATTAGTTGCAGCATAATAATTTATAGTTCAAATTTTTCTGCGATGAATGTGCTATCAAAAATAAAAATATTTTTTAAATTTAAATCTATAACTTCTGAGATTAGCGCGTTCAAACAAACTCTTCAGTTTTATAATACTAGTATAGATAACAAATTTGTTACCAGACGGATACAATTATTAATTTGCGTTAAATGATTTATGACATTTTACATAACGCGATTGTAGATTTTGGTTTTTTTTACATACATATATACATCACGTTCTCCACTTGTTACGATCTTGACAAACCTCTCTCGCTTCCCTTACTCGCATTAGTATGTACCCTTTCATACATATTCGTTTACACTCGGTACTACTAGTAGTTTGCTTCATTATTCGTTTCTTAGGAAGGCCTGTGTCCAGAAATGGACTTCCAATAGTTGATATAGTGACT
The DNA here is from genome assembly GCA_020976665.1 of Heortia vitessoides. NCBI lineage: Eukaryota > Metazoa > Arthropoda > Insecta > Lepidoptera > Crambidae > Heortia > Heortia vitessoides. The sequence goes on along the minus strand of JACJUM010003212.1, from coordinate 6,709,976 downwards.
CATATGTCAAACTTTCACAGGTTTAAAGCAAACGTTAAGAAAAAACGGTGACATAATTACTTGAGAATAGAAGAATGCTGAATTATATTTAGATAAAAGTTAACTTTTATTCGAGTTCAGGCAGGATTACTTTGGATACAACGATTTATAGTATTTGAAAAAAGGAATAATTGTATATTTCGTTATAAAATAAAACAAAATATATGTTTTTTTATTAAATATAAATCAGCATTCTTCTATTCTCAAAACCTCTAAAGTCATTAAGTAACTATTTCTTCGTAACGATTGCTTTATAGTTGTGTAAGTTTGACATTTGAGCCGTCATCATCGTCATATTAGCCATTCAAAATCCATCGATTGACACAGACAAGCCTCCTCAAGAAACGGAGTAATATAGCTCATAATTGCCGAGCCAGGCGCCAGGTCCTGGCAATCGCAGAGCGCACACTTTCGCACCAAAGATGCTTTTATTGCTCGTCCCCGTTTTGTGCATTTGAGGTACACCGTTTTAGATGGATATACCGCCATCTGTCGGTTTTGGTACCTCAGTCACATGTTACCTCTCCCTATTCTACTCTGCCAGTTACTAACGACATTTAAGTGTTTATAGGTTAGGTTCCCAGCACAAAAAGAACACAGGAATAAAATGATGTATTAGTCTTGTCATCTTTAAAAATGTTACCAGAACGGTCGCAACACGCATCGTGGGATAAACCTTAATACAAAATGTCCGCAAGATGGCTGACTTTGATTCGCCGCTTGCGCTTTATTAATTTGTATAATAGACGCTGCGGCCGATTATCCGGTGAATATTGAATTATAATGGATCGACGCATAAACAGAATTAATAACACTACAAACCAGTTCATGTACATGTTTCAGTTGAGAAATGTCTTATGTTGGATGAAAACAGCTTGTCAAAGATAACACTTGAATGTATTAGTTAACGGTATAATTATCTCGGAAGAGACCACTTGTTATGTGATTTGAACTAATAGCTAACATCGTGTCTATCCTGACATCGTGCTATTTACTTGAAATAAATTTTATAATATAAAACAGCATGTTTTACATTTTTAACTCAAGACTACATCCTTCTGTACTAAATTTCGTAAAAAGTGACTAAGATACCAGAACCGACAAATGGCGGTTTATCCATCAGAAACAGTGCAGCTCAAATGCACAGGATGGGCAGCAGAATCCAGCAGCAGCGTTTGCCCTGCATGGCAACCCCGTTGCAAAACATGCGCTGCATGGAAATTTTGGGCAAAATTCTCCTTTTTTGACATGACGACGTCTTTTAATTCGATAGAGTCGGCTGCACGCACGAAAAAAATATGACTTATGCGGCGTTACCTCGCTCTGAGGAGTTCCGTTTATGGCTTGAAGTGCAAGGGAGGGCGCGGGACGAGCGACAAAGAGGCACAATCGTCCCCGCGTTCGGCAGCGTTCGACATCTCTCTCTCTCGTACTCGAGTTAGCGATACGCCCGCGCGGACAGCTGCTATACAATAGTACATTTTCATAAATAAAATTAAAATGTTCTTTTGAAAAATGCAACCATTCCATCAGTATTTTCTTATGACGTTGTCACGTTCAACTATGGTCGTTATACAGACAATCGATTTTTTGGGGGAGGCCTATGGCTAGTGGTTTAGTAGTGGTATTCAGTGGACTTCCAATGGCTTATCAACTATGAGCTAATGATAAAATTTGTTCTGAAAATAAGTTTCAACCTTTTTGCTGGAAAACTATCGATAACAAGTCCCATCACTACAGAACATCTGTTTTCACGGTCTGCCCAAGATACCACGCTCTGCGTAATCATCGCCAGACAACACTCAGTGGCTAATACATTTTTATTGTGCGAAGTGCAAGCTTGTAGGGTGCACTTTATAAATATTAATACACCCTTGAGGGGCGTTCAGGGTTGGTAAGGGCTAATCTCGGGAAAAGCTGGGGATGTTGGATTCAATAAAAGAATTGAGACTTTCAATAGTGTCGAAAAATTTTCCGGGAAGTATATTGCTATTTAAGAAAAACAAAAAATATATAACAACATACTTCTACATAAGAGCTGTGAGCTACTAATAGAGTAGAATAGTACATCCCTCTGTACCGGGTGTCGTAAGAGACGACCAAGGTACTAGAACCGACAGATGGCGGTATATCCATCCGAAACAGTGTAGCTCAAATACAAATGGTGGGGATGGGTAGCAGCATCTCCATCGCAAAAGCTGCGCTCTGCAATTGCCAACACACTTGCCCAGCGCGACAATTATGGGCAAAATTCCCCCTTTTCAAGGGGAAGTCATATCTTCAGCAGTGGACTTCCGATGGATGTAATGATGATGATGATGATGTTTGATGGAGATAACATAAATAGGGGTTTTAGATTACCTTTATAATATCTTAGCGACCCGCCCTGGCTTCTCTTAGGAACAACGAAGATAGAAAATGGTTATCTCTAACAGATAGACATAAACCATTGCTGATGTAGACTTGTTTAAGGTGTACAATTGCCAGCCAGAGTTTTCAAAGCGATTGCAAAATTATGTGTTTATTTAAAATGAACTGTTTCCTCTACTCTATTATGCATATATTGTACATATAAATCTTTCTTATGGATCACGCTATCTGTTAAAGAAAACCGCATGAAAATCCGTCGGGTAATTTATTATTTTTTTTTTTTTCACAAGAGCGTGCTATTGTACCTCCCTTGTGACTTTAAGATATTATGCTACATTATCCAGTAACTTCACTACCTCTCTCACCTTTCAACCCGGAATACAGCAACGAACACTGCTGTTAACCGACAGAAATAGGTGAGAGTGATCTACCAATGCAGACCACCTTTGTGGGAGGTCTGAATGTAAAGATACCTTTGTTTTAGGAAAGTAACGACTCGTTTATCGATAAACGACAAACACAGCCCTATTCCATCGTATTATTCCATGCCATTAGGCGCGAGTGTTGTGTCCGCCCCGATTTCCAATTATTGCTTCCTCCATTTTCGCTGTACTCAAGCAGTTGGTAAATGACTTGTTCCGAGTTATTTTCTAGGTGTTTTATATTTGTTGGCAACACTGTTGATTGCGGTAATCGATTGTGAGTCACCACATTTGTGTTGTCCGAAGCATATACGAACTTACTTCGTACTAGCAGCACTCCTCGGTTTCACTCACGTAATTCCCCTACATACAATATGTTACCGGGAGTGGGGTACGCTGTCGGCGGCAATTGTGGGCATAATTCCTCCTTTCTTTGCAAGGCATATGTTTAGCACTGGACTTTCAATGGCTGGTAGATGATAATAGGTAACATACCTATGTCATTTACTGACAATGCGATTTTCTATTCATGAAAGAGCTTTTGAAATCAGTTCTGTAATTTTTAAGTTCAAAAAAAGGAGACTTTCCTCTTCATAATATAAATATAGATACAAATATGCCATAGAGTAGAGTAGAATAGTTACCTAGTTAAATACCTATCTGTAGGTACTGACATATCCGTCAGTGTGGGTATTTGTAATGACTCCTCGATACACACGATAAGTAGATCTAATCCATGATGTAGGGTACCTTTTTCTGCATTAAGTGTTGTAAGTTACCATAGATGACGATATACCCTCAAAAACAGTGAACCCCAAATGAAGTAGGTCGGGGATGCAATAGATTTTAAAAGTACAGCTATTTAGGTCCCGACTTTATCCGAAATTCTATGTAGAAGTTGCTGCTAAAAATCTAACCTAGGCACTGTATATATAACAGGTGCCTCTAAAAACAGGCTAGACCTAGTTTAGGTACTTAACTACTAGTATCAAAGTGTATTTTAGTTTAAGTTTTCTTTTGTTGTTGAATACAGTTATTATTATTATTATTAACTACATATAAATTCATAATATTCACACAACTTCACATACATTGACCTGACTCCGTGGTAAGTAGCTAAAAGCACTTGTGTTACAGACATCAGAACACAGAGGAATCATAAATATGTAATACTTAAATTAATGTTTTTAACACCCAGGCACAGGACCAATACAAATATCATCATATAAATATTTGGATTGGGCTGGGTTCGAATCAACGAGCCTTGGCTCTAGCTTCTCCGTATAAATAAAATTAAAATCTATGTGATTCCTAAGGTTCCTAAAAAAACATTTTTCGTCTGCTTTTTTATGACGACTACACTGAACAATGAATCATTGCATTATTATTAATTAACCAAAAAGTTTCTAACATCAAAGTAATGTACTCTCTAATTTTAATTGCAACAAATTAACGCTCTTTAATATATAATTTATCAAATAAAATTGGTGTGTATGTTAGTAATATAAAAGCAACGGTTTTTTTCTAAATGCATATGTATATACGGTAGTAGAACAAAAAAAATGTTTTTTTATTTTATCTGTTTATTTGCTTGTTTGAGTTTGTCTCTGAAACGGCTGGACAAATTTTGATGGAACTTTCACTGGCAAGTAGCTAATACAATAAGAAGTCACTAAGACTGTATTACATTACTTTGTAACTAATAAGAGCTGAGAATCAATTAATTAAAAATATGTAGAAAATACGGGCGAAAATTGAACTTTGTCGTAATGATTGTTGGCTATGGCAGAAGAAGCACGCGAGTAGAATAAATGTACCTATTGAAATGAGAGCACTTCGAAGTATGAATGGTGTGAGTTTGAGAGATATATTAAAGAGTAGCGTGATAAGAGATCGATGTGGTGTAACAGTTGATGTTGTGACAACAATAGAGAAAGGAATGTTGAGACAGTTAGGACATGCCGATGTAGGATGAAGGTAGATTGGCTGCACAAATATATTAAGCGGAAGTGAATGGAAGTGTTAGTATAGGACGACCGAGGCGGATATATCTTAACCAGGAAGAGGTATTAAAGAAGAGCAGGCAAGTGCCAAAAATAAACGAGAAGAAAGGACGGGTGAGGTATGATCGAAGATCGAAGTAAGTGGATAATCACAGTGGCTGTCTAGAGGTAAAACTCTTACAAAGGTCTTCTAAATTGGTAACTCACTCTCACTTATTTCTCCGCCAAATGGCAGTGTGTGCATTGCTGTGTTCCAATTTTAAAGTCTGTGAGAGGCTTTGAAATTACTTCTTTTGTTCACAAGGTTGGTGACACGTTAGTGATATCCTTGTGGTGACATGAGTGTCTAGGCTGCGGCATGTTTCTCATCAAGCGGACCGTATGCTGGTTTACTGATTTCAAAATATAGAAATTAAAAAAGTACCCCGATAAGATACAGGCGTAAAGTATGTATTTAAGTCACTATTCGCACGCGGACGAAGTGCCGACAGTCTAGATAGCCACTGACAAATACACCCAACAATGAATCATCACATTAATATTAATTAACCAAAAAGTTCCTACCACCCAAGTAATAAACCCTGTAATTTTAATTGCAACAAATTAACGCACTTTAAAATTTAATTCATATGATTTATAAAAATCACACCTCTAAATCAGATCTGTATTCGTTTCTAATTACAAATTACTTGCTGATTATAAGTTATAACGAGCGTTATTAACGTTACGATGTCGAAATAACGGTGGTCGTTTTTTTTAACGAGGCATTACATAAATGGGAACTAGGTGTGAAAATAAGCATCTGCCATGTTTTTTTTTTATTTAATTGTCGGTTTACTGCCAGTCACGTAATTTACGTCTTGACTGAGCTAATGAGGTATATGCCTTTTTATATTGTTTTTTTAGTTTATGTGTTGGACGAAATGTGACTTTTTTTTGGGCTGCATAGCTTGAAGTTTACGGTGCATATAGAATTGGGTTTGCCCATCATTTTATTACGTTTTTGAGGTGGAAGTATTAATTGGATTGGTTTGTTTTTTTTTCATATATCTTTTTAAATACTGACATTAAAGTATATCGAAAGCGTTTTATAAAGTTTTTTAATTATAAAGCATTGTAGGTCCCTTTGGTACCGGTGAAGTAGAATAGTACCTCCTTCTGTACCAGGTGTCGTAAGAGGCGATCAAAGTACCGGGACGGACAGACAGAATATTTAATATTACAGGGTAGGGATGGGCAACATCATCCTCGTTAAAAAGTGGCGCTCTGCGAAAAATTCCCCTGTCTTGGGGAGGCTGGCGCTCTGCGAAAAATTCCCCTGTCTTGGGGAGGCCTATGTCTAACAATGATAGCATCATAAACTTCTTTGTGGATAATCCTTTTATAGGTTTTACTAGCTAGTCTTTACATACGGAGTTTCAATTGCCATCTAAATGGCGGGATATATATATAGTTTATAAAGTTGATTAGAGAAATTGATGATAATGTTACTTTTTAATAGAAAAATAATTTTTGAAATCAGTCGTGTAGTTTTTAAGTTAATGAAATAACTTAAAAACTACAAATGGATATTAATATAAATTGTGCTTTATTAGATATAATTTTTTAGGTGTTTATAGTTTGATTCAATGAAATGTGGAATAGGTTTTGTTCTTCGGAAAAGATGTAGCTTTCTAAAGATGAAATAATTATTGAATTTGTCAAGTAGATTTTGAGTTAAATTCTACTAAACAAACAAATAATAAAATATTTCCTACTTATAGCATTAGTAGGTTTTATTAGACGTGTGGTACCGGCAGAGTAGAATAGTAACTCCGTAACAGGTGTCGTAAAAGGCGACTAAGGTACCAGAACCGACAGATGGCGGTATATCAATCCAAAACAGTGCAGGTCAAATGCACAGGGCGGCAATAAGCAACAGGATCGCCATCGCGAAAGCTGCGCTCTGCGGTTGGAAACGAGTGAGGTGCCAATGCAGACGACCTTGGTTTAAGGTCAACCCAATGTAATTACACAACGAATTATTTGTGCTTTTTCATCAGTCTTTGTGTTAAAAATATGTATTTAATTATTACATTTGTGAGTCTTCTGTTGGCTGATGTCTGTAACCTAAGTGTTTTAAGCGACTTATCACTAAGTCAGATCCAAAGCAAGCAAAAAAGTCTGACTCAGATTTAGCCTGTAGGTCAAATTAACCCTCCTCGAACTCCGACCCTCGTGAAATTTCAATTGGCCAAAGTTTCCCAATTAAAAGTCAGTCACTCGCTCAACCCTCCTACAACGGGTGCGTTATTAAAATAGCTGTTACAGTATTATTTAACGTTATCTGTCAACGTTGATTCCTCGCTGATTAAGGCTGATGGGGGTTGATTTGTTCCCTTGTTATTTGTTTCACTTGAGATTATATGTGACATCCTCCACTTGTACCAGGTGACGTGAGAGGCGACTGAGGTACCGAACCCGACAGATGGCGGTATTCATCTTAAGCAGTGTAGCTCAAATGCAACAGGGCGGAAATGGGAAGCATTTCCGTCGCGAAGCTACGATCAGCAATTACCTATTTCTCGGGGAGGCCTATGTCTAGCAGTGGACTTTTTAGGCCTGTTCTGATGATGATGATGAGATTATATTAAATTATATTTTAGCTGTGCCCGCGGTTCCGTCCCTTTTGATCCGAGGGACATAGTAGCCTGAGTTAGTCTATATATCATCAGGCGCAGGCAGTGGTAATTGCGTAGCTCAAATGCACATTGTAGGAATGAGCAGAATGGAGAGGCATACGCTCAGTAGTGGACTTGCAAAACCAATATGATAATAACTCTCAAACCAAGTCACGGGCGGAACTAGTAGTAATACAGCATAAGTGGGATTTAAGTGGTAATAAACCAAAACAAGTTCCCACGGACACTAAAGTCTTCGGCTATTTATTGAGGAAGATTCTAATAACCTGAAACTTGACACCGTACAATGGCGAAGTTAGGTGAATTCCACTCGCAGCCAACTTTAATATTTATAGCTTTGTTAACTTATATTAATGAGTATTGCTCCAGGTTCCGATGCTCCCATGGGATATGGTGAAATCTTCTCTATTAATTTATTAACTACCAGGCTTTCTTTTTTGCCTTTTACCAGGCTGTCCTTCGTAGATCGCGGTAGCGGGATAGTTAATTTTTATACAAAATATGAATTTCTTTATCTCTACTAATATTATAAATGCGAAAGTAACTCTGTGTGTCTGTCTGTCTATCTGTTACCCTTTTCTGCTTAAACCTCTCAACCGATTTTGATGAAATATGGCACAGACAATCTTTAGACCTTGAGAAAAGACATAGGCTATTTTTTAATTCGAAAAAAGGGTTGTGAGGGGTTGAAAAGGGGGATGAAAAGTTGTATGGAGGTATCTCTATTTTTGGAGCTAGAAACTTGAAACTTATTTTCAAACCATTGATTCGATATAAATAATCATGACATTCAAAGTTTATATAAGTTAAGGTAAAGAGGTATGGCACCCAAGAAAAAGATATTTCAAGCGGACGAAGTCGCGGGCACAGCTTGTATATTATAAATTTAACTAAGATAGACCTCAAGCAAAAGGTCGTCTGCATTGGTACTGGTAAATAGCAGTGCTCGTATTGCTGTGTTCCGGATTGAAGCAAAAGAAAGAAGAATGAAAAAACAAATCTTCAAGTCATAAATTTGTGATATCCTTGTGATGATACGGATCGCTTGCGAACTTAGTCTAATAAAAAAGAAAAAAATACAACAACGCGATCAAAGCCGCGGGATGAAGCTAGTTCGATATCATTCTAACAGTTTCACCAGTGAAAGCTCTCTATCTGAGCAGACATCAACCTGATTCGTTCAGGGGTAAACTATTTTAATTGCAACTCCTTTACAAGTTTGTGTCGGCGCAAGTGATATGCTTAGTGCGTTTTTAAATTTCTACTAGTTTAAGTTGTGATTAGGCTACGCTTTACGAAGAATAGTACTTCTCACTGCTCTAGGTGGCTTAAGAAGTATTGGAACCGACAGATGGCGGTGTGTTCAACTGAAAAGGGTAAAACGCAACAGGACAAAGACGGGAATAATAATTACGGTAATTCCTATTCCTATAGCGGATGTCCAACGGCTGATATGACAATGAGTCGGCCTTCCCAAGTCACCGATACCAGTTAACTAAGTCACTTCTTTATATACTTGGTAGAACAAGAGGTACTTTACAACTAACTACTTCTTCAACTCTGCAAGTACTAATTATGGGGCACTGCATCTCACTCAAACATAGAGATCATACAATGATTCCAAAATAAAGTTCGCGTATGATAACCAATGCTCCCTGGTTCATGCTCAACGAGCTTTTGCACTGTGACCTGGCTATACCCACTGTAAGGCAGGAAATTGAACGCCATACTAAATGCTACAAATAACGGATTGAACATCATCCAAACACCCTGGCACGGCCATTAATGGAGAACCACAACAAAATGCGTAGATTAAAACGATATACAAAATATCTTAAGACCTAATCCAATCACAGTAGTTTAACTGTATGTACAATGAGGATGTGACACAGGTCACGCACCGACGTCAGCGTCAGCTCCAACCAATATACTGCTGAATGTACATACTGCTGAAAACAACAAACTGTCTCCTTCGGGGGGAAGGAGACGGATTATAGTAAATAAATATAAAAAAATAATAAAAAAAACAAGGCTATTATAAGTGTGTCAGTGAGAATTGAATCCGCTACCGCTAACGCCTTAGAGCGGATAACCCAGTTAATCCCATTTCCAATTCCCCCGGGGTGCTAATTCTGCGGGCCGCACGCCAGCGGACTGCTCGGGAACTTGTCGGAATGTCGGGGAAAAGAAATAATTAAGTGCGCTGCCATCTTGGAAATTCTGATCATTAATACCTTCATACAGTTTAGGAAATGACGTTTTTAATTTTGACTAGGATTGTACCCCGGTTTCGTTCGGAACAAGGTCGATAATAAAACGTCCGACGGCATCAATTTTGATATTTGACGTCACGTATTTGGAGTGCAGCAGCCGTCTTTTAAAGTGATAATGTATTTTATGAATAAAATAATATTATGATGATAAATTCACACAACGTCTCATACATTGATTTGACTCCGAGATAAGTCGTGTAAGACACTTGTGTTCCAAGCATCAGGCAACAAATTAATCACAAATATAATAATACAATACATGTATTTTGAATTCCAGTCAGATAACAAAGAATTCACCGAATTTTTCTTGGGCGGAGATCGAACCTATGACTCTGGTTGTACAGGATCAATACCTATCTGTGCCATATGAATTTCTAAACCTTTGTCACCTTTGGTGTTGCTAGTGTAAATTAAAGAGTATTGTATTTTGGGCCTTTGTATACTTTTGAAGTTATTTTACACTACGTTACATTATATATATATATTTATATATATATATATATATATATATATAATGTAACGTAATATATATTTATAAATATATATATATTATATATAAATATATATATACACCGACAACTATTCACCATAGTCCTTTCCAAGAGTTTTCCAATAAGATTCATTTGTTTCGGTGTTGCAATAAAAGGTCAGGATTGTTTCAAGTAAACATCATTATTGTCATATTCTTTTAGTCAATATTAAACTCAATACGTTTAGTTCAATATCCGTTGAAGGATTTTAGCAGATTAGAGGCGTGGTGCCCGCAGCGTGGAGTAGTACTATTTTACTGGGTGTCATAAGGTGACTGCAGAATCGCCATATAGATCTGATATAGTGAAGTTCAAATGCAAAAAGGATAGACATATCACATACTTCCCCATTGCGAAGCTAAAAATTGCAATTGCGACCAGGATTGCTACTAAATCGACAACCAAGCATATGGCCTGTCAAACAAGCACATGCATTAGAACCTTGTGACTTGAATATAATGTCAAAATTGTGTCAAATTTACAAAATCAGTTACAGAAAATTCACTGCCTCGCATATTATTCATACCGGAATATAGACTTGCGAACACTGATGTTTGACGGTAGAAATAGGTGAGAGTTAGGTACCAATGCAGACAACCTCTGTATGATGTATAATTCTTGGAAAATATGATAAAATAATCTCTTTGGTATAATTCCAATGTATTGTTCTTCGAAAACAAATGAAATTTGAATTGAAAAAATGTTGCTCACTGAAAGTATACATATTGAAAAGGCCCTTAGTGGCCTTAAATTCTACTTAGTACAAATACATAATATGGATTAGTTGCAGTGCAGTTTGTCAGTTAAACCATATTATGGCCTTCATTATGGCATAAAGTTAACTGTGTTATAAGAGCTGGGGTTAATTGTGGACCACCTTGAAATCTTGGAACACTCATTACCTTCCATTAAGTATTATAAAGTTAAATTTTCGCGATCCCTAAGTAGCATTACACAATGTCTCGGATCGCTTTCTTTTGTTCCTCATATTACTTTCGAATCTATAAATTGATGAAGTAAAAAATCGATGAACGTGATATTAGACACAATTAGAGTGAATATGGAGAAGTGACAAAAATTATTTTATTTATACAAAATGCTGTATCATCATCATAGTTATTGGAAGTCCATTGCTGGGCATAGGCTTCCCCATAAAAGGGGAATTTTTGCCCATAATTGTCGAGCTGTGCAAGCGTGTTGCCAATCGCAGAGCGCAGCTTTCGCCGCGAGAATGCTTCTGCCCATTCCCATCCTTTGCAAGGACTCTGGGGCAAATAAAAAAATGGGGCCCTACTGCTATGTAAACTCTTTTTTATATGACCTATGCGTCTATTCTTATCTAGTCCACTTCCATTCCAGTTCTATTATTTATGACTCTCGTACTTTTATCCCTGATTCTTTATCTTTCTCGTATCCGCCATATTTGCCAGTCTGTCCTCTGTATGTTTAACAGAGGTATTTTATGTAAACTGATTAGGTTTTATCGAATAAAAATATGAAATATACAAATAACTTATAAGCTACTTAAAGCTCTTTGTTGTGCACTGCAGGTCAGGTAATAAAAATATTAGACAGTAAACAACATAAATTACAATAAATACGTAGTCTTGGTTTGGATAATAAAACGAAGTAGAGAAGGTTCAAGGGTTTATTATATAAAGGTCGGGCCTACAACTGACTAAATAACAATTATACATACAATTTCTTCCTAGCTTTAGCTTTCGCAAAAGTATCAATGACTTCGTTTAAATCCAGACTTGATGCGGTTTTGTTTTCAATTGCTATTAGCGATAAATGTCGGAGTCCAGTTTGGCCAATTGTATTTCTTAAATAATTTTTAATTATTTTTTATTTGTTTAATGACCTTTTAGCTGCACAAGAAGTGATATGAATTGTGAAGAAAAATAAGATTGCTGTAAACAGCACTAACACACCACATTTGCTCATTATTTCCTTACATAATTGGTGAATAGTCCATGCTTGAGTTAGTTGTGGCAACACTAGATGGTAAATATTAATAAATTGAAGTGAAAAACTAGGGCCTAGTAAAAGCCTAGAAAGCCTAGAAAAACCTAGCCTAGAAAAACTAGCCTAGGCCTAGATATAATAATCTAAATATTTTCTTTGGAATTCCTCACACTTTTGTAATAAAGTTGCTTCATCAACATGTAATAAAAATGTTGGTATTAGAAAATCGAATGTATGACAGACTACACTTATACCATCAGAACGTGTATCTAATTGAGATATGACTGTGTCTAGTACATTATTGAAAATCTCAATTTAAAATACTTTTTCTCGGTTTGCAAGTTGGTGAAAAGCAGAAGAGAAATTACCAAAAGTTCAGTACGATCGAGATTTCTGGTAAGGATTCGAGGGCCCTCTGAGCTTGAGGGCCCCGGGGCACTGCCCCGCCTAGCCCTTAGGTAGCTACGCCTCTGTATACCGCCATCTACGACCTAAGTTCGACACCTGGTACACAGGGAGATACTTATATATATTATTATTATACTTTGACGGAGGCTGCTTGGGTTCAGGTCGATGTATGACATTGTATGCAAATTAAATATTATTATTGTTTATTTCGATGAAAACTTGTCGTAAACTAATGAAAAAACTCGTAAACAATTAAAACGAAATTGACTGGCATTGTACAATGAATACCTTAACGCAATACCTCCCTCCATAGAGAAAGCGCGCGAACTTGTAACTGTCAAATGTGACAGCTCCGCCATCTTGGCGCCGGATTCCGACGTGTTACTTGCCAATATCGCTCCTTGGGATAATTACTTGAACGATTAGTCAAGTCTTTACTCCTGCGGCGTCTTTTACACTGTCATGTAATGTCAAAAATAAATGTCAAAAGTAAATGTCATGTTACCACGTAGGTGGACGATAGAGGAGAAAGTTGTGATAGGCACCATCAGGCACCATCAGGCACCATCAGCTCTTGCAATGTTTCTGCGTATTGCTTTTCCGACTTGCTAATCTTATTTTAAGTCTATGTAAAATTGGGCTCGTTCCCGATTAGCTCACAAAAAGAAACACCGTGCATTTTTTTTTCTTAAGATTGTTGGGAGCTTTGATTTCGCTACGGGGTTAGTCAGAGACCACGTTTCAGGGCCAAATTAAATAAATAGATTTTTTTTATTATAAGACCAGATCGACAAACAAGCATACAAGTTACAGCAGCCTATAGACGATCGTAATACCACAAGGATATCACTAGCGCGTTGCCAACCTTATTACTTGAAGATATTATGTCACATTACTCAGTATAAGCCGGAACACAGCTAAGCGAACAACGCTAATTGGCAATAGAAGTAAGTGAGGTACCAATGCACACGACTTTTGTATGTAGTCTACTTCATGTAATGGGCAGTCAGTGAGTCCGTCAGTAGGCGGGGTCAACGTCCTGTCTTGGTAATGCGAATACTCAGTTTATATAGGGCACGTTTTGGTGTGAGCGTGTGACTGCCCGTAAACAGAGTAAGGTTTGTTAATTACTGAGTCATCGACGGCAAGGTGCCTATAATGGTTGTCGAAGCTATTTCTTAGCAAGTCTAATTTGCTAGTTAAGATATTTGTTTTGACTGAACAAAAGGTGATTTCCAAAAACACCGTTAGGTTTACTGACAAAATAAATAAAAAAATGTATTAATATATATTTACACATCTCATACATTGACATGACTCCGTGGTAAGTCGCACTTAAAGCACTTGTGTTACGGACGTCAGAAAATAGAAGAATCACAAATAGGTATAATCTTTATATAAATATTTCTTTTAACACATTAGAACCCATACTTCGATGCAGACAGTTGGGCATGAGAAGGAGGCGTGTTGCAGATCTGTCTATACTGTGCTTGTCTACAAATGCGGACATACCGCCATCTGTCGGTTTTGCTACCTCAATCACCTCTTACAACACCTGTTACTATTCTACTCTGCCGGTACCCCGCGGCTCTCCTCAATGTTAGTTCATTTTCAAATTAAGCATATATTGTTTTTGTGTAAGTAATTTATTCTACGTATTGCATTAAATAACACTTTACATGCGCGTTTATAACGGAAAGGCCGTTTTACACTCCTCGATATATCGGCGCTTCAATAAGCAAGTGATATTGTGCTTTTACTGAGAAATTATCGACCATTTCCACTAGTGATGCACATGTTCCCTACAGAGATGGGAATCGATGAAATTGTAAAATTATCTAAACTATTTTGGCCGTGTCCGTGAGGTACCGGCGGAGTAGAATAGTACCTGTACTAGGTGTCGTAAGAGGCGATAAATAGCGGTATAAACATCCAAAACAGTGCAGCTCAAATGTAAAGGGTAGGTAGGATGTGCAATAGCATATCTGTTGCGAAAGCTCTGAGATTGCCAACACGCTTGCCCAGCGCGAAAATATTGGTCAGATATACCACCAAAAAAATTCGTCGGCTTCAAAACCTGGGACAAGGATAGGTAGTATTTTCGGCCAGTACTGTACCCGAGCAAAAAACCTTTCTTGAAGAGGCCTATGTCCAGCAGTGGACTTTCAATAGCTGGTGTGATGATGACTCTACTCGAGTAAGTAGGTATAAGTTTTGATTTAAGCTTATCTCTCAAAGTCTACGACCGAAAATTCTTAGTCATATTATTTTTAGTTGTAAGAGATCATGCTATGTTGTGACTTAAGGATGAGACAGCCATGTAATTATGCAGAAGCGTTACGACATATAAGGCCTCCAATGGCATATGCTATTAAATTCATGTCCTAATAAGGGGTTGGTGCAGTCTCCCTCTTGTACATAAAGACAGCACAAAAGATAATAACTAAACAACAACAGACGGCGCTGTTAACACTATTCGATGTTATCTCCGAGCTAAGCGTAATTCAAGACTATTTTTGAAACACCTTTGCACGATTTCGTCGGTAGAGACACGACGGTTGGAGCAGTATTCGGGAGATATGTATATATTAGCGGTATATATTATATTAGGTAGAAGCGATATTTGACAGCCCCGATGGTGCAGATGGTAATGATCCAGCTTTTACGCCACAAGGGTTGCGGGTTCGATCCCTACCCAGGATAAATATTTATAAGATAATATTTATGTTTGTTCTGTGATTCAAATATATTTATTAAGTAGTATATTGGTGATTCTCTGTTGTCTAATGTCCGTAAATCAATTTTAAACGACTGATCATGGTATCGATGTGTGAGATGTTGTGTAAAATTCGATACTTTATGTACGATCGATACTTTTAGAATGTAGGTGCATCACTAGCACGCTAATGATGACGGATTGGTAATAACGTATATTGGTCCCGCTCCGGCGACCGCTTAAGTAACAAGTCTTAATCAAGCAAAAGAAAGTTAAAACTAACTAGATAATTTACGCATTCGCGCGTAAAACATGAATAAGTCAAATGGTCTATGTGTTGGTTCGTAAAGCGAAAACTTGGTATCCCTATTAGGAACGTTACGTGATTCACATTGAACGTTAAGTGTAACTGGAGATAAATTAAAATTCATGTCACACTAATAAAAATGACGAACGGACGGCCGTGCGCTACCGGCAGAGAAGAATAGTACCTCCCCCTGTACCAGTCGTGCCACTACAGTGTTACAAACCATTCGCAACAATGTAGCTTAAATGCTCAGGGCGGGGAGGGCCGGCAGGCTCACCGTCGCGAAAGCTGCGTTTTGCGATTGCCGACACGCTTGCCCAGTGCAGTCATTATAGGCTAAATTCCCTCATTGTTGGCGAGGTCTGTGGCTCCCAATAGTTGATATGATGATGATAAATAACATCTACTAGAAACAAAATCGATATGATCTCGAGATTCTTGATGCATCATTAGACCGCCTGCCTTACGTACATTGCTTGGTAAAATAACGCCATCTATCGGTCAATGGCTAATACGAAAATATCAACGCCATCTATCGGTCAATGGCTAATACGAAAATATCAACGCCACCTATCGGTCAAGGGCTAGTACGAAAATATCAACGCCATCTATGAGCACACCATTGCTACTAATTCACCTTTGAATAATACATTTAATTCGCCAAAAAGCTAATTGAATGCTGTGCACAACGTGTATGCACTTTTACGGGACATACTTGTGATCCAACATGAGGCGGTTACCGATCGTGTTTTACAAATAATCCATTAATTAACTCGTATGTTTGATAAGCAAATATGGTTATATTCCATACATATTCATGATTGTGCCACGAACAGATGGTCTTTCTGCGAAACTAATACTAATCTATATGAATATGTTAATTGAATTGAAGTGTATGTATGTACGTCAAGGTAACAAGTGTTTTATAAATTATATTGTCAATTAACAGACTACTCTATCCTCCCATGGGTAATGGAGCTTGTAAAGTCATATGCCAGTAAAACCATTCTGTTAACATTTCAAAGGTGTCGCGTTCTCGTATTTTTTATAGACGGTGGCGCCGTCTCAATAAACGTGGAAGAGAAACGAAACTAAATTTCATTATGCATGAGAATGACTAAGTCCACTTACTTAACACTTACAGAATATAAAGCTAAAAGATCTCACTATAACAATAATAGTCATCATTATACCAGCCATAAGACGTCCACTGCTGGACACAGGCCTCCCCAAGTAATCACCGGTTGTATGCGGCCTGTGTCCAGCGCGAACCTGTGATTTTAGTCAGATCGTCTACCCTACACTGCGCTTGCCGGCACGTGGTCTCCATTCTAGAACCTTACGACTCCATTGGTCTTTGGTATATATATATATATATATATATGTATGTATTATTTTATATTGATTAATAATGTTATAATTATATCATGAATGAGATATTATCGACCGATCGATTTCCACTTGTGATGCAAATGTTCTCTGCAGAGATTTGAATCGATAAAATTAAATTGAAATTATCTAAACTGTTTTTACCGTGGCCCTGAGGTACCAGCAGGGTAGAAAAGTCCCCCCCCCACCCCCTTTTCTGTGTGTTCTCTTCTGTGTCCTAAATTCAGGAATGTTGCACCGTGTTACTCCAAATAATGCGAGCGACGCCGCGAAAGACTAATCAATATTTTCTTCCAATTTTCTCATGATAAAGGGGTGAAACCGCAGAGCTTTGCTAGTATCATCATTTTTATTCACGTAATTAACATAGATAGTTTGCATTTTTTGCGTAGCACCAATCGATCGGGAAAATGATGGTTTTTTATAGAAAAGATGCCGCGTTGATATAATTTATTGGTTATATAATGGCTACCTTAGTTGAGAATTATACAGCTATTTGTAATTCAACATTATTTATTCTAGGCGGAAGCGATAACTAGCTGTTTAGTCGCCATTATTTTTGCAGGCTTTTTAGGTCTAAGTCAGGTACTAGCGACTTGGCACGGGTGCAATGACGATAAACAATGGTTTGTGGGTTTTTTCTAAGAGATGAACATATACCATCGCGTACTTTTTACAACCTTTCTTGTTGTGTACAATATACTGTAGTATACTATATTGACTTTACTCGTCAGGTTGATAATATGTATATATACGACATCGTATAAGAATCATAAACTTAAAAGCACGCGAGTAGAATAAATGCTGTCGAAATAAGAGCACTTCGGAGTATGTGTGGTGTGAGTTTGAGAGATAGATTAAGGAATAGCGTGATAAGTGATCGATGTGATGTTAAAGATGATGTTGTGACAAAAATCGAGAAATGAATGTCGAGATGGTTTGGACATATAGAAAGAATGGATGAAAGTAGAATGATTGCACAATTATATAGAGCGGAAATGAATGGAAGAGTTGGTATAGAACGAGGTATTAAAGAAGGGCCAGGTGTATAAAAGGACTAATGCGAGTTAAGCAAGCGAAAGAGGTATACTAACGTCTCTTTTGTAGACGAAAATTTTATTCTTAGTTAGCAAAAAATCGTAGCGGATATTACTAACGCGTTGCCGATCATTAGGATTAACATTACACAGTAATTTCGTTGTCTTACTGAACTTTCAAACAGCAATGCGAAAACTGCTATTTGGCGGTAGAAATTGAGACTGAGATACCAATGCAAACGAGTTTTGCATTATGTCTACCTTTCTTACACGAGTAAATATCCTATTTAACTGTGTCTTGGAAAAAATCGCTTGGCGCGTGTATTATACGAGTATTTCAGTTTGTACAAAAAGTAAATAATAATAAATAAATAAATTCCCATACATCTCGTACCTGAGTCTGAGATAAGTCGTTTAAAGCACTTGTGTTACGGACACCAGACAACAAAGAAATCACAAATATACTTCTTAAATACATATATTTAACTTCCAGCAGAACAAACATAAATGGTATCATATAAAAATTAGTCCTGGGTGGGTATCGAACCCACGAACTTTAGCGCACAAGACTGGATCACTACCATCTACACCATCGGGTCCGTAAGTGTATTATTATTTGATGACCAAAGGAGTGTTCAATTCATCACGTTATTTCCAATGTTAATTGTGACCCGAACTTTTCGACTTGTACATTTTAACGTCTTGCCAAAACTTTGTATGCGTTCAATGTATCGATTTTTACATGTTTCACAACCAGGTACAGATGGTTTACTAGAGAATGAACAAAGAAAAATATCCGTGTAAATATTAAATACTCAAGGGAGACAGTTTTTAATATATAAATATAATAATATATATGTATATAAACTAGCAAGGCCCGTAGTATTGCTCGCGTAGATTTAATTACTATCGGATAAATGAGTTAAATAGGTTTATACGATTTAATATATAAATTCCCACAACATCTCATACATTGACCTGACTCGGTGGTAAGTCGCTCAAATCGCTTGTGTTACGGACGCCAAACAACAGTGGATTCACGAATATAATACTTAAATACATATATTTAACACCCAGACACAGGACTAACACAAATATCGGCGGACAATATGAGAGCACTACTATATGCGCCATCGGGCACCTCAATATCACTAGCGCGTGCCAACTTTGTGACTTGAAGATATTATATCTTTAACCAGTAATTTCACTGCTAAAATGTTGTTTTTTGCTGCAAATAAAACATTTTCACCGTTGTAAAATAGTCTGATTTTAGGTACAGATGACTTTTGGGGCTGTTCGTGTTTGTTTCAAGAAGTGTATTAAACTTGCGGGGTGTCTGCACATAATCTGTGGTCACCTCCGCGCAATAATTATCAATAATAGTGATTAATGGCGTAAAAACGCTCAACGATCGTTGACAGGTAAAGCGTGCTTGCCTCACTTTGTGATATTTTCATTTGCAATGTAATTAGGTGGAATGAGGTCGCGGGCATTACCGTAAAACGTCTACTTATAGATACAGGCCTCCCCATTTTTCATCTTTTTGACGTGACAACGTCTTATAATTCGATGGAGTCGGCTGCACGCACGAAAAAACATGACTCATGCGGCGTTACCTCGCTCTGAGGCGTTCCATTTAAGGCTTGAAGTGCAAGCGAGAGCGCGGGATGAAGGACAAAGAGGCACAATCGGCCCCGCGTTCGGCAGCGTTCGACATCTGTCTCTCTCGTACTCGAGTTAGCGATACGCCCGCGCGGACAGCTGCTATACAATAATAAATTTTCTTAAATAAAATTAAAACGTTCTTTAAAGAAATGCAACCATTCCATCAGTATTTTCTTATGACGTTGTCACGTTCAACTATCGAGAGTAAACCGACTTTACAGACAATCTATTTTTTTGCCCATGATTGCTGCGCTGGGCAGATTTGGTGGCAATCGCGGAGCCCAACCTCGCGACAGCAACTGCTGCCCATACCGGTCTGTCGACACTTGGTACAGAGGAAGGTACTATTCTACTCTACCAGTACCCCACGTGATTTGTGTTAATCTGTATTTATTTTTTTGTCAACTTCATCTTCCTAAGAAACGAAACTGCATATTTTTGTATCGTTTGTCTTAAAAAATGCTGCTCATCTGTCACCCCAGTTTCGTCGACGCCAGCTCATTCAATGGGGGGTAGATTGGCAATTTGTTGTCAACATTCCTCGGGATTTAGTCTCACACTGGATCGGAGGGGTGCGCGACATTATTTGCAATTTTATTAACTCCACAATGGATTTGAGACAAATTCTTTTTCATAGATTGGTGTCTGTTTTCTTTGATTCCTTGATCGTATACCTTTATAAATACTGAAGTTGTTTGACTGACATATCATCGCTGGACTTAAACTATCATTATCATCATCATCATAAGATCATATAAATCATAAGAACCCAACTGCTGGTCATGGACCTCCCCAAGTATTGATTGAAAGTTATAAAACAGGTATAAAATATTTCTTTTTATTCGTTGATGGCGTAAAAGGGGGATTCAAAGTTGGAGGTTCAACGCGGGTGCAACCGCGAATCGCTGCTAGTTGGGTATAATTCGATGTTTGATGATAATTCATCACCATCATTATCATGATATCGTGTAGTAGCCGTATAATAGAATAGCACCTCACTCTGTACCAGGTGAGGCGGCTAAGACACCGGACCTAACAGATGGCGGTATAAACAACTAAAAAAGAAAGCTCGAATGCAACAGAATGGGAATGGGCAGCAGTAATCGTGTCGCGATGCTATTTTTTGCCTACCACCACGCTTGTCCAGCGCAATTTTGGGCAAATTCTCCCTATTTTGGGGAGGCCTGTGTCTAGCAGTGGACATTTAACGGTTGCAATGATGATAAAAGGCAATTTAACATTAGGATGACCTCATACAAAGGCTCAACTGCATTGGTACCTCATTTTCACCTAGTTCTACCTAAATAGCAGTGTTTGTATTGTTCGTGCCTAGCGCGACAATAATTGGTCAAATTCAACCTTTTACGGCTGAAATGACGATGATGTATAACCATCATCATGTCAGCCGTAAGACCATAAGGTCCTTTAATCATGGCTTCATTAGCATGACAGTTATCAAAATAACGTGTTTTTGAAATACTTAAATGATTTTTTATCACTAAAATTGACTACAACCTGCAGGTTGACGTTTATTTAATTAAGCAAGTCTTCGCACGTTTGCAATCTGGATAAAAATGTTTATTGTAGGTTATATCGAAGTTGCCGAAGGTACCGGTGGAGTAGAATCGGAACTCAGGTATCGGAACCGGTATATAGCGGTATATCCATCCGAAATAGCGCCGCTTAAATACTACAGGGTGGGTATAGACAGCACAGTGTCTGCCCAGCGCGGCAATTATGGGTTAAAAGCCCCCTATTTCGGGGAGGCCTATGTTCAACAAAGGATTTGTTATGGCTGATATGATGTTATCTAAGAGACTAATACTATATAATTTCTTATTCCTCTGGGATAGATAGAAGTCTACAAGGATTATTTATCAAATTAGTAGTTAATTAATTTAATACAACCATTTTGCATATAGACTTCGGAGGGCGGCGTGCGAGCGAGACTGCGATGACGTCACGCGCCCCTCTCGCTCGCACGTCGCGCTGTTCTTGTTTTGCGTGTAGTGGACATGACCACCCAGATGTTAGATAGGGTTGACACTCCACTTATTATATTTTTCTAATTTAGCTTTCTGCCCATAACTTTGTTTGCTTGGACCCCTTTGTATATCTCGAACCGCAAAAGTCGTCAAAATTGACCACGAAAACGACGATTGGTACCAGCAAAGTAGAGTACCTTCTCATGTAACTAGTGCCGTAAGGAGCGATTGAGTTACTGGAACTGCTAGATAGCGGCATATACACCCGAGACAGCGTCGCTCAATAAGATATCGCTCAATAGGGTAGAGATTCGCAGATTGCGTATGCGTAGATTTTTTCTATGTCCAACAGTATAACGATCAATGCTACTTTTAGAGACTTTTATCTTTAATTAAATACATTTAAAACAATAAACAAATACCTACTATCAAAATAAAGATTATTTTATTATTTTCTTTTGTTATATATATAAATATTAAATAATAAATTCACAACTTCTTTTACATTGACCTGACACCAAGATATGTCTCTTAAAGTACTTGTGTTATGGGAATCAGATAACAGAGGAATCACAAATGTATCATTTAAGAACATATTTAACATCTAGACATATAAATCATATAAGGATTTATCTTTGGTGGAGATCAAGATCACGACCACTTAGCACGCTAGATAGGATCACTAAAACTGCGCATTCAGGCACATCAAAATTATGGAGTAGGTACTATTTGTAATATAGACAACACTTCAATCTTATGACAATCGAAACGATTTATTTAATTTTTTTATTATTATTTTACTGTATATTTTATTAAAATAAAAAAGTAAATCTATTTGATGTCTTTATTCAATTAAAAAAATAATACAGATCATATTACAGCGCGCGACAGCCCTACAATGTAGTATAATTACCGGTAAAGTCCATGCAGAATGAATTTGTCAAAACAACCGGCTCCAGGCCTCGCCCGATCACAACACTAGCGCGCCCATCACTATCCTATGAAATGAACCTATCATACGTCCAATACAGTCACCGCTACAAGAGAAGGCTGCTCTAGAATGACAAAAATTAATAATAATTAATTCACACAATATCTCAAACATTGACCTGACTCCAAGATAAGGCGCTTAAAGCAGGTTAAGATTATCAGACAACAGAGGAATCGCAAATACTCAGCATATAGATGTTTGTACCGGGGATCGAACCCATGACCACTGGTGCTCAAGACATACACCATCGGACCTGTCAACATTTTTATATGTTTGTGAAAAGTAACTACAGAGCATTAGCCGTGGGATACCCTCTGTACCAGGTGTCGTAAGAGGCGACTAAAGGCCCAGAACCGATAGATGGCGGTATATTCATTCGAAACATTGCATTTAGTTTAAATCCTCAGGGCGGGGAATGGCAGTAGCATCCCCATCGCGAAGGCGATGCGATTGATAACACGCTTCCTAGCGCCGTAATTAAGGGCAAACTCCCCCTTCCTTCAGGAGACTTGGTAATATCACAAGGATATCCTTGAGAGTCAAAGATGTGATATACATTAACCAGTAATTTCACTGCCTCCCTCACACTTCATACCGTAGCACAGCAATGCAAACATGATATTTTGGTGGTAGAAATACTCGTAGGTGAGAGGGAGGTACCAATGCAGATTGCCTTTGTATTAGGTCCACCACATGTGTTCTAATAGGACCGGTTGTATGGCTGCACTCGTAATCCGATCGTCCACCTTGCCGGTAGTCTCCATTCTAAAACTGTATGCAAACATTAGCCTCGGTTTTGCGTAAGCATCATATCTGGATGGCCTGATGGCGCAGATGGTAGTGGTCCTATCTTAAGCGTCACGGGTCGTGAGTTCAACCCCCCCCCCCTGGGAGAAATATTTATGTGATCATATTTGAGTTTGTTCTGTGTCTGGGTGTTAAAAATATGTATTTAAGTGTTTCTTTTTGTGATTTTTCTGTTGTCTAATATTCGTAGCTCGCGAGCTTCAAGCAACTTACATCGGTGTCAGGTAATGTTATGTAAGCTTCTCCAAGAAAGATAAATTCGCTTTCTTGTGGTGTGGACTGTACACCAGAGTATAGGCTTTATAGTTGGCGCACCGTGAAATTGATGTTATATGAACATTAAAGAGTTAATGAAGTAATTACGGTATTTATTATTAATTAGCATTTCTAAACTGATATATGGTTCATGCATTGAACTAGTTTTTCATCGCAACTTTGCCTGAGTGGCTACTGTACGTTGTCTTTACTTTTTGCGTACGAGCGACCTGCCTTGGCTTCGTACAAGTGTAATGAGGATAAAATATAGTAAT
Source organism: Heortia vitessoides (assembly GCA_020976665.1). Classification (NCBI taxonomy): domain Eukaryota; kingdom Metazoa; phylum Arthropoda; class Insecta; order Lepidoptera; family Crambidae; genus Heortia; species Heortia vitessoides. Next base: position 6,685,855 of record JACJUM010003212.1, on the reverse strand, counting down.
TAAACGTTATCCTTATGAGGTGGATGAGTATACCAACACGAACTTTTTTATAGACTTTTTTATGGTTTACAATACTGTAATAAGTTATTCTCACCTATATCTTCGCGTTCGGCCAGCGTTTACAATTTAATCGCAAAAAAAAATATTATTTACGACATTACATAAGACACTTCTAAAATGATCAGTGTTTCTCTACTTTACTTTGCATGTATTATACAAATAAGGCTTCCGCTTGAATCATTCTAACTATTAAAAAATTACGTCAAAATCCTTTGTATAGTTTTGAAGATCTAAGCATTCATAGGGACAGACAGACAGCGGAAAGGGACTTCGTTTTATACTATGTAATGAAGAAGATAAACAAGCATACGGTCCGCGTGATAGTGAACGCCACCACACGCTGGTATATCATCACCAGGATATCACTAGCTATGGTATCATCACAAGGATATCAACCTTGCGGCTTAAAGATATTATGTCACATTACCTAGTTTCACTGCCTCTTTCAACCTTCAAACCAAAACATAGTAATGCGCACACTGCTGTTTCCGGTAGAAATAGGACTTGAATGAGAAAATTGAAGACCTTGGTAGAGTACAATAGTACTTCCACCTGTACCAGGAGTCTGAGACGACTGTCCGTAACTATAAGATATCAGTATACCAGTTTAAAACAACTTAAATTTACGTGTACTTTATTAGATCGATGAGTTCAATGTCTATCAAGTTTTATAATTAAAAATGGAACGTCGAACCAAAAAATTATGTACAGAGTTAAATAAACCGCGTCTTAAAGCCGTTAAAAGAATGTTTTATTATAAGTAAATGGTAAGTATGTATTAAAACTATACATTTAAAATAATTCACACAAAATCTCTTATCTATGATATATATATCTGGATCTGACTACGAGATAATTCGCTTACGAACACGTATACCACTTATATATTACGGATATCAGACAACTGAGGAATCACAAATAAAATCATCATCATCATACCAGCCATTGAAAATCCACCACATAGTCTTCCCCAAGAAAGGGGTAATGTTGCCCATAATTGCTGTGCTGGCCAAGCGTGTTGGCAATCGCAGAGCACAGAGATTGGGACACTACAGAATGCACCATCCGGCCCGTCGAATAAAACACGATACCTCATAATAACGGAGCAGTTACGCGCAATTTACATGAGGTAGACCTCAAAAAGGTCAACATACCTCACTCTCACTTTTCTACTGCCAAATAGCAGTGTTCGCATTGCTGTGGTCCGGTATTGAAGGGTGAGAGAGGCAGTGAAATTACTGGATAATGTGACTTAATATCTTCACAGCGCAAGGTTGGCACATCGCTAGTGATTTCATAGTGATATTACTAGCATAGGTTGCGGTAACGCTTACTATCATACCGTATGATTGTTTCTCGATCTAATCTAATAAAAAAGCGTGTTAAAACGCCTGTTCTGAGCAGAATTGTGTGCATCAGTGGACGTCCAACAGCTGATCTGATGGCTGGATCATAAAATATTATATTGTTTTATTTGTGCCTCCACCTCCAAGTACCGCACGACACAACACCGCGTTATTGCAAATTGTGCGCGTAGGTGGAGCTTTGAATTTCTTTTACGCGGACTTGAGCTACAGAGTGATTAATTTTGTCTTATATTTTCTTACATAACCGTGTGGTACCGACGAAACAGGTGTCTTAAGAGGCGACTAAGGTACGAGAACCGATAGATGACGTCAAATCCATCCGATGTGCAGCTCAAGTGCACAGGGCGGGGGTGGGCAGCAGATTCCCCGTCGTGAAAGTTGCGCCCTGCGATTGCTAACACGCATGCCCAGCGCAGCAATTCTGGGTAGAATTCCCCCTTTTTTTGGGAAGGCCTTTGTCCAGCAGTGGACTTTCCATAGCCGGTATGATGATGATTTACTTACATTTACGAGATCATTATCACTACGTGGCTTACCGCTGTCTGTCCATATGTATACTTAGATCTTTAAAACCACGCGACAGATTTTGATGCGGTCACTAAGCATTTATGATGAGCGTGAAATTAAGATATTTTCTTGAAATAAAAAGAATTTAATCTTTCGTGGTCGCCCCAGTACAATAAATGAAATACCAACAGTTCTAACCGGATCACCCCGTATAATATAATGTGGGCAATCGACATGTTCCGACGCCGTGTGCGGTCTATAGAGTTGTCCGGCCCACGCGTGGGCAAGCCATGACTGGCGTGGACAGGTATTAGCTTTCTGGGAACATTTTTTATTGCTCAAGTACTAAGTGTACGGAGGTAATACTTTTATTTATGTACTAGTGGTCGCCCAGTGGTCGATATTCGACCATGATTCATTACATTTTGAATTTCGAAATCTTTTTTTCTTGTTGTTGTCATTAGCATAAACAATATTCTGACATTCAATTAGACTAAAGAGAATACAATCACTGAAGTTTATAGAAAATAAATGTTTACCTAATTTAAGTATGTCGCGTGTCATTCATGCAGTAGTGAATTGTAATGTATATTTTAGACAATTGAATAAATTAAGTGCAATTCGTGCAAAAACAATTGCTTTATGCACTTTTCAATTCTAAATGGGTCAATCTTCTTGAAAAGGAGTACAAAGTTTTCGCTTCACGTATTGATTTATAGGTAAGACATCTATCTACATGATATAGACTTTATACAAAGAGCGTCTGCATACCTACCAAACCTCACTCTCACCTATTTCTACCGCCACACAGAAGTGTTCGCATTGCTGTGTTCCGGTTTGAAGGGTGAGAGAGACAGTGAAATTATAGGGTCATGTGACATAATATCTTCAAGTCACAAAGTTGGCAACGCGCTAGTGATATCACTGTGATTTTACGAGCGCCAATAGGCTACGATGCTATTTATTATCGCGGACCGTATGCTTGTCTGTTACTTTAGTTTTATTATATACGAGCTGCGCCCGCGGCTTTGTCCGTGTGGAATAGTGACTCAGGGCAATATATGCTCCTAAAAACGTATATTTTTCTAATTTACTTCTAAATATATCGGCTATCTGCCAGTAAAAGTCTCATTAAAATCGGTCCAGCCGTTTTAGAGCTTACCTCAAACAAACTGACAAAACAAATATTTTGTTATATATACCGTGTATAAATCCATATGCATTAAGTAAAAAGCAGTTATAGAAACAGATACTTAAATTTTTATTTGTTTGTATTGATTAAAGAAAATATGCGAGTTAGTTTAGTTTTAAATAGGCCTACATCAATGATTTGCATACATTCCTATATGATATATAAAGAGTTTAGTGAGCTCAAGCTATGGGGTACCGGCTGACTCGAATGTTACCTCCCCCTTTACCAGCTGCCGTAAAAGGAGACTAATATACCGGAATCGTCTGATGGCGGCTTACCCGCCAGAAATAGTGAAGCCAAATACAATTGGGCGGGCATGGGCAGCAGCCTGTCGCAAAGTTACGCGGCTGCAGCGATTACCGCTAAGTCGGTCGCACGCGGGATTTATGGGCATAACTATCCCTTTCTTACGAATTGCGATATCATAATATATGATCCCAAGTTAAATAGCAAATAGTTGGAAGTCCCACTCTCTATTTATCTTTGCAATTTAAATTATTTTACGTCTATCACAAACGGTAGGTTTTTCTACTAAATCACAGATAATATCACAAAAAACAACAAGCCCTAATAAATCGGCACTTTAAAAAACTTTAGATAAACGGCGATTGACAAAAAGTAAGTTCTTTATAATGATTAATTCATAGTAGGACTATTATTAATTGCGCTATTAAGTCTTATCCGTCAGGCGCCTTATCTCGCCGGCTGACCGTACAAAATTGACACGAGAAAGAACTAGCCTATTTGTCAATTGGAGCTCCCTGACAATATTTTTTGTTCCATAGACAATTAAAAAGTTAATTGGGGACGCTTTTGGACTTTTTGGTTGGCTCTAATTAATTGTGACGCAAACGGTTGCTTTACGGTTTATGTTTTAAGTGACCTCGATATATTTTTTCTAATCATCATTATCACAGCAGCCGCCTTAGGAAATTTGCCTATAATTGCTGGTTAAGCGTGTTGGCAATCGCAGAGTGTTGCTGTTCCGGGCAGATATACCGCCAACTCTCGCTTCCGGTACCTAGGTCGCGTCTTACAAAAGCTCTTATGTTGTGTAAGACCTTTTGTATGCGATCCGCGTGATAGAAATTATGATAGTAATATCACACAAGGCTATCACCTGCGCTATAAAAACTATGTGACTTGAAAATATTATGTCACATTACCCAGTGATTTCACAGCCTCTCTCACCCTTCAAACCACAAGGACACAACAAGGGAACACAGCAATACTAACACTTCTGTTTGGCGGTAGAAGTAGGTGAGAGTGAGGTGCCAATGCAGACGACCTTTTGTATGAGGTTTACCTCTAAGCAATAAGTCCTATTCTACTCTGACAATGTCCAAGGCAATGAAGTCGATCATTGCAAATATATAATTATTTTTGGCCCTTTTTTATTTGACCAAAAAACCTTTAAAATAAAGATTTACAAAAAAATCGAACTTATGTCCGATTTCAAATGTGACTCGAACCGCGTTTTATCTTTGTCAATTATGCTACAGAGAATATAGTAGAAGAGATGTAAAATTTTTCCTAATTTGTAGTTCTGATATGTTGAGGGTCATTGCAGTATCTTCTATGTTCGTACTCACGTACAGAAACTTGAATGGTATAGGATTAAGTGCATTTAAGTGTGAAGCAAACAATAAAAAGAGATCAAATGCTCTTCAAGTTTTATATATTAGAAAATACTATTTAATTTTATCTTAATGCTGGTCTCTGGTATCGAGCAATTATGTCTATAGTAAAAGTTTATCACTTCCATCTCTTAAAGTTACGACAAATAGAACATCACTAATCTTAAAAAGTTAACTCCATCACTAATCGAGCTCGAAATAAACGCGCGCCCAAGAGCTATCAATGGCACAGAAATAAAACTGAACGCAAAACAAACACGACAAGACATTTTCACTCAATCCGAACGCATCGCGCTGTGTGGTCGGCCATATTAAATTTTATTAATTCAAATCATTTTTTACTCTCGCCGACATAACTCGCGGCTGTATATTTTGTTGCCGTTTGCCGCGTAAATCATAAATGTCAAAGTGACAGTGGATTTGGCGCCAAACTGTTGTCGAATACCGCATCGCGCTTTGAGTAGGGGTGTCGATTTAACACTCTCAATGCCGGCCTGATGGGTTTTTGAAAAAAGATAAGCCTAGCTAACATAAAATCTATGAAGTAGTTGATTTTTATTTATGGTATATTTTCTGTTCTAACTACTACTGTCTAATTATCTACGTTGTCTATTGATAATGCGGGTGGAGAATGAATAAATCGAAGAAGATATCTCGCATTCAATTCGTACGATCGCTATTATACTTTAGATAGAAAAGGGGAATGTTATATAATATATATATATATATATATATATATATATATACAATCGTATCATCATCATCATAACAGCCATTAGAAGTCCACTGCTGGACATAGGCCTCCCCAAGGAAGGGGGAATTTTGCTCATAATTGCCGCGCTGGGCAAGCGTGTTGTAAATCGCAGGGCGCAGCTTACGCGACGAGGATGCTGCTGCCCAACCCCGCCTCGTGCATTTGGGCTGCGCTGTTACGAATGGATATACCGCCATCTATCGGGTCTAGTACCTCCGCCTCCTCTTACGACACCTGGTACAGTGAGAGGTACTATTCTACTCAGCCGGGACCGCACGGCACATAATCATATGTTGCATGTATATTTTTCTGGATGGTCTAACAAAAAACTGAATTTGTGTTTATGGTTGATATAAGTCAAATTAATTTTACACAATATCAACCCTGGAAGCAGTGAAGCTTCACAAACACCTTTAGTAATTGGTTCCAGGATCGCATTCCTCAACGCTTCTCTCAATGCCACAGGATGGAAGATTTAATATTGAGAAAAAGCAATGGTGAACAGAAACTGTAATCCAATAGGTAGCTCTTGTTAGTAGGCCTGCCAAAATTTAATTACTTTTTTAGAAAAATAGAAAAGTGTGTTCTAAAGATTCTAGCTTCGTTCAAGATCAATGTTCTTCTAACTAATTTTGCAGTGATGTCATGTTGGTAGGGTCACTACGCTACTCAGAAATAAGATTACAATCATACATAACACTTTATTCAGAATCCCTGGTCTTTATGTTTCATATCTCTTTTAAATAGACAGTAGATTTTGCCTGACCTACCTACCTTACTAAATTAATACACAACGTGATCCGTATGTAGTTAATTTTATGTTTTCTACAAAGGAAGCAATTTGTTAAAATATTGCGGTTGATAACCTGAAAAGGTTACAAATCACTTTCACGTCTGTAAAAAACACTTCCAAGCCTTATTTCCCCGGAAATGTAAATTTTTCCTCCTGTATCCACTGCTATATACGTATATAAAAGGAGAATTTAACTGACTGACTGATTGACAAATCGACGCAGAGCCTAAACTATAAGAGTCGGGAACTTGAATTTTTGCACAGGGGTTCCTTTTATAACATGGGAGAGGACTAAAAAAGGATTTTTGAAAATTTATTATCTACGGGGGTAAAATGAGGGTGCAAAATTATTATGAAAGTTTAACAACTTAAGGCGAGTGAAATCTCGGCGCGCTGCTAGTTTTTTTTCGACATAGTTGATAGCACTGACTTGACTCTGTGATAAACGTAAAGCGTAAAGCACTTGAATTACAGACATCAGACAATAGAAGAAATCTCTAATATAATAATTAAATACATATTTATTATCCAGACAAAACCAACACAAATATTCATTGTCCTGAACACAAAACATGAACACTAGGTACCATCTGTGCCATCGGGCGCGTCAAATCACTTTTACTTTTCTTCAAACAAGACTTACCAGCCCTACTAGTCCCAACTCCGGCAACGATACTAAATCTGTAACTTTGAGGATTTTATTCTATATAATTGGTGGTTTATATTTGAATAGGTTAGAAGTCACTTTCACTTCATTAAATAACACTTGTCAGCCCTATTTCTCGCTAATTTTAAGTCCTCGAACCCCGATTAGCTCCGGCAACGACGCGTGGACGCATTAACGGCATTTATATTTGTATCTGTGGCGGGCGACAAAGGTTTAATGTTTGTGTAATTTGTTGTTTTCGAACGTCAATTAATTATCGGCCGATGACATGTTTGATAGGATACAGTAGCCCGGAGTCTTTTAATCGTTTTCGTTTGCTTTTGTTTTTTTTAATTTATGTCAAATTAATTTGCTCTCCATTACGAAGTCTGTTCACGAAATTCTGCATTGACGTGGAAGTGTTTTAATTCGATAAATTTCTTAGTATTCAAGAAAAAATCATCCGGAATATTTTTTTAAGTATTATCTTTTACATAAACAATAAAAATGACTTACTATTCAGCTAGCATAAAAAAATTTTGATTGATTGATTAATCTGTTTGTAATGTTAAAATGACAATGCAATAAATCAAAAGCATAATTTAGGGCAAACCTAAATTAAGATTTTGCTTGCTCTATAATACGCAGCTATTTTTACTATCCCCATTTTTACAATTAACCTCTACTTTAACAAAGAACTTGTTCAGAATTTTAAAATGGATATGACAAACAAGAATCAAGACTTGGTTATTCTGAATAACCAACAGAACCCAAATGTTTTGAGTTAATGCTTTTTATCTACGACTGCGCTTATAAGTTTTTTTTATCTGTAGACCGCTTTTGGCCTTTTACTAGCAGATAAGACGGTAAGACATAGACAACTTGAAATGTATTACAACCAAGATCTATAATTTATTATATTAACATAGAGAAGTATCAATTAATAGAAAGAATTAAAAAAATCCGTTCATATATCGATTAATAGACGTAACAGTCTTCAATAGCGCTGTAATTGATGTCTGTCTACTCCATAGGTGCGAGTTCGGTTTGAGATGTCACAGAAAAACCTTTCTCTAAACATAATAGTCTAAAATCAAGTTCAAAATATTTTTTGACCCAGCATCATAAATCTAACGTAACACTCTCGTTCAGGGATGCCATTTGTCCACATCGGCCATTATCGAACTCATCCGTCACGGATGGACATAGTTTTGACAGCCGTCAAATTAATGTCAAAACGCGCGCGCTCGAGGGTTGATAGTGGTTAATAGGTTTTTTCTTCATCTTCATACAAAAAGGTTTAACACCTTTTTTTACATTCCACTACCGGTTGTCAATATATTTTTATGGATGCATATTTAGAAGTGTTTGTTAGAGGTATACATGATAATAAAATGAAAGTACTCATAATATTGTTTTGTCATTTTTATTTCTAAGTTTAATATATCTAATATGCTATGGAAGATGTAGAAATTATAAGAATCGGTAGTGTATTATATAAAATAGGTATATAGCTCTGCCGGTAGTATTGTAACAAGCGACTGATCGGAACCGACAGATGGCGGTATATATATCCGTAACGCATTAGTTGAATGGTGGTTTTACTTTATATTTACTACTTCTTATTTTATCAAATAAATATTATCGTCTGCCATTTTTTAATATTCTTACTGTAGGAGTACTGGAATTGCAACCATTACCGACCATTGCAAAGTTGATTAACATCAACGAACGATCAAACTAATAATACATGTTGATATATTGAGGAGATGGTATCAAGAGTTGGAAGTGCAAACCAGGCACGTCTCTAAGGCCGGGGACAGAGTGAAAAGACCCATATATCACCGTATCACGTGACTGTACTGCATAGACGCGCGGCATCGTGGATCGAACTCATTTATTTAGTACAAACACGGTAATTGATTTGTTAAAGAAATTGGTTCAGGTATTAGGTAATGTTTTTTTTCATTTACTCGTTCACTACTCATGATAAATTATTTCAAATCGCTTATTATTTTAAATCGAACTTTTATGTTTTATGTCAGATGTGTCGGTTATCTTTCGGCAACCTGTGTCATTGTGTCAGGTTATATAAAGTTTAAAATTTCCATATTTATTAATTTTTGTTTGCTTTAAAAATTTAAAATACCATTTCGTCAAAGAAAAATCCAAAAGTAGTTTTTATGCCTTAAGTTTCGCTCAAATTTAAGCATAGAACTACGTTATTGAGGGGTATTTTCACATATTTTCCATATCAAGAGATCGATGTAGTGGAAAAATGAATTTATGAACAGTCTTACAATAATTTATGGACAGTTTAAGAACAGGAATGTTAAGATTGTTTGGACATGTATAAAGTATGGATCAAAGTAGAATGACTGCACAAATATATAGAGCGGAAGTAAATGGAAGAACATATGTTAACCCGGTAGAATATGTATTAAAGAAGGGCCAGGTCGAATAACCAAGAATAAACGAGCGTGTATGAAATTACTAATGCGAGTAAGGGAAGCCAGAGAGGTATGCCAAGATCATAACAAGTGGAGATCTATAGTCTCTGCCTATCCCAATGGGACACAGGCGTGATGTCTGTTTGTATGTATGCCATGCTGGTAAGTGAAACAGCGCAGCTCAAATGCACAGGGTTGTAAGTCTTGTAAAAAAATATTACATGGATATTTTTATACGTTTAATATGTCCTAATTTCGTAATTGGCTAGGCCACCGATTGCGATAGGCGAAGGCTGCAAACAACGGATATTAGAAATCATTTGGAGGCATCAGTGGACATCCTACGGCTGATATGATGATAATAACACATGTCGCTGCATCGAACTGTCACAAGATCATAAAAACATTACCTCTATTAAATTAAAAAAAACTAAATATATTAGTATTTTATTTATTTAACTACATTTTAATTCATATATTAATTTCTTTTATATCCAAACAATTCAATATCAACTTCGCTCGCTTTCTAGTCGAGTCTTGGTTTAATATATATTTTTCGGTAAAATCAATCCACGAAATAAAGTGTATGCAATGTCATGGCAAGTGATTCAGTAATAGATATATGAGAAGGTATTAAGCATACAAATAAACTTCGCTTTACGGCAAGCCGTGTGGTACCGGCGGAGTAGAATCAGTACCTAGTACCTCTACCTGCACCAGGTGTCGTAAGTGGCGACTGCGGTTCCAGAACCAACCCGACAGAAAGAGCGCAGCTTAAGTATTACAGGGTGGTGATAGGCAGCAGCATCCTCGTCGCGAAGCAGCGTTATGCGATTTTCCTGTCCAGTCTATCTTGGGGAAGCCGATGTCCAATAATGAACTTTATATGGTTGACATAATGACGATACTTTCGCTTTTATAATATATCAACTTTTACCCATTGCTACGCTCGGGTACATATCTTAATAAATTAGATGTTATTATGTATATAAGTAAGAGTATTGTACAAGTTATTAAATCAGATTTAGGAAGTAATTCACATGGGGTGGAGCCCTTAAAAGGTCGTCGGTATTGATGCCTCACCTTCACCTATTTCTACCGCCAATGTTACCGGTTTGAAGGGTGAGGTTAGTATCATCAGTTCATAGGGTTGGCGACACGGTAGTGATATCCGTATGATGACACGAGTGTCTAAAGGCTGCGGTCACCTTTACCATAAAGCGGACCGTATAGGTACTTGTTTGCTGACTTCAAAATATATAAAAAGATTTTATTTATGTGTGAAAGAGTCACAATTAGCAAACACGTTCACATTTTGGAATATTAAAAACTTTTAAAACTAATAAACTATTCTAAACTAATTAAGTAATATTATAAAGAATTTAGGAATTATTTGTTTTTTTGTTTGTAACGATTTAAGTCAAAATATACCCGATTGATATTAAAAGTTAATTAATAGATAGCTACATTATGATAGCTATATTACCAATGAGCTATGTTTTATGTCTATAATCACACGGAAACGGAATCTAATGCTGATAGTAAACTATATTATATTTATGAAAACAAAAACTACAAGTTATTTAATAAGAAATGCGATCACACAAATACCAAAATACATTCTTATGTATTGCACTTAGTTCCCACTATAAAATATGCAAGTATTTCTTAGAATTTCTATTTTCAGAACAATAGTTGTCTTAGTCCTTTTTAAACTACACTCGATCTCCGTGCACAAGTTTTCAATGATCCGCTTCGCCGTTCTGGCTTGATTTTGTAACAAACATCCATAAATATTTTGGTAATTCTCCAGTGAATGTAACATGGACTTTGTTATTATAGTTTCCCGAGGGAACCCCTCCAGACACATCCTCCCTTAGCTTTCAAGCCTTTCCTATATCAAATTAAGACTAAGGCATTGAACGCCATGAACAGACAGACACATTTTCGTAGTCACGCTGTTAAAATTATTTAAAAATATTTTATATTTGACGAAGCCCGATGGCGCAAATGGTTGTGTTCATCTCTTTAGCGCCAAAGATCGTGGGATCAATCCCCAGCCAGGACAAACATTTTATTAAATTATGAATGAATGTATTTAATCTCGTGTTAAATACATTAGCATTACAGTATTCCATTAGCTATACCTCTGATATCTGATGTCTGTTACATTAGTGCTTTAATCGACATATCTCCGAGTCAGGTCAATGTATGAGATGTAGTGTGTATTGATAATTATTATAGGTTTTCTTTAATCTCCATTATCAAGCAAAACCAAGTACCGCCCCAAAAGCAGTTACAGCATGCGTGATCACACCAGGTATGGCTGCAACTATTGTGGCCAACTGCCCCGCAGATTTACCGGCTTCTATGCTTGCCTTTTTCGGGTTAGGTGCCGGTAACGAAGGCATCTTCGGGGCCGGCAACGGTGGTTTTGTCGTTGTCGTCGATGCTGTTGTTGTTGATGTCGTTTCTGTTGTTGATGTCGTTGTTGTTGTTGTTGTTGATGTAGATTCGGTGGACGTGGATGTAGATGTGGTGACGATTGGTGGGACCAGACAATGCTGTGATCGCCGACGTGTTTAACAATAACGACAAAATGCAAATCTGTGGACAAGAAGGATTTGGTTGTATTGGAGAAATAGCTACAGTCAGTCGTCATTATAAATGTTTATAAGTAAATTGGCAGAACATCTGGTACCTGACTCCGAGATAAGTCGCTTAAAGCACTTGTGTTACGGACGTCAGACAACAGAGGAATCACAAATACCATACTTAAGAATAGCCGGACTCAGTAAACATAATGTATTAATCTGTTATAAATGTATACATGAGGTAGACCTCTTGCAATAGTCGTCTGCATTTGAACCTCATTCTCCCTTATATCTTTGCATTTGTTCAGTATTGCTTTGTTCTGGGTTGAAGGAAAATAGAGGCAGAGCAATTACTTGGAAAATGTGACATAATATCTTCAGTTTACAGTGTTGGCGACACGCTAGTGATATCCTTGTGATGACACGAGCGTCTATAGGTTGCAGTCACGTTTACGTATGTTTCCTGACTTCATAACATAAAACAAAAATTAGTTAATCCTGGTTGGGTATCGCTCCCATACCTTCGTCGAACAATATAGGGATACTATGTAGAACATCCGTTGCTGGGCTTTAGCCTCCTCAAGAAAGAGATACCCTACCCATAAATACCGCTAGGTAGGCGTGGTAGCAATTACGGAGCGTGGTTTCTTGAAGGAATGCTGCTGCCCATCCCCGTCCTGTTATATTTTGGCTACAATACTACTGTTAGTGTGTAGGAATTTTCTTATCTGGACTTTTCTCAAGCACTTGACGGATGTTAAAACTCCAACTGTTTTCTTCATATATCACTGGAATGATCGTCGAGCTGGCAGCTGATAGAGCTCTAGTCTATCAGAGCCTACGGGAGTTGTACGTTTTTCCGGGTACAATCGAACCCTTTCCTAGGAATCATTTATTAATTCCGCTTAATCGTTTTACAGAAAGAAATGAACTCACCAGAATAAGCTTCATTTTCAAGTCAAGTTCAAGTCAAGCAAAGGCTGAAAATCCAATAAAGTGTCCATAACTTGTTGTGATTTATATACTTGTCCAAAGCTAATAATATTATTGTTTTACACTAGCCTTTGTTTAATGTTTTTTTTGTTATAATTGATGTTGGCAGTGACGGTTTGCTTTTTATTAAAAATATTTATAAAGTATTCATGAAAGAGATTTCTTATTCCTTATGATTTTTGATCGTACACTTTTCAGATTAGATATATTATAGTCTTAATGATTTATGTATGTCCCCCTGTACCAGGTGTCGTAAGAGGCGACTGTGGTACCAGAACCGATAGATGGCGGTGTATCCATCTGTCAGCAGTGTGCACTCTTGACTCACTCACTCACTCTGATCTATTTCTACTGTCAAACAGTTATCATGGTTATACGCTAGTGATATCCTTGTGATATTACGAGTGTTTGTAGGCTGCGGTGACGCTTATGCGGAGGACAAGCTGATCTTTCGAACAAGTCTAATAATAAAAGAAATACTGCAGTTATGGGAAAAAAGTTCCTTTGTTGGGGAAGCCTTTGTCCAGCAGTGGAAAATCTATGGCTGCTATGGTGTATGATGAATTAATTATTGTTATCCAATCGCGCCATGATAGCTGAACGGATTTGCATGACTTAGCACACAGATATAATGCAGTAAATTAAGCCATAGTTATTATTTCAAATTCATAAATTGCCAGCGAATAGTGATACCATACCTATAAATCGATAATTGTTTAAGATAGAAATCTAGTGACATTTGGTATCATCTTTTATATTACTTAGCCCAACGCTTAAGCAGATTCAAGTGGCAAAGATTAGGCAAATGTATATAGCTCACTGAATCAAAATGTCTGAAATAGACATCATTTCCGCAATATGTACGCTGAAAACCACGAGATTGCGCTGGACTCAGGCCGAATATAGCAGGCCCTTTTGTAAATTTTTTGGGGAGGCCATGTCCTGTGTTAGATGTTGCACGTTTATGTCCACGAATGATTCAATTGCTTCCAAATCATCATCAATATATCAGCTCTAGACTGTTAACTAATGCGGCCTAAGTCCGGCGCAATTCTGCGGATTTCAGCGCATTACGATAATTATGTATTTTCCTGGCGTTATTCTTTCTCTGTGCTTTTTACCCAGCTACAGCTTATTTTTCAGTCAGATCGTCTCTTTACCTTGAGGATTTTCATTCTGGAACTCTATGCAAACAATATACTATTTTGTCATCTAGACAAAGTCAGTGCTGATAAGCTTGTCTTGTAAAAAAATCATGGTTATTTACATTTCTAATTGATGAATGTGTCGTGTGAAGTTATTATTGAGTGGGAACAACTGAATAAACATAGTGTTGTAGTGTTGTTGTGTTAAATAGAAACTCAGTGACGCACGGCGTACTAACATGCGTAGATTGTTTATTTATTATTAACGAATACTTTATATATGATTGATGCGGCATTGTATTATCGTGAAGTTTAGAAGGATGGGTGACCAAAGCTTTCTTTTGTCACCCACATGACAACTTGTCACACCTTACTTGATCTAAATACGGGATAAGAAGCGTAGAGCATTTGTGTTACAGATATCAGGCAATTTAAAAGTTACAATCACTACTAAAATATATGAGGTATAGAGGCAATGTAGAGTAGTACCTCCGTCAGTACCAGGACTCGCAAAAGGCGACGCGATTCAAACGCGTGTAACTCAAGTGAAACAAGGCGGAAATGGGCAGTAGCATTACCTGGGCAACTTTACGCCTACTTAGCATGGCAATTATGGGCATAAATCCCCCTTTTACGAGAAGACCAGGGTCCATCAGTAGATGTTCTACGGCTGATGATTATCATTAGACCCCATAAAAAGGTCGTCTGCTTTGATACATCAACTTCACCTGATTCTACAGCCATCGGAGTTCGCATGAAAATATAATAAATAAAATTTACAAACTATAATTGTTTTGTAACTACCCTAAACATATAATAGAAGGGAACACAAAACCTCAAGCAGGTCGACAAGCAAGCATACCGGTCCAGTATGCTTGCTTGTCGACCTGGTCTATATAAATATATTTTCTTCACTGCTAGTTAGTCGGTGTTGAGTCAGCTTGTCGCGCGGGTGTACAGTGTCCGGTTACCGAGTCCTCGGTGGTCCACAAAATTAAGTCATCACTCACATTTGAGCTCGCTTTTTTGTAAATGCCGGACGGCGCTTCGTTATGCAACATGCACACAGTCGTATTTGTCTATAAATTAAAACGTGTACTCGAATTTCTTATTTGATTATTAACTTTTTTCACTCCCGTAACTCCTCATTGACAAATGTTGCCTATGTCACTTACTGATAATGTAATTTTGTATTCCTGCAAAAGCGTTTGAAATGATCTCAATTATTTCTGAGTTTATGTTCTTATTTATTTCTGGTAGCGGATTCTAATGTATTTGAAAATATAACATAGCCTTTGTTACTTGGTAACAAAGTAGCTCTCTAATTATGGAAGAAGTTTTGTAGTTTTTGAGTTAAACTGTAACAAACAAACAATCAAATGTTTCCTCTTTATAATATTTTAGGTTACGTGCACGGAGTATGTCCGGGATTAACATTAACTTCTGGACTACTAAACTGATTTTTTTATTATTATATTTGCGACTTATTTCGGGGTTATTATGAGATATCGTATGAACTTGTTATTTTTGTCCTAGCAAAGCCGAAGTCTAGACCATCAGTTAAATAGTATATCAAATTCCGAACAAGCCCATTGCATAACGCGATCCAAATGCTTTTATAATCTTTATTTTGACAGCAAACTCTTCAATGGAGGCAAAAAAGCGTGCGACAGGGACCGAGCTGTACGGGTGAGCGGGACGGGCGCAGTTCGGCTCGTTGGGTGGTATTCTGACTCATGACTCTTAGTAGCTGGCTGACTCTGGTCGGATTAAAAAGATACGGTTTTTTTTACTCCCATTTGACGTGTTAACTTTTTGGTTGCTCTTGTCTATGGTCAAGTGGGTTTGTAGGAAAAAAGTTGTCAAAACAAACATGTTTTTGGCTATGGTATTTCAGAGTAGTAATGTGTAAGCGCCTGCTTTAGAAAGGCATTGATTGCGGTTGATGAATTAGAGATTTGTGTTTTTCACCAAATTATTAGGTTTGACGTAGGCACTTTTGTGACGCATTTTATGCGTATGCTAGCTATCGCCTGCGGTTTTTCTTGAGTCCAGCTGTTAATTATGTTATTTTGAAAAGTGAGTGTTTCAATACATATTAAAGTATTTGTCTCTGAAATTTTGTGCATAGATAACGTAAGTCATAGGGAAGTTCATTGGATACTTGTAATCCAGAAATTGATCCCAAGTGACTCGATGTAAACTCACGAGAACGAAGTCACGGCTGAAAACCATATTCTTTTGGGACAAAGTGGACTAAGTGGACTGTTAAGGATATGGTCCGTGTCACCGCAGCCTTTAGAAGCTCGTGTTATCACTAGGATATCAATAGCGGTTTGTCAACCCGCCGACTTGAAGATATTATCACATCACCCAGTGATTTCACAGCCTCTCTCTTTCTTCATACCAGAACACTGTTGTTTGTGAATGGGAATAGGCGAGACTGAGAAGCCAATGCAAAAGACCTGTGTATGAGGTCTAGCTCGTCAGTTTGCCGATATAAACGGACACTTCAAATTCATTTAATCATAACAGCTAATGTAAATTCACTGCTGGACATAGGTTTCTCCAAGAAAAGAAGAATCTATACTAATATTATAAAGCAAAAGAGTTTGTTTGTTTAAACGCGCTAATCTCAGGATATACTGGTCAGATTTGAATAATTCTTTTTTTTTTGGATAGTCCATTTATAGAGGAAGGCTCTTGGTTATATAACATTACGCTGAGATCAATAGGAGCGAAGCGTCAGTGAGAAATGTTGCAAAAACGGGGAAAATTATTCACATTTGAGGTCTTTCGTCGCATGCGCTGCATAAACGGTTATGTTATTCAAAAACTATGTATAAAAGAATTATTCCTTTTTAATAATAAAAAAAAGTCCGCTACAGTAAATGTCTATCTCTCAAGATTTACTCATAAAAACCTTATTTGTCGAAGAAGGCTTGCTACCATTATAATGTGCAAGCAGGCCACGCGGCGGCGGGTGAGGGGGAGGTGGGCCTCGCCCCACCGCCGTGCTTGCCACTACCACTCGCGAGTGTATCTTTGCGAGGTACCACGCCGCGCGGCTCAGACGCGAAGTCGGGTCCCTACGGAACGGTTGAATACAGCGTGCTTTTATTTATATTATGCTTTATGTTAAACAAAAATACCTAAAAATATAATAACATAAACCAACGTGAGCAATCAAAAATAATCTCGATAGTTTCCGACAACCACGCGAACGAAGTCGCGGGCACAGCTAGTTTTTATATATAATTACCGCGCCGGGCAAGCGTGTTGGCAACCGCAGAGCGCAGCTTTCGCGGCCAGGATGCTGCTGCCCATCCCCGTCCTATGCATTTGAGCTACACTGTCTCGGATGAATATACCGCCATCTGTCGGTTTAGCACCACAGTTACCTCTTACGGACGGTACAGGGGAAGATACTATTCTTCTCTGCCGGTACCTCACGGCTCATTTAATTGACTTGGACTATAATAACAGCTGCGCATGCCTTTGCTATATTAGGAATTTCATTAAATCTCTAGTTCAATTAAATCATTGGCTATATAGAGTTAATTATGTTCTTACATTGCTTAGTTTATTGCTTAAATACTTCCGCAGTACATTGGCAACCTATAAAATATTTCATACAACCACCCGCCCGCGGCTCCGCCTGTCTGGACTTCACTTAAAACCGTGTCCTGGAATTAAACCGGGATTAAAAGTGGGTTTATTATAAGAGATTGATGTGGTGTAATAGATGATGTTGTGACAACAATTGAGAAAGGGATGTTGAGATTGTTTGGACATGTAGAAAGGATGGATGAAAGTAGAATGACTGTACAAATATATGAACCGGAATGAATGGAAGAGTTGGTATAGGATGGCCAAGGTGAATATATCTTAACCAGGTAGAAGACGTCTTAAAGAAGGGCCAGGTCAGAACTACCAAGAATAAACGAGCGTGTATGAAAGGACTAATGCGAGTAAGGGAAGCGTGAGAGGTATGCCAAGATCGTAACAAGAGGAGATCCATAGTCTCTGTCTACCCCGATGGGACACAGGCGTGATGTATGTAAGTATGTATGTAAAAGTGGGTTCCTTTCTTAACAAAAATAAGATTTTTATTTTTTTCATCTGTTTGAGATAAACATCAAATGGCTTGGGCGATTTTACTGGTAGGTACTTTAACTGGCAGATAACGGAATTAGCGTAATTTTATATTAGCGTATTATTTTCACGGGAACTGGATCTACATGAGGTAGTCCTCATACATAAGGTAGTCTGCATTGGTACCTCACTCTCACCTATTTCTACCGCCTTCTGTTCGCATTGCTGTGTTCCGGTCGAAGGATGAGAGAGGCAGTGAATTTACTGGATAATATGCCATAATATTCTTCAGTCACAAGGTTGGCAACGCGTTAGTGAAATCCTTGTAATATTACGAGCGTCTGTAGTCTGCAGTGACGCTGGTCTAATAAAAATAATAACACACCCTGGTGAATCCGGGGGGCGTTTTTTCTAAATATATTATAATAAGTTCACACGACACACATTGATTCGACTCCGAGGCATATATCTCGAACTAATTGTTTTACGTACATAAGACAAATATAAATTTTTAACACCTAAACACAGAACAAACACGTACGAGTTTGTCCTGTGTGGGGATCGAACCCACGACACGGGCCCGTCTATTACATACCTAGTATCAGTTAATACCTGGTTAAGATAGAGTATTAAAGAAGGGCCAGGTCAGAAGTACCATGAATAAACGAGCTTGTATAAAAGGAACTATATACTAATGAGAGTAAGGGAAGTGAGGGGGGTGTGACAAGATCGTAGCAAGTGAATTAGTCTCTGCCTACACAGGCGTGATGATAAATGTAGTTAATACCTAACAATTTCCTAACTTAGTAATATATATAAAAAAAACAGACAGACAATCTTATCCTCGGTCCGCAGAGTCAGTCATTACGGTTTGCAAAAATGTATCATTACGTCATTAATAGATGACTCAGATGTTTTATCGCGTTTCTTACTCAGTGAAACAGAAACAATTAAGATTATACACAGAAATTTATTTAGCTAATTGTGTATTTTAAGAGGTACCTAAGGTAGACCTGACATTGCAAATACATACATATATGTTATCTATATTTGCAATGTTATGAAATAGAAAATACCCAGAAATTTCATACACACTGCCTTTTAACCTCTCGAGGAATATGTCAGTCAGTCCGTCAGCTTCTCTTTATATATATACGTAATATATGTATATATATACTTCTCTGTCTCTTCAGGGTGCCGTAGTATTGTAAAAACAATTTCGTACTTTTTTAAAGACGACTTTTTTATGCAAATGTATTTTATATATATATAAAATACATTTGCATAAATATATATATATATAAAGTACGTCATTGTTCTTACAATACTACGGCACCCTAAAGAGACAGTCCAGCTCGCACTTATCTGATTTTTTATATCACTACGTTAGCAATCAAGCGTACCGCCCGAGGGGTTTGACAGCGGCCTGCAGAAATTATGTCACATTACCCAGTAATTCAACAGTTTCTCGCACATATTAATACTGAGGTATTAAGTAATATTATCCATACAGAATACTAGTGATTTGTAAATGTTCGGACAGACTCCATGGCGCATTCAATCGTGTTTTTATTTTGTGCTATAATGGTCGTAGATTCGATACTTATCTATGACAAATACTTATATAATAATATTTTGTAGAGGAAATATTTGATTGCTTGGTGCGATTTACCTTAACATCTACTCGACCAATTTTAACAATTGTATTTATTTATTGAACTTTATTGCACAAAATATTACAAAATATACAAATGTCGGGCTTAATGCCAGTTGGTATTATCTCCCAATCAACCATTACACGAAACAGAAAAAGAAATAGTGGTGCAGACAATATAGATAATATTCAACATAGATAAAGGTTACATACATATTTGTATAAATAAACGCAATAAATAAATATGATATAATGTTAACATAAAAAACGTACGGTTATAAAGTTAGAGAAGCACCATCAGTAAATAAAGTACGCCGAAAGCGTTTCAGGATAAATTTGTTTGAAAAATGCTTAATATTTTTGTATTATGTTATCTATACAAATTTTATAAAGAGACCACATGACCAATTTTAAAAATTCTTTCACCATCAAAGAGCTACTTCTTTACCGAGTCATATAGCCTAGATCGCTACCTTAAATAGAACTATGTAAATAGAATTTGTATTTTCGTGCTTTTGTAACAAATAAATTAAAAAATTACAGAACAGATTGAAATCTCTTTCATGAATAGCAAATGTCCTTGTCAGCAAGTGACATAGGTGACATATTGTCACGGAGAGGGGATATAAATGAGTGAACTCTCGGAGTGCTGCTAGTGTTTCATAAAAACAAAATATAAATATCTTAGATACAAGGCATGATTTATATTATTGAATGTTTGTAATGTGAACTCTAACACTGCTCTACTCATTATAATTGTTTTTTAATTTAAAGTTACATTATCATCAAATTATATAAAAGTGGAATTGTAACTCACCCTATACCAGGTATCGTAAGAGGCGACTAAGGTACCGGAACCGACAAATGGCGGTATTTCCATCCAGAACAGTGCAGCTCAAATGCACAGGGCGGGATGTGCAGCAGCATCCCCGTCGCGAAAGATGCTTTCTGTGAATGCTAACTTGCTTGCTTAGCGCGGTAATTATGGGTAAAATTCTCTCTTTCTTGGAGAGGCCTATGTTCAGCAGTGGACTTTTAATGTCTGGTATGATGATGATGATGATATAAGCTATAATTTATTAAAAGCAGGGCTCTGGTAGGATGACGATGTTTGCGTTAAAGAAATGTTTTAAGCGACTTATTTCCTAGTCTAGAAGATTTAGCAAATATTCTGCATACTACAGAACGTCCACTGCCTTTAATATAGGCCATAGGCCTTTAATAAATCGGAAATAATTGCTGCACTGACCAGGGGTTGTGGAAATAGCAGAGTACGCTCTGCGACAAAAATACTTTTACCCTTCTTCCCTTTGGCTCATATAAGCTACACTATTTCTGGTACAAATACCATTATCAGTTGGTTCTGTTACCTCAGCACAAGCGTAGCTAATATTCTACTCAGCCGGTACCCCACGGTAACTTTCGATAACCCATCCCTAAGCCAACCATGGCGAAGATGACTTAACATTGACGATTGCCAATTGGTGTATACAGGTTTTACAACATTTTTGTTTGACTATTTATAAAATGTCACAGGCAAAAATAATCATAATACATTGAACATGTCTAGTACGAACAGACAGATAAAAAGACAACAGCTAACTGAGGATGTCTCAATTACTTCACACATGTACGTATAATCTCTAAATAGATTATTGATTTACAAGCGATTTTATACCTTATCTCTAGCTAAATAAAGTCGTATAGTTACACCTGATCAATCCAGTTGGAATTCCTTAGCTGATCCTACAAACTGTCATACAAAAGAGACTGCGCTTTATTTTGATATCATTTAAGTCAATATTGCATTGTCTCGGATTTGTTTGAGATATTGGATGATTGAGTAAGCAAATATATGTCTTATCGTAAAAGAAATTAGGTGTAAAATACCGTGGTGTCTCGAAGATTATAAGCGAAGCTTGAAAATGTTTTGGTGACATGAGCTTGTGAGAAAAGAATAGAAAATCTATGGAGATGCATCAAGTTTAGTTATTAAAAATATACAAATTACTAATACCAATTAATTTTCTTTTGACATCTCCATTTAATTTACGCCCTTGTTTTCTCACTCATTCATATCATGGACCAGGATCGACCGATGGCGGTATATCCAACAGTGTAGCGCAAATGCGCAGGGCGGAGATGGGCAGCAGACTTCTATGGCGAGACAGGAAACGGCAGAACACAGTTTCATGTAATCTTTACGTACCCCTTTTTACATCACTTTTTGCACATTAAAAATACAATGTAAATATGTCGGACTTAATGCCTAGTGGTATTATCTATCAGTCAACCATCGGGAAGAACAGAAAACAAATAAGGCAGTTCAATAAATAATTCAGCCACTTCTTCAATCTTTTATTAAATAAGAAACTATTTAATTCTTGTACTCTTTATTAAATACTTTAAGATCCTTTGGAGACCAAGTTCTTATTATTTATTTGCCGTCTGAACGCTCTCATATCAACAAATGAACTCGACAGCCTGTTTAACGCAGATGTTCGAAACACAGGTGTCACAAATTCGATTCCTACACCAACAAATACTGTACGTCGAATTTAGGAGTAGACCTTTCTTTTTTTAGGTTCATCATAGTTGTGCCTTGCCGTGGGGTACTACAGGTTGTAGAGTACTATAGTACACAGAGTAATAGTACCTCCCTTTGTACCAGATCTCGTAAGAGGCGACAAAGGTACCGGAATCGATAGATAGCAGTATATATACGCCAGAAAAGCAAAGCTCAAATGTAAGCTGACGCGAATAGAGGTTACTTCCCGTCGTGAAGCTGCTCCAGGAGGACCATCACGCCGGTCCAGCGCGACAGTTATGGGCATAATTCCAACTTTCTTGGGAAGCCCTATGTTTAGATCAAGGGTCTCCGGTTGCCATAATGACGATGATAATAAAATCATCCTTGTTTAGCGTCTGTGTCACGCTGTTTCGGCTGAATATACCGTTATTCAGTTCCGATGCCTCAGTCACTTCTTACGCCATCTGGCACAAAATGAGGTATTATTTTTCTCTGTCAGTTCCTCACGCCATTATAAGCACAATACTTAGAAAAATATATATTTTAGAATTTTTTGTTTTATTAGGAACCTTATAATTCCATTCATAATGTCTGAACATATATATATATTTCTTGTCACGTTGTCTGTAAAGGATAAATTTTTAATGTTTTTCAATATACTTACTTGGTCAACAAACTAGCATACAGATCGCTTAGTAGCCATCGCCACCGCAGCCTATAGACGCTCGCATCACAATATCGCCAGCTAATCTTGAATCTAAAACTTCCAGGCACACACTTGAGAGCATTAGTAAAAATTTATACAAATCTATCCAGCCGTTTAGTTGCAGTACAGATAATTAACTTTGATACCGACTGCAGCGCCATCTGCAGGGCTGATTTGTGAATCTTAACCGCATCTTCCTGCATAAAAATCTATTTTAATTGGTTCAGGAGTTAAGAAGGAGTTCAACGACATACAAACATATATTTAAATTATATATATAAAGATAATCATCATAGCAGCCATTGATTGTTGGACATGGCCCCTAAGGTAAAGTCTGCTCGCGATGGAAAAGTTGCTGTCCATCCCCACCCTGTTGCATTTGAGCTGCCATCTGTCGGTGCCGGTAGTCGCCCCTTACGATACTCAGTATAGAGAAAGGTACTAATCTACTCGGCCGGTACCCAACGGTAAAATTGTGTAATAATATTTTAGAATGTTAAGCTAATTTTAATTTTAGTTTTTTCTAAAACCGAAACACTTTTATTATAAGTTAAATTTTCAATGAAAACAGATTTTAAAAATGATTTCTGTTAGTCGCATAAGTATTATGGCATCTTTGAAGATATTAGTAATTATTTTTTTATAGATAACAAATGATAATTTCAGATAAATATTTTGTTGCCATCCAACAAAGCCGTTCTCGTCTCGCCAATAAAAACAACCCACTGAAAATCGTCCATAAACGGCGACAGCAAAAATAAATGGAGCCGTCATTACCGCGTAACCAACACGCGTTTAATGGTTTGTTAACGTGCAACGAAATAACCTTAACTGTTTAGTTTTAAGATGATGGAGTCGCCGATGAAAGTTCCGTCAACCCGAGCAAGGCCATCAGTTTTTCTTGCAGGCTCTTTTCTGTTGGTTCCTGTAATGAACCTGCAATACCCTTAGTTGTACAACCCTTCCAGTGATGGCAGTCTAGTCTTAAGTTAGGCTTGCTGCACGATGGCAGTTGTGATATTTGACCGACCGCGTATGGTAGCATCATTATAGTCGAGAGTCTTTTTTGTTATCTTTGACGTTTTAGCGAACAATCTCTGCACACACCAAGAAACAATGCAATTATACCGTATCCCGCTGGCTACTCGAATTAGATTATAATAAGACAGAAATTAACTAGACAACAGATTTGATACAATGAATTATACAAATAAAAGATACAGACTGTCTGATTACACAATCACATACACTTTCCTTTAATAAAGCAAACACATTTTTTTTACACACGATATAATTTAATATATTATTTACTTAAATTACACTTGTACATTCAGAACGGGTTGTAATTAAATATTCTTTTTATACATATCTCATGAATAGTTACTATACGTTGATAATCAAATGGGTGGAGAGGTGGTGGCCAGAAACACAGGCTTTAAGCCTAGTTCAGGCACCAGCCTTCCACAATCCCTACTAATATTATAAATGCGAAAGTAACTCTGTCTGTCTGTTACGCTTTCCCTCCTCTGTTACCTCTCAAACGATTTTGATGAAATTTGGCACAGACAATCTTTCGACCCTGAAAAAGGACATAGGCTATTTTGTAATTCGAAATAAGGGTTGTAAGGGGTCGAAAAGGGGGATGAAAAGTTGTATGGAAGAATCGCTATTTTTAGAGCTAGAAACTTGAAACTAATTTTTCAGGCAATTGATTCGATATAAATAAACATGACATTTAAAGTTTATATAAGTTAAGGTAAAGAGGTATGGTGCCCAAAAAAAACTATTCCACGGGGACGAAGTCGCGGGCACAGCTAGTATATTATAAGAACCTTACAATTATTTTAGTCATAGTATTAAGTCTGTTTTTTTGTGGAACAACCAACAAAGAAACTAATAAATTATAATTTTTGTAACAATTCTAAAGCGCCTGTAGTTTTAGTTCTAATTGAATAAAAGTTACCGGCAGAGTAGAATAGTACCTCCTGTACTGGGTGTCTTAAGAGTCGATTAAGGTACCAGAATCGACAGATGGCGGTATATTATCCGAAAAAGTGCAGCATCCCCGCCGTGAAAGCTGCGATCTGCAATTGCGAACACGTTTGCCCGCCGCGGCAATTATGGGCAAAATCTTTCCTTGGGCAGGCCTAAGTCCAGCAATGACTTCTAATGGTTGATAAAGATGTTTTTTTGTTTGTTTTTAATATTGTTAAGTTTAACGAAAATGATGGTGAGACGAGTCCATGGCGGTCGCTCGCCGCGTCGCCTCCGTGGGTGGCGACCACACGCACTCGCTCGGAGCTTCGGCGCGGTGTGTAGTAGGAAACCTGCCTGAGACTTGGGGGAATAATTGCGAGGGGTTTTTGGCGCTTGAAATGATGAAAAGCCTCGCTAAATGTTCTAATCAGATTTAATTGGGTACAGCGCAAATAAATAGATTCGGAGTTTGGAAATATCCTTTTTATTACCAGCTATCCCGATAGGCGTCCTATCTTAATTATACTTAGTTTAACATGAATACAATATTACGACTTCAAATTGAGATGCACTTTCCTATCTCTCAAGTTGGATCAAACTGTACGCAGTGAGTTGTACCTACGCAAACACTAATTAGTTTTGACTTTGACTTAGTAGTCAATTCCTAAACAAACATCGCGACACGATATCTATATAAAATTCTCGCGTCACAGTGTTAGTTACCATACACCTCCGAAACGGCTTGATTCTTATGAAATTTTATACACATATTTTATAGGTCTGAGAATCGGCTACTATCTATGTTTCATACCCCTTAGTATAAGGGTTGTCCAACCCTAACATTCTTTTTATTTTTTTATAAGGTAGTATTAAAAAAACATACATCTCTAAAATTTCACCCTTCTATCACCAACCTCTATATTTTAATAAATGTTTTAGTAATTTCATCATTTTAAATATTTATATGGCAAATCAACGTTTATCAGGACAGCTAGTTTTTATATATGAAGATAAATACAAAATATATGTATTTGCAAAAACCTACTGAACTGGTTTTAAATGTGCTTTAACTTATAGAACTTTACATGTTATATCTTTTGGAGTACTGAGGGCTGTATCTATACTAATATAATAAAGCTGAAGTTTGTTTGTTTGAACGCACTAATTGCAAGAACCGCTCGACCGATTTGAATAAAATATTTCAGTGTTGTATAGTCCATTTATCGATAAAGGCTATACAATACTCAGTCACTATTTTACGTGGACGAAGTCGCGGGCACTGTTTGTTATACAAAAACATTTGAGATCTTTACATAATATGGAAATATGCAAACGAAATTTGTATTATTGTACCTTTGTAACAGATAAAAACAAAGATTACTAAAACGATAAAAAAAAAATAATTATCACATTAGTTATATTATCAGCAAATAACATACGCTATATTATATTCCCATATTTTAACGGAAAGAGAACTGCACTGGTGATACCGCAGAGCATGGCTAGTTATTTATATTTACTGTTCATATAATTATCGAAGGTGTCATCGGATGTCCACTGGACTGGACATAGGCCTCCCCAAGAGGGGAATTTCGCTCATAATTGCCGCGCTGGGCCAGCATATTGGCAATCACAGAGTGCATCTTTCGAGGCGGAGGTCCTGCAGCCCATCCCTACTCTGTTAATTTGAGCTACGGTGTTTCGGATGAATATACCACCATCTGTCGGTTCCGGTACCTCAGTCGCCTCATAGGACACCTGGTACAGAGGGAGGTACTATTTTACTTTTGCCTATACCTCACGGCTAACATTCGAAATAAGTTAATCAATTTTTATTGGAACTATCATTGGTAGATACTGGGTGTTATAACGAATAATTTAGTTTGATCATCAAAGCAGACGTAGATTGTCCACTGCTGGACATAAGACTCTCCAGAAGGGAGTATTTTTTCCATTATGGCCACGCTGGGCAGGCGTGGTGGCATGGCATCGTGTTGATTCGTGACGATAACGGTGGCGTTGATTGGATATAATGCCGTCAGTAGGTTCCTCTTACGTCAGTCGCCTCTTACGCCATTGAGTACCTCATGGTGTCTTTATTTAGGTAAAAAAAAGACAAATTTCTACCACATCCAGACGAAAAACAAACATAAATATTGTCATATAAATATTTCTCCTGGGTGGGGAACGAACCCACGACCTTTGGCACACAAGAGAGAATCACTACCATCGGGGCCAGAATTGTTAC
Organism: Heortia vitessoides; assembly: GCA_020976665.1. NCBI lineage: Eukaryota > Metazoa > Arthropoda > Insecta > Lepidoptera > Crambidae > Heortia > Heortia vitessoides. The sequence continues at coordinate 6,658,507 of JACJUM010003212.1, read as the reverse complement.
ATATATTTCTTAAGAAAGAATTTAAAAAAAAAATAGGTTGAAGTATATCAAAACATCAAGCTGTACGCCATATGGTAGTGATCCTATCTTATGCAACAAGGTTCGTGGGTTCGATCCCCACCAAGGACAAATATTTACATGATGATATAACTGATTGTTATGTGTCTGTATACGTATTATATTAGTGATTCTTCTGTTGTCTGATCTTCGTTGCAAGAATGCTTTAAAGGACTTACCTCAGAGTCAGGTCAATGTACGAGATGACATAATATAATATCTGATTTAACATAATAATTGAATTCAGAAGTTGGAACTCCTTCAAATTTGACAACAACATATGAATTTGTTAATATTAATATTATTTTCAATGGAAACACCATTTATATGATAATCGGGTGGACATTAAAATTAATATATTCCATACATTAATTAAAATTTATTTATCACATTCAAATTCAAAACGGGAACGCGGACGACTCTATCAAACTGCTAACAACACATCCGAATTCCTTGTCTCCATTTTTTTTATTTACATTAATTTAAATTGACAATAATGAGAATAACATGTCACTATGGAGAGCAGAATGCGTTAAAGAATTCGTGGTATTTGACGGTTTTTTGTCAGTACAGCTGATGGACATTGACTTTTTATGATCACCTTTACTTTTTTTTAACAGAAATAAAATGGACTACTCAGTCACCAATTTGACACAAGCATGCAGTCCGCGTGATAGCAAGCGTCTCACCAACCTATAGACTTTGTATAGACATGGATACTATCACATTTCCATTCTTGCGACATCTTGATGATATACTCTGCTAGTAGTAGTCCGCGTTCATCCGCGTTAAGTGTAAAACTTTTATACTAATTGTGTACCTGGGATTGCAACCAGAGAGAGAATCATCTTATTCTAACATTGAAAATCACACAACTTTCATACAAACTTTGCTTTCCCCTTTATTTTTCAAGGGATGTCTTTTACACGTGTTGCCGTGAGGTATCGGCAGAGTAGAATAGTACCTCCCTCTGTACCTGGTGTCGTAAGTGGCGAATAAGGAACTAGAACCGATAGACGGCAGTATATTCATTCGAGATAGTGTAGCTCAAATGCACAAGGTGGGGATAGGCAGCAGCATTAGGGGAAAAATTCCCCCCTTGATTTTCAATAGCTGTAATGATAATTTACACGTATTTAATTACTTTCAATGAAGAACTTTAATATTTAATTTCATCCGTACAACTTCAAAAACCGCAAAGTTTCATACTAACTTTGCACCCCTGTTTTACCCCTTTAGGGAGTGAACTTTTAAAAATACACCGTTTGGCACTACACATGCACACAGTGAAGGCAATAACTGGCCTATGTCATACAATATCTTCAGATCACACAGTCGGTCGCGTTGCTGTTACATGATAGACCTTGGAGGCGCTTGCCCTCATTTACCTTACGCCTGTTTTACTTACCTATTTCTTCCACCAAGCTGTCCACGCATTGCCGTGCTCCAAAAGCTGATAGAGGCGATGAAATCATTGAAAAATGTGACATAATCTGTGAGGCACAAAATAGGTCGAGTTATAAAAAATCACACATCTCATATATTAACCTGACTTCATGGTAAATCGCTTAAAGGACTTGTGTTACAGACATAAGACCACAGAGGAATCATAAAATAATACTTAAATATATATTTTAAACACCCAGATGCAGGAATCGAACCGATGTACCCTGGCGTATAAGGTAGGAACAAGCTATATTTTCTATATTTTATCCCCACATTCCCACGGGAAAAGGAAGTACGCGGGTGAAAACGCTGCTGATTTAATACATGCAGACGAACAAATTTATGGCAGTGAGAATTTCTATGTAACATCATATATGAAAAATTAAACTGCAATTAAACGAATGTAGCAAAATTAGGTCCAGTATTACATTTCACTAATTGTAAAATCAACTATCTAGTATATTTATAATGTTTTCTGCAACCGAAAGCAGTTAAAATATATAAAAAAGGAAATTATTTAATGTTAACCATAAAAATAATTACAGTATTTATCTATGAGCATTTGTCAATTTATTTTTAATTACCAATTAAAATCAGCCCACAAACCAGTTTTATTAGCGAAATCTACATAAAAACTCATAGGCAAAGCTAATCCATAGATAATTGGATAAAAAAACTGTCAAACGCCAAGATGGCGGCGGTCAGTAACAGATAATAAAGCTATTAATGTCAATCGTGCTTGTTTATGGTATTATATGATACGATAAAATTAGCATAAAGCTAGAAACGTTTTTTAAGTATAGTATAGTTGTTTTTATATTGAGATATACTGTGTGGGAATTAAGAAAACAAGTAGGTATTATTGATAAACTAGTCTCCGGCCGCGGTTTCGCTTGTATTTTAAAGTACGGCTCCTCAAATTACAACAGTTACTTAAGCAGGCGATGACGCAGGTGGTAGTGATCCTATCTTGTAAGCCAAAGGTCGTGGGTACGATCCCCACCTAAGACAAATATTATTATGGTGATATTCGTGTTTGTTCTATGTTTGGGTGTTAAATGTATGTATTTAAATATTATTATATAATAAATATTTATTCATCTGTTATCTGAGGTCCGTAACACAAGTGCTTTAAGCGAGTTAACACAGAATCAGGTCAATATAAGAGACATGATCTAAATTTAAATAAAAAAAATAGTAATCATTTGCTAGGTTGAATCAAGTTTAGTCGATTGAAGATACTAATAAATCGAGAATATTTGTACACAAGATATAGAGTTCACGTGTGATATTTTCTGGATTTAGGTGTACTATTACGAGCGCCGTGTGTTTCTTCATCATCACATTAGCCATAAGTGGGCAACTGCTGGATAATAGACTGCCGGGAGTAATTCTAGAGAATGCTGCCAATCGCAAGATGTAGATCCACAACATGCTATTACAACAACCCGTATCGGTTGCTGATGAATATCTCTCTGCCGGTTCTGTTAACTCAGTTATCTTTTACGACACCTGGTACAAAGTGCTTTGCGATGGTGACGTCACTGCTTATCTTTGACATGTTGCCAGTACCAGCAGAGTAGAATAATACCTCCCTGTGTACCAGGTGTCGTAAGAGGCGACTAAAGTACAGGTACCATGATGTGGCGGTATATCCACCTAAAAGAGCGTAGCTGTTGGCTGCAACATTCTCATCCCGAAGCTACGTTTTGAAAATGTCTGCGGGAAGGATTATGTCCAGCAGTAGATGTTACGCTGTGCTGTGCTAATGATTATGATAATACTGTAACTTCCGGTAGCTCAGTCGCCTCTAGCGACACCTGGTGCAGAGGTAGGTGCCTACTACTTATTGGTCCTTAAGTCAAAGTCAAAATCAAATATATCTTTATTTATATATGCTTAGCATAGGCACTTTAAGAACGTCTATGAGTATAGATTTGTTAATCACGATTTAAAACAAATGACCGATGACCCTGATAACCTAATAGTGTTATAAGATACATATAATCAAATAGATCATTGAGTGTCTTACTTTAATAGTAGTCTGCCGACAGACGGTTCTTATAACTAAATTTATAGTAGATTCATTATGAGCCACCAGAAAGGAACCTGCAAGGAAACCTGATGATAAGGGTTCCAATAACCTCTTGGTAGGTATTATTAGAATCCATACCGGCGTGGGTGCTAACAAACCGATAATCTGGTAGCATCCAAGATATCGTCGATGATACTTCAATACCGTGTATTGTACACAAGTTAATAAGGTCCATTTTCCATCTTTTCCAATCGAATTTTCAACTTTATTTGCACTATCATCGACGATATGTCTTCCATTCTTCACATCTGTATGTTGACGGAAATGTAAGCTGTTTCCCACATAATTATATGTATTTTGCATACGTCATTATTTATTATGTCGCTAATCGGCTTTGGACCGTTGATTTAAGGTTGATTTTATGTGGGCTTTGAGATTAATGTCGCGGTGACCACACGTGGTGTAGGTGTGTGACTTCGGTTGGGTTAGTAAGATTACGGTGCAAGGAAATGGAGACAATTGTTACTTTGGGTCGTTGTTCACCCAGGGCAAATATTTACCTGATGAACATTTATGTTTGTACTGTATCTGGGTGTTATGTGTTACTTTTTTATTTAAATAGTATATATTAATAGCTAACTAGACAGACGTTCTCCTGTCTTAACTGTATGCTAAACGTATTTTTTTTTTTATTTTTGTAAGGTATGGGCAGCAGCATCCCCGTCGCGAAAACTGAGCACTGCGATTACGCGCGGCAATTATGGGCAAAATACTCCTTTCTTGGGAAGGCCTATGTTCAGAATTGAACTTCTAATTGCTGTTAATATGAACGAATATTGCGACTATAAATTAAACTGTGTACAGCAAGCAATAAAATTGACTGGCCTGATGGCACAGATGGTAGTGATTCTATCTTATGCGCCACGGGTCGTGGGTTCGATCGAGTTCGGTCGAGGTTCCACCTGACATTGACCTGACTTCAAGGAACGTAGCTTTAAGCACTTCTGTTACGGATATCAATTAACCGAACGATTACAATCTCCTTTAAACATAAAAATTTCGTGTCACGGTGTTTGTCCGGAATGAACTTCAAGAATACTAAACCGATTTTAATTAATTTTTGCTTACTGCGTACAGTTTGATCCAACTTGAGAGGAAGGATAGGTTATATCTCGATTTATATTTCACTAGCTGTGCCCGCGACTTCGTCCGCGTGCAGTAGTTTCTTTGGGCATCATAACCTTTTTACATTTACTTATATAAACTTTGAATGTTATATTTATTTACAAATCCAAATGAATAGCCTAAATAATAAGTGTTAGGCTTTTAACTCTAACAATAGCGATACTTCCATACAACTTATTATCCCCTCTTTCGACCCCTTACAACTCTAATGTCGAATGAAAAAGTAGCCTTTGTCCTTCTTACGGCTTTAGACTATATGTGTACCAAATGTCATTTATATCGGTTTAGTAGTTTAGGCGTGATTGCGTAACAGACAGACATACAGAGTTACTTTATAATATTACGGATTTATAATATTAGTAAGGATGATAAGCGATCCGCCCTGGCTCCGCGCGGCTGCAATGATGACAAAAAATGGTTATTGGGTTGTATCTCTATGAAAGACATATAACATGGGGGCCTTTTTAAGGTGTACAATACTATAGTACCTACATTATTTTGATCTATCTTGTAGGGTTCAGCCAGCGTTTGCAAATGTAATCGCTAAGGAATATTGTTTCTCTACTATATTACATGTCTTATACGTATAAACCTTTCTCTTGAATTACTCTATCTATAAAAAAAAACGCATCAAAATCCGTTGCGTTGTTTTAAAAATAGACATAGGGACAGACAGTGGAAACCGACTTTCTTTTATAGTATGTAGTGATATCGGAATATTTTTTCATGATAAACATATTTGTATAGAATAACATCAGTCGGGTTAGCTAGTTATGATTTCATTATTAATATTGATAACTGATGTTTGTGTGATGGGGATCGAACTTACGACCTTCGGCGTACGAGCTGGGGCCTCTCCTGTAAGCGCCCGTTATTCAGAACTATTCAGCTGTAAAATGGTCTTTAGGACTATACTAGTGACAGGCCGGATGGCGAAGATGACAGGTCGTGGGTTCAATATGCACCGAGGACAAATATTTATGTGATGCTATTTGTGTTTGTTCTGTGTCTGGATGTTTAAGTATCATATTTGTGGATCTTCTGTTTTCCGTAGCACAAGCGCTCTAAGCGACTCGAAGTCAGGTCAATGTATTAGATGTCGTGAGAAATTATTAGAAAGAAATAGTTTAGGATAGATTTAACGAAAAAAATGACATTTTGTTTTTTCAACCTCTGACTTTTTATGGTGTTCGTCCGATGTCCGTCATAGGTTTTACCATCACAAACATCCGACTCAGGCATTAAAAGTAAAATGCCAAATATTAATCATGGAACATGTTCCGAGCCACCAACGACGTCCGTAATGAAGACATTTGCCACCAATAAGAACCGACTATTACAAACCGAACCGATTACTTATGATAAAAATTAAACACTACCTTATTTCTATTGATACATAAGGCTGAAAACCGTGTTGATCAATTTTGACAGCAACTTTTTAACTCAGCCCCAGATAACATTTAGAACACGATTAAAAAAAAGACAATCGATTTCGAACTTTACAAATTCGAATTATGGACAAATTCTGCTAAGATTCAAAATCTGTGAATGTCTCAAGCTAATTTCGTTTTTATTGTTACCTATTTAACGTCGTTTCTCGCCTGTGCTATTTCAATGTCCGTTACTAAGCCGAGTTTTAGCGGGGGATGTCAATTTCAATTTTATTTTTATTGCGTTTAAAGTTGATTTTCACTTGTCGGGGTTAATTTTATTAATTGGATGTATAAATTCTAAGTGGCAATTAAGGATTGTGTTTATTTAGGGCCATTCGTGGTCTTATGGTTTATGGGATATAAAGGCGGCCGATCAAAGTGAAGCGATTGGACACGGGAGCCGATATTAGGGATGTATATTGTTCTTTTAATCGAGAAAAAAATTGTCTATGACTATATTTGACTGAGATTGGACAAGTTTAAAGCTTAACTGTCCTTAAATGAGTTGTGTGTGTGATATTCGAAGATGACCCGGTGGCGTAAAGGGCAGTGATCCTATCTCGTGCGCAAAGGGTCATGGGTTCTATCTCCACCAAGGGCAAATATTGATATGATGAATTTGTGTTTGTTCTGTATGTGCTTGTTTTATATGTATTTAAATATTCAATTGTTGATTCCTCCATTGTTTGATATTTGTAGCACAAGCGATTTATCACGGAGTAAGATCAATATATATATGAGATGTTGTGTGAATTATTATTATTATTAGTTATGAAAATTTTATGTCATCATCATCATTACAGCCGTTGGAAGTCCACTGCTGGAGATAGGTCTTTCAAAGAAAAGAGGAATTTTGCCCATAATTGTCACGCTGGGCAACCGTGCCGGTAATCGCAGAGCACAAATCGTGTAGCTTTCGCGACGTGGATTCTGCTGCCCATTTGAGCATACCACCCTGAGCATTTGAGCTACACTGTCTCGCAAAAATATACCGGCATCTATCGGTTCTGGTATTTTAGTCGCCTCTTCAGACACCTGGTACAGAGTGAGGGATTATCCTACTCTGCCGGTACGCCCGTTGGCGACGAAATTCGACCACCGGGCGACCACTAGTACAGTTTATTTAAGTAGACCCTTTATAAGAACTTTCTTGTCTTCATCTGTTCAATTTAATTTAAGCCTATCTTAAACTAGTCCTGTACATATGACTGCATAAATACATAGTCCGCCATTTTTTGCTAAATAAAAGTGTTATGAAAAAGCAGTTGGTATGTGAGAAGTAAAGATCATGTTCTTTATCATTCACGCGTTCACTACGCCTATAAAATTCGGTATTAAAACCGTTAAAAGTCAAGTATTCTTTCAAGTAAGAATCTGATCAATTACTATTTAATTTGATATAATATGTTCAGGTCACAAGATTCGTGATGTGTGTAATAACACAGGCGTCTCTGGGTTTGCTAACTCCGTATACCTTGATCAGAAAGACATATGTCGTTGTAGTAGTAGTGGTATACGAGTTATTCAGGTTGGCATTATGGTATTTGGCATCTAAATTTGTTATTATTAACATTATAAAAGCCTCAAATATAAAGCATATTATATAGAACCAACCTAAAATTAAGACAAAAAACATTGAAATGTCTAACAAAGACAGCTGCCATTTAAATCAAGCTATATTTAAAAATCTAACTATAGCATTTTTTTTTAATTTAAGGAAACTGTCTGACAGCTTCGGACCGGTTTGAAAACTAAGTTCACATTGCGGAAGCGTGTATTTTCCAAATAAATCAAATCAAAAAAGACAATCAAAAAAGAAACTGGCCAGTCTTTGCAAGGAGACAGAACGTGATCAAGCAGTACGTTTTTTAAAAAGAGGTGACACCAAAAAGTTGCGACCTCAAGACTCGGCCGCGCCAATAAGGCAGCGCTGCCAAGGTCGCGCTGTAACGTCTTAATTAGTGATCTGTGGGTGGTCTGATGACGTCAGACGGCGACACAGTGCGGATAAACGTGTCCACTTGTCCACTGTCATACACAGTTGACGTGGACCAGCATGACAAATGCGGTCAATTGTATACAAATTTAAAATTGTTTATCGTAATCGTTTAATTATGAATTACTAATATTATAAATATCAATGTGTGTAAGAATGTATGCATGTGTGAAAGGCTGAACAGATCTGGATGAAATTTGGTGCAGAGATTATTTATTAATAGTATTCTGTGTGATACTCCAGACTACTTACCGAAGACAGACTTGTACTGAAATCATGTTTCCATGGGATAGGTCTTCTTGACTAAGACAACAAGATATTCTTAGTTCTTTTTTTAAGGTTTATTGTTGAAATTAAATAAGATAGCTGTAAATTTTATTTTTTTACTAGACATCGTCGACAAACACGTATACGGAGTGCTTGATAGTAAATGTCACCGCAGCCTATAGACCCATGAAACATCACAAGGACGCCGCGTCACCAACCTTGTGAATTGAAGACATTATGTCACATTACCCAGTAAATTTACTGCCTCTCTAACACTTCAAACCGGACTGCAACACAGTAAATAGTACTGCGAACTTTAATATTTGGCTGTAGAAATAAATGAGAGTTTAGACCTGGAGTCGTAGTCGAGTCTGGCTTTCTAGAGGTATTCTTTATGGTGATACTTTATTTATAATTGTTCTAACTCTCTCTGTTTCATACCACCATCTTTTGGTACATTCACCTTTTAAGACTTGGTACATGGGTATGTACTACTTTATTATAATACGTATTCACGTGACAAAACTTGTAATATTTTATGTGTATAAAATATTATATTATATGAGTGTTTTTGTTTTAAATTTTCTATTATATTGTGTGTTTTGTTTTAATAATTTTGTGTATTCTAATTGTTTTCTCTCTTTTGTTTTAGGACGAAGTAAGTACGGGAGCTGCTCACGGGGTGGTGAGGATATTCCAATTATTCTATTATAATTTATAATAAACTCTTTTTTGTTTTATAAATTGTCTATAAGTAACGAAATAATGAACTCAGTTCCTTGATTGTACACACATATTTGTTTAAAATATGACTTGTAACTATATGTAGGACTTTTATTTTTCAAACAAAATATAATAATATATTGTATTAATATTTATAATTTAGTCTATTTAATTTTTATTTCTAGTAGGATTCTTATGCGATTACCTATTTTTACCAGCCATTCAAACTGTATTGTAAACATACTTTTTCGCTCAATTAATTTATTGAATATTTATAAAAACGCCAGTTTTTGAAGCTTTCAAATTACATCATTAATCTTAACAAAAATTGACAGAGAAAATTTCTTTAACTTTTTTAGCCCAAAAGAATAGTTCGAAACTGTTCGACCGTGGATAACCACCGTCAAAACATCGAATTAAGTAGCTAATTGACAGCATTCAGTGTTACCATCACAAAAAACTGTCAATGCGCTTTCTTGCCATCGCAAAAAATCGGGGTGGGCGACCGGCCGCGCTCGTCGCTAGAAAAAAAAAATACAAATACCTTGGTAGGTTTCTGAGACAAAAAATAAATAATTGTTACATCTACGTCAAAACATTATAATATTAATAATTAATCAGTTATAAGTGAGAGATCAAATATTTTTATTTCCAAATACAAAATTTTGTATAACTTATATAATAATAATTAGTCAGTTCTTTTACATTGTGATTGCAAAGCATCACATATATACATCTGGTTAATAGATTCCAGCCTCACCTACCATGTCATGCAAGAAGTAAATAAATTAAAATAAAAAAGTTACTGTTAATTTTAAATGGGCCCGATGGCGCGGATGTTAGTAATCCTATCTTATGCACCAAAGGTCGTGGGTTCGATCTCCACCCAGGACAAATATTAATATGATGATATTTATATTTGTTCTGTGTGTGGGTGTTCAATATATTTATTTAAATATTATATTTGTGATTCCTCTGTTTTCTGGCGTCAGTAACACAAGTGCTTCAAGCGACTTATTACGGAGTCAGTTCAATGAATGAGATGTTATGTGAATTTATTTATGAAAAATTTATATATATTACTTTTAAGCGAAACATTTCAAATTATATTAAGTTAATAATAACCTTTGATGTTTGCATCCGTATAAACATAACATGATAAAGGCCGATACAAAATCAAACAAAAAGTACTTTAGCCATTGCTGTACTTAGAAGAGCTATTGTACGGACTGCACGCTTAGAATAGTCTTAGCAGAGTGCGTGCAGTCTCTGCCGCACTAGTGCGGACGGACGTTCACCGGAGCGGCGGCACCGGAACGCGCCGACGGCGCCATAGATATGCTCTCGAGTGATCATCGTCACGTCAGTGACGTTAAAACCTCGTGTGCAAGCTTTACATTGAAAGACTTGCTGTGTGAGTGAGAAGTGCTCTTATATAGGGGTCGCTTATTAATGTGTGATTTTACGTACTTATCCGATACGCAGCTACAATAGGTTCAACTTTAAGAAAATTAATTATTGTAATAGTTTCAATGCTATTGCAAGATGACGCTCAGTCCGCTTATTAATGAGCACTTTTGCGCCAATCTTGGTAACTTATAACAAGGTGAACTAGATCTCAAAGAGACTAACTGCAAACATTTAAAGACGCCTTTAAGTTACAGGCCTATGTAAAAGATATAGTTTCATTAAAAAAATATATTAATAAAAGTACTTACTCTTTTAAATTTTATTATTTACCCGTACTGCTATTTAATATTATTTGACATTACGTACAATTTAAAGCTATAGTTTTAGACAATGGAAATTATATTTAGACAGAGTTTATTTGAAACTTTTTTTTTCTTATTTATTAGATTAGTTTATGTCAACTATTAGCCATTTTCTATATGGTTCAAATTTACAGAATTAACTATATATATGAAGTTTTAACGTTTCATACACCAGTGGATCATCATATGAGCCGTAGGATGTCCACTGTAGGAGAAAGATCACACCAAGAGCCCATTATTGCCACACTGAGAATGCGTAGTGTCAGTCTCAGAGCGTAGTTTTCAAAGGATGCAACTTTACAAACTCGTATACTTGCATTTATGTTATGCAGTTGCTTATATATGGGTATAGCACACAATGTTGTCTGTATAAATATATATTATATAAACATTCTAAATATAAACTGTTTTAAATATAAACTGAGCTCTTTGTGTTTTTCCTTTACTAACTCTTTACACTCCTATTTAACGGCTTCATAACGTAGTTTATGTGATGTAAACGTCAAACGTCGAACATAAAAACGTGCAATTAAAATTAACCACGTTTAAAAGCCGTTAAAGAGTATTATTACACGAGGAACGTTCAATAATCGTAGTATTGCCATTTACGAGCATAAATGTAGATGTTATGGTTATCATTATATTAGCTGTATGACCTCCACTGCTGGACATAGACTTAACTAAGTAATTATTATTATTAGAAGATCATATCTATAATTGCCACGCTAGGCAGACGCAGGGCAATCCTACAAGCGGCGAGAATGCTGCCCACCCTCCTTACTGTGTTTGAGCCACGCCAGTAACGATGGATATCTGTCTCTTTCGGTATCTCAGTCGTTCTTCTACAGAGGGACAGCTGATACTGAGGAAGGTACTATTCTATTATACGGGTAGCGGTATTAGAATACAATTGAGGTATAATTTAGCAAGTGCTCTACTGTGAGCTTCAAGGCTTCAGACTTGACCTCCAGCCACTTTATATACTCAATTTGAATGAAGATCTTTGTACCAAGAATCTTTCACATGTAACAGTAAATGGCTTAATCTCTCTTTAACTTACACCCGACCAACGCTCTGCCATAAAAATTATTTACATTAACTAAATTAATAATCTGCAGTAAAAATAGTATTGCCAGTATAAATTGAGATATAAAACTATTATATCTTTTGAGCTGGAACAAACACAGTGGGCAAGTTGACTTTATTCACTTCAGCAGCTTAGGAGTTCATTGAGGTCAAACACTGTGACACGAAGTTTTTATGCTCAAAGACATTCCTCATTCCAATATTTGTGATAATTAAAAAAAATGCTACATGATATTTTCAAAATATGTACGCATATGTCACTACTCATAATAAAACTACTCTCTTAACGGCTTTAAACGCTGTGTTGATAAAACATCTTTTGTCAATTTTAAGAATGTCGAACCAAATAAATTTAAAAGTTAAATAAACCGCGTTTTGGAGCCGTTATAAAAGTAGTTTTATTAATTAAAAACTATTTTTTACTTTAATTCCAAAATGAAGAAACAATTGAACGTTCCTCGAATATGTTATATTTTGTTTTGTTACAGATTAAATGGTTTGTTGTAATTGTTTGTGTTTGTTTGTATTATAGTGTGTGTATAATAATCACGTTTCTGTAAAATTGTGTTAATTTTAGATTGTAAAACATATTTTATTTAATACCAATAATGACATTGAACATAGTGGTGGGTTTACAGTCCGCAAGTCTTCATATTTATGCTATCCGCCGTAAGACATCTATTTGATTGGACATTGGCCTTTCCAAGCTTGACTTCAGCTTCTAACATATAGGTTTTCTAATTCCAATTGTTACAAAAAAGGTTAATATTATTTCCGAAAGACCTAACTGTAAGAATAAAGAACACTGACAAGATGAACAGAAAATGTTATGATAAAACTACTCTTTTAACGGCTTCAAAACGCTGTTTATTTAACTCTACATTTTATGCTCGTCATTTTGATTACCTTGCGCTAACCATTCTAAGAGTGACCAAAAGATGTTGTGTCAGGATATGAAAGTTAAAATTGCTATCGTTTTGAAGTCATTAAAAGAGTAGTGTTGTTATGACTAGAAAAAGCATAAACAATTCGACTTTTTTCAAAATTTGAAATCAACAAATCGTCGAGTAACATAGACTACATTATAGTTTCAAAAAAATTTAAGATCCTAACCTAAAATCAATCTGCGTGAATAGGATTTGTACAACTGTAAATTATTAGATGGACACATTATGAGCAAGCAATGCGTGCTAAATTTTATTTCCATATTCTGACAGGAAGAGGAAACACGCCGGTGAAACCGCGTAGGTCTAGGAAATATAGAAAGACAAAATGTGCTGCTTCTCCTAAATCTATTGTTCACGTCCATCTTGCTATAAACCAGCTGATAAGTCCACCACTGACACATTGTCTATATCAAATATATTTAAATAAAGAATTAACACGAGGTAACGGGGACAAAATATTTTGTTTGTGTTTTGTTTTGTTGCATGTGTTTGTCACTAATACGTGTATTGTTTTGTTTTCGCACACAGAGGAACATTTAAGAACATATCTCCTAAAGGAATTAATTAAAAAATATTTCACTAAATATTGGTTCATATTAAAAATTGTGGTTTAAAAAGAGGCGATGAGCCATATTTTATAATAAAAAAAAATAACTGACAAAATAAATCTAATGTATTTTTACTTATGTTAAAGGTTTTTGGTAAAACAATCATCTTGATTCCCGCCTGGAGCCTTACCGGAATATGTTTTTTTTCTAGTAAATGTGACCTTTTTGGTTTGACCTTTGGAAAAGCGAAAGGAGATCGTAAATTCACCTCCTATAATATTTTTTTAACACGACTTATGTGTTCCTCTGCAGCATGACATTGTGAAATCTAGTCTAGAAGCCAGGAAGAGAGCCCGGCAGGCGGTTGGTGCAATATTTTGACCAATTTTAAAGGGTGATCCGCGATGAATTGGTTAAGATATTGCATCGTCTGCTTGCTCCGGGGTTGACTGCGAGGGATTGTTGCTGACTTAACGCCAAAAAAGAAAGGAGAGCCAAAATATGTTCAGGCGAACCAATTCGTACAAGATCAATATAAAACAAGTAAAAATATATAATAGTATCTTACTGCTGCGAGTCGGATGGATTATGGTGGGGATGTCGCGCTATTTCACTCGCACCTACAGCTCTATAGGTGGTGACGTCATTTGTTATTATATCCATCCTTTTCTTTTACTAAAGTGTCAAAAACGTAGCACATTCTTGATACTGGTTTATCGAATTAATTTCTTAATAGAATGTAAAGTTATATGTAGTGGGTAAGTCTTGCTAAATTAATAAATAATTTATGATTGACCCTTTACACTACAATCAAAAACATTCTAACTTAACAGCTTTTTGTTAATACAAAATCTTTATTTTGTGTCATAAATCGTTTTTGTACAACCTCAAATATGTAAAAAGCGCAGTGGTTAAGAGCACAGAAGGAAAGGGTTCGATTCCCACATTAACACGTGTTATTATTGTTATTATCGATTCTGGGTTCATCCTTGGTTGTAAGTAATGCCTTTTTATACTGCACAGCGCGTAGCGTTGCCTTCTAATAATTCATAAGTATTAATGGTTGATACTCTATTATTTTTAAGCATAATGCCTCAACCTTGTGGGTCAAGAGTTCGATCCTCACACAGGGCAAATATTATGTATAATTACACTTTTGTGTGTTTATTCTTAAACGCAAAGATTTTTGTTAATAGTTTTTGGTGCCATATTTAAGTGTATTTTTTTTTTGTTAAAATGCTTCTATTTATCTATAATTTTTGTCTTATGCATGTGTGTAATTTAATTAAAAAAATATATTGTTATTTGGAATAACTAAATAATCAAAAATGAAATTAAAACAATAACCAGTAAAAACCTATTCGTCAAAATATTTTCTAACATGTACGTATTCACTGTTCATAATTCAATTTTTTACAACGCAAGAACAATTGCCACAGGGTAAATTTGTTTTATTTCCTTACGGTGTGTGTACACTCATTGTCTGTGTGATCGTGTGTTGTGTGTAATTTCAGTTATAAGCAGCATTCGAATGTGCTAAAGTTAATGAATACACTAGATTTACATACATACATACATTTCGCTTTCCTTACTGTGAGTAGGAAAGGGGCGGGAGTACCTTAGTCCTTTCATAGAAATGGCCCTTCTTTAATACCTCTTCTGCAAGGTTAAGATATGTTTCCCTAGGTCGGCTTGATATTTTTTAGACTTAATGAGTAATGTTTTTGTTTGATACCAAAAAGTTACATTTAAATTTTCAAACAACATCTGTATTTTATTCTGTCCGTTTAAATAAATTGTTTTTTCTCTTTAACAACTGAATATTATTAATACAATAAAAATAATATTCACGTAACATCTCATACATTGACCTAACTGCTACATGTATGCTAATGATGTGTTTTAGTGTAAATATCTATTAAAAATCCAAATTTTGTAGTCAATTTTATTGTAGACAAGCTGTGCCCGCGACTTTGTCCGCGTGGCATAGTTTTTTTGGGTACCATATCTATTTATTTCAACCTATATTAACTTTGAATTTCATGTTTATTTATATCGAATCAATAGCCTAAATAATAAGTTTCAACTTTCTAGCTCTATGAATATCGATACTTCCATACAACCTTTCATCCCCCCTTTCGATCCTATAGCCTATATAGAAATAGCCTATGTCCTTTCTCAATGTCTAAAGATTGTCTATGCCAAATTTCATCAAAATCAGTTTTGAGGTTTAAGCGGGAAAGTGTAACAGACAGACAGACAGACATACAGAGTTACTTTCGAATTTATAATATTAGTAGGGATTATATGTTAATTAATTGTATTGTATAGTAGATTATATCAATTGGATATTGTTAGTAAAGCTAACTAGTAGTTAGTTCTTACATATTGGAGTGGTGTTGCAGGGCGTCTCATGAAACTAATTGATATTGTATATTGTCCACCATATTTATGTAATGTTACAAGCAATAAATTAGTTTAAATTTGAATTAACTCCGAGATAAGTCGCTTAAGCACTTGTGTTACGGAAATCAGACTACAGAGGAATCACAAATATAATATTTGAATGCATATTTTTAACACCCGTACACAGAACAAACACAAATATCATCAAATAAATGTTTGCTCTTGGTGGGGATCGAGTCCACGACCTTTGCTGCTCAAGATAGGATCACTACCATCGACGCCGTCGGGCCCGTCAATGAACATCTATATTTTATTTTGTCTGCCCGTCAGTTATATAAATTATTTTTGTCTATAACCACGGAATATTAACATCAAATAAATATTATAGAAGTAAGAAACGGCTTAACTCAATTATCATCTGGACTTTATATTTTCCTACACAATTCTTAAATCCTTTTGAAACTAATTTTTTTTCATATAACTTATCATTGGCCTTCTAAGCCAACTGAAAGTGCGCTACTTTCAGTTGGCTTAGAGGGCAATGCTCGGAGTTTCTTTACGCGATCGAATCAGGAACGAGGAGATTTATAACAGAACCAAAGTCACCGACATTGCCCGGCGGATTAGTTAGTTGAAGTGGCAGTGGGCAGGGCATTTGGTACGCAGTACCGATGTCCGATAGAGTCGTAAGGTTCTGGAATAGAGACCACGTGCCGGCAAGCGCAGCGTAGGGCGTCCACCCGCAAGATGGACCGACGATCTGACTAAAACCGCAGGATCGCGCTGGACACACGCCGCATACAACCGGCCTTATTGGAGATTACTTGGGCAGGCCCATAGGACTGATATGATGGTGACGAAGAAAGACGGAAATTTAGCCATAAATGCCACGCTGGGCAAGCGTCTGGACAATCGCAGAGTGTAACTTCGCGACAGGTATGCTAGTCTTTGAATTTGAGTTACACTGTTACGGATGGATATACCGATATCTGCCGGTTCTGGTACATTAGTCGCAAATCTCCTCTTACGACACCTGGTACAGTAGGAGGCACTATTCTACTCTGCCGGCACAACACTAATCTTTTACGGTTAGTAATTGAAATAGTAGAAGATATAGACGTCTTACGGCTGATACGGTGATGATTGCTTATGTTTTAATTAAATCCTGTCATTATTAAAGAGTTTTGATTACAAAATATCACTAACTCTATAGCTAGTGATTACGATCCCAGAGTTATTTGATACAATAAAGTCGATGTGGGACATTAAAATGTTAATATCAATACTAATTATTGTCGAGGTAAAGGTTTGCTAATAAAGAAACATACCTTGATAGAATTTGCATTGTAAGTATCTACTCGGCTGCGGTGCGAGCGATTGGATGGCAGCGTTTTATTTTCCATAATACATTTGGATAGGCCCGTTAGTAGACCGATCTTATGCGGCTAGGTTGAAACCCATGACGTTCCAACTCAGACTAGAACATAAATTTATATGATGAATATTTGTGTTTGTTCTGTGTCTGGGTGTTTAATTTGTATTTACTTATTATGCTTGTGTCTCATGTCCGTATCGAGTGCTTAAAGCAACTTATCTCGGAGTCAGGATAATGTTTGAGATGTTGTGTCAATTATAATTTGAAAGTATCGATAAAAACACTAAATTGAGAAAAATGGCGCAGACAGGAGTGGTCCTATCTTGTGCGCTAAGGGTCGTGGGTTCGATCCAGGACTAAACATTAACGTTTGTAACGTCAGGATGTTAATAGTACGTAGTACCATATTTTTGCCGTCAGTTACCGGCATAGTAAAAGAAGAATAGTACCTCCCCCTGTACCAGGTCTCGCAAGAGGCGACTAAGGTACCAGAACCGACACCGATATCCATGCAAAAAAGTCAGGGCGGGGATCGGCAGCAGCTTCGCCATCGCGAAAGCTGCGCTATGCGATTGCCAACACTCTTGCCCAGCGCGGCAATTATGGGTAATATACCATATCCCTTTCTTGGGGAGGTCCAACAAAAGACTTTTAATGGCTGGTATAATGATGATATGATGATCATATTATAACTGTATTTCTGTGTTGTCTGATATCTCCAACACAGGTGTTTTAAGCTACCTATTTCGGAGATAGGTCAATGTATGAGATGTTGTGTTAATAATTATTATTACTTTAAATGTTTTTAAATACTCAATAAAAACACCTTATTAAGCAAAATGGCAGACACGGTAGTATCTTATGACGGCCGTGGGTTCGAAATAGGACTAATATTAACGTTTGTAATATCTGGGTGTTATTAATATATATTAACATATTATAGTTGTAATGTCTGTGTTGTCTGATATCTCTAACACAGGTGTTCAAGTTATATATCTCGGAATCAGGAGTCGGGCCATATGAGACCTTATAAAATACTACGAAATAAGCAAAAGTAATGAGGTGAAAATGAGGAATATCTATGAGGTGATATGACGCTAACAGACAGTATGTATATTTGTCGACCTTGCCAAATAAAAAAAAACTCCAAATTCTCTTTCTCCAAATTCTCGGCTGTGTGTTAATATTTAATATAATATACCTATTAACTTCAAAAATACCATAATGGACATGAAAAATGTTTAAAACCTTTTTGAAACAAAAGCCAAAAAAACATTAAAAATAGCTTCATTTTAAGTAAGGAACGTAGCGTAGATGTATTGATTTTTATAAGCATAGCAATTATATTTGTTAAAGACAGCTATTTGTATTGGAAATTAACCCGGATTATTATGTTCCAGACCGACACTAAGCTAAAACTTTCAACAATTTTTTTTATTAGGTCCTGTTAGTAATAAAAACTTATTATTTTGATATTACAAATAAACCCTTCTGAAAAAGCAACATTTGGAACGGATTATTTATCTTTTCTAGTTGCGTCAACTTATTTCAAATTTGACAAAACATGTTACGATTTGACAGATTATTTTATATGATTTTCGGTTTTTCTCTCCATACGACGGGTGCTGACGGCACCTAAAAGTGTTTTGGCTCCAACCATTATGACGGGTTAAAAATGTAACCGTAATTTTTTATGTAGTATCAGAGCAGAATAGTACCTGCCCCTATACCAGGTGTTGTTAGAACCGACAGAGCCGACAGATGGCGGTATATTCACTCGAAGAAGTGTAACTTAAATGCAACAGTGCGGTGATGGGCAGCAGCTTATCTGTCGCGAAGCTACGCTTGGCAATGCCACCATGATTGCCCAGCGCTGCAATTGTGGGCTAATCCTCCATTTTTGGGGAGACCAATGTCCAGTAGTTCACGTTATGCAAGCGTTAAGCTGATGATGAATGTAATTTTAATTATAGACGTTTGTGCGGATTAAATTCAATGTATCGCTACCATCTGAACCACAGAGTAACCACTTATATATTTCAAACGGTAGAATTAGTCAGCGTTCAATTTATTCATAGTTGAAGTAGCATTACCGATTACTAGTATGTGGTTATTTTTTTAGTTATGGCAACACATAACTACGAGCACATAAGTCATTGGCCATGGCGAGAATCAATATAGCTTTTTTATGTTAAATAAACGGGACCACTTAAACTTTGATAACTCTAAGCTAATTGTTTCTGGTTGTTGTTATGCTTTTAATATTTAATTCTTATTCTCTAAAATATAGAAGTCGGTTAAGTTAGGTAAGGTAGGTTAGAAGGGGATTCCATCTTTTTACAGGAGCTTAAGCCATTCGGATTCAGCCGGATATAAAAAATACGGGGGATTTCCATTTCATTCAGCCTTTCGGACATTTCCGACTGTAGCTGGATCTCCTAAAATAACGAGGAACTACTTACGAATGTCTACTCCTGAATTCTAACTCCAAAAGACAGTCAAATATTGCAGACGAAACATAAAAGTTAGGAGCAATGCGATTGAATTAATAACTTTTAGTATTTTCGGAATGTAAATATGTAAGGTTTATGAAACAGCGTTATATTATATAAAGACAAAGACAGAGTTATTAAGTCCCTTTTAGACTAAGTCCCTTATATATTTGTAACTGATTTTTTTTTATTATGCTAGGTCGACAAACAAGCGTACAGCCGTGATAGTAGGCGTCACGGCAGCCTATAGACGCTCGTAATAACACAAGAATATCTTCATCAAGCGTGTTACCAACATTGTGATATAATTATATTATGTCACATTACACAGTTAATATCACTGCCCATCCCCGCCCTAAGCATTTGAGCTGCATTATCTGCGATGGATATACCGCTATCTGTAGGTTCTGGAACCTTAGTCAACCTTTTACGTAACCTGGTGCAGGGAAGGTACTATCCTACTCTGCCGAAAGCTGCTGCTTCCCAACTGCGATTGCCAAAACACTTGCCCAGCGCGGCAATTATGGGCAACATACCCCCTTTCATGGGGAGACCTATGTCCAACAGTTGCATTTTAATGGCTGGTATGATGATGATGATAACTTCTAGTTTTGGGCAACACCTTCTCCGTACTTATCGTCTCCGTTGCTTTGGTTGCGTCAAATCATTATAATGATCTTCTTTGTGCCCAGGTCCCCGTACGCGAAGACCTAAGAAACCTCCCGGGGATGGGGGCCCCACAGACGAGAAGCGACCCCGGACTGCTTTCTCTGGACCCCAACTGGCGAGGTTAAAGGTATTAATCATTTTATTGGTATTTTTATTAGACTAGATTGATAAACAAGCTTACAGTCCGCGTGATAGCTTGCGTAGCCGCAGCTTATCGTAATATCACAAGGAAGGACCAGCTCGTTGCCCACCTTGTAACGTAAATATTGTCACGCTAATCAGTAATTTCACTTCTCATCCTTCACACCGGAACACAGCAACGCGAACACTGCTCTTTTGCGGTAGAAATAGTTAAAAAAGAGGTACTAATGCAGGTGAACTTTTTATACGGTCCACCTCATGTAAAAATCTAAAAGGTCTAGAAAGGATGACTCGATGGAAACAATAATTTTCATTCTATATAACAAGCGTTCATAGATATTGTGAATACAAACAATTTAATATCCTAAGTAGATAATACCTATCCAAATCAGGCATCCTTAAAGGAGTAGGCAGGGCACGTAGCACGTAAAACTGAAGGTCAATAGAGCTGTAAAATTCTGGAATGGAGACCACGTACCAGAAAGCGCAGCGTAGGACGTCCACCCACAAGGTGGACAAACGATCTGACTAGAACTGGATGATTGTGCCGGATGTCTAATATCTGACACTGAATTTATAAGAAGTGTTCCCAAATTGTTTGATAAGAGATCAATGTAATATATTCGTTTTTAACGTAGCTCATGGATGAAGGTTGAACCACAAAACATTTAGGTCTAGATGTCAATCTACATACAGAGTTCGCTCGAGCTACGCGCATAGATATCCACTTAAGATATTTTTCTGATATGAAAATAACATAAAATATTTTAAAAATAAATTATTGGTTTATATATTTGTTCGTCCCGTTTCATTCTCAACAACAATCCAATCTCTCCCATTTATCATACGAGTAGGTACCGCTAATACGATAGTTTTCTGTGCAAAGACATATAACATACCTTCTGTACCCATCTGTGTTGTGGTTAAATTTAACTTGTATCTTTTACTAAATAATAGTGCACCTGACCACAAAACTAATATACATCTTCTCCAACAGCACGAGTTCGCCGAGAACCGGTATTTAACAGAACGAAGGCGGCAAACCCTTGCAGCAGAACTCGGCCTAGCAGAAGCCCAAATCAAGATCTGGTTCCAGAACAAACGAGCCAAGATCAAGAAGGCATCAGGTCAGAGGAATCCACTAGCACTCCAGCTGATGGCGCAAGGCCTGTACAACCACAGCACCGTGCCGCTGACCAAGGAAGAAGAGGAACTAGAGATGAAGGCAAGGGAAAGAGAACAGCAGAGTCGACGCTAATTTTAAGCTAGTGAAGCTAAGATGAAAATTGCGCCTAGGTGACAGTAAAGTGCAAGCAGAAATACGGTGAATTGTGCTAGGTTAACAGCACAATTGACTCTACATTTTATGAGTATAATGCAGGTGTCAACTCAAGACACTTTGGACCTTTGACATTGACGTATAGATTTCTAAAGTTATTTTTCTGAAGTAAAAATTTAGCATTCTGTTATTTATTGCATATAATTATTTAAAAACATGTTTCATTTCTGTTTTACTCTTTTTTAAGTATCTTACATAATATTTTTTTATTGTTTTAAAGCAATGCTGTATTAAATATATGGAAAATTCGATATTTTCTATCGAAATAGATCATTCAAAGACATACCATGAATCGGGTTATTTGGTTCAAGTTATGATTTCTTCGTTATTGTTATAGGCTATAGCCGCTTTTAATTTCTCAGTCTCCTTACTTTATAAGATTTTAAATCACCTAAATCTGAGACTCGCGTGTGATCAGTAGTATATATTTTTTTAACATTGTGTAAATTTGAATCTGTACATCGGTCCAATAAGTATAATCTTAAATATCAATGTCTTATTAATTATTTGATAGACAAACATTAGATATCAAGCCCGTTAAAATAAAGTCTAGACTTGTTTACCTAGGTACTATACTAGCTTCCTATATTTACCACTCAAACTAGTCTTGAGCGACGCAATCACCAACAAATGTTTTACATTGCTTATTTCATATGTGAACCATCAAGTAGTATATCCATAATCTAGTATTGTAACATTTCAATCACACCGTACACCCTTGGAATTCAGAGCTAGGTGAGGATAGTCGTTGAACAATAGGACTTGAACCCCCACTCTTACGATACCGACTGACTATCTCTTCCATTCGAGCTACCAAGAACGAACAGACATGTCTAACAATATCTATACTTCTTTAAATATAGCTTGTTTATAAGAATGTCAATGTACTGTCGCATGAATTACGTTAACTTGCATCATGGTATCATAATTTGTTATTAACATTGTTTACAATGCAAATGTTTCACATAGCATATTATCTACTAATATTATAAAGCCGAAGAGTTTGTTTGAACGCGAAAATTTCGAAACCACTGGTTTGATTTGAAAAATGACTTCAGTGCTGGATAGTCAAATTATAGAGGAAGGCTAGGCATATTCAGACGAAGTCACGGACACTGCCCGCATAAAATAAAGACTAAAAACCATTCATCAAGTCACCTATTGGAAGTCCACTGCTGGACGTAGACCTCCCAAAGAAAAGGGAATTTTCTGTCATAATTGCCGTGTTAGGCAAGCATATTGGCAATCGAAGAGCGTAGCTTTCGCAACGGGAATGCTTCGGATGATTTGGAAGGATATACCGCCATCTGTCGGTTCTGGTACATTAATCGTCTTTTAAAACAATTTAGTTCAAGCATTTAATGTTCGTTACAGCCTAAGTTGCTTAGTAATATCTTCATTCCGTTTCAAAGACTATTTTGCGAAAGTAATAAAAATGGAGTTTAATATGCAGGACATCATCTGTATTAGATTTGCATATAACCAAATTGCTCGGCTTACACCCAATATTGATATATCGCACCCGGTGATCAGGATTCCATCATCTCAAAATGTTATAATTGCCACATTTGTAGAAATATCGATATTTGTTTGCAAATTTTAACAAAATATTGAATTTCTTTAGATAAGTAGGTATCAGCAGATAAAATGTTTTGAAAAGATTTTTTACCGTATTCTGTGAAGAACCGGCAGAATAAAACAGTAGGTATCTACCTCTCACTGTACCAGGTATCGTAAGAGGCGACTAAGGTACCAGAACCAACAGATAGCGGTATATCCACACCCTGTACATTAGAGCTACATACAGCCCCACTGGGGATACATCCCCGTCGCGAAAGCCGCGCTCTGCGATTGTCAATACGCTTTCTTAACGTGGCAATTATGAACAAAATTCCCCCTTTCTTGGGGAGGCCTATGTCCAGCAATGGATTTCCAATGGCTGTTCTCATGATGAAGTCTATCTTATAGAAGCCAAATACGAACATCTAACATTTCAAAAGGTCCAAATGAAATTGCAGTTTTTAGTTATGCAGTCATTATAATGATGATGAGTCTTTATTCAGGGATGCAATATGTAGACTCCAATCCTAGGTCCACATCACGGATATATTCATTAACTTAAGATAAATCTATTCACCTCCCTCTTACTACTTCGATCAAAAATCGAATATTTGCTATACATCCAATGAGATCTGGTTTACTATATATATACATATATATATATATATATATATATATATATATACAAAAATAAATATTATTTTAAATCTAAAGCCGTAAGAATGAAGTGATAATAAAATTACATTAAAACGGTTTTAAACGCAGCATTCGTCAAACTAAAAAGTTGAATAGAACGCGTGTGAAAACCGTTAAAAGTAGTTTTTTTTATAAGTAGTGAACGAATAAATGTTAGAAAGAAATGAAACACTGATAGGCACTTAATACGGTATATACCTTAATGTTTACAAAAACGAAGCCCTAGATTTTTAAACCGGTAGTCAGATGAATAAATTGTCCAATAGATTTGATATTTAATCAAAATTATAATACTGTAAGTGTGTATATACATTATTGGTTTACACAATAAATATATTACATTTATTCATAATGCATTTTGTTTTACCGGCACATCGTAAAAATCAAGTATAAATTACAATCGTAAATATGTATACCACGATTACAATACGAGGGCGCCATTACGACTGACTATAGTAATATGCATCACAACTATTGTAATTTTATATCTAATTGTAATCATAATGGGATTAATCGTAAGAATGGGATTTTTAATTAATAAATGTTAATTTAGGTCCTGTCTTGTTTTTGTCGTTGAAATTGTAAATAATGCTTTAAAATGTATATCTATTACAGAAGTAAAATTATATATATAATTGATAGTTATAATATGCTGTTATTTTGTTTGTTTGCAATAAAAAATGGCTGACAGGAAACCAGTATCAAATGTTCCTCTAGAAAAAATTTCTTGTACGATTATTTTTTTGTGTTTTTGTAATTACAATTAACATTTGCACACTTCAATTTGTCAATTTTATTAACATTAATAACGCATAGAATTAATTAAAATAGTCGAATGTCCCACTCGATTGTAAAAAGTTATTAATAGTTATCTACTGGTAATGTTGTAAATAAACTTAGTGTTAATTATAACAAATTAGTTTAATTATTTATTGTGCAATGTAGCAGTATTAGATGGCGGATTTGACGACAATTTGGATTATGAAATAATTTGGTATTTCAATTACAATTGTAATTTTTTGTACATTTATTGTAATTATTATAATAATATTTGGATATTCAAACCATTTTTTTGTAAATAATATTATTATTTGTATGTGTTTATATTACAGTATACTTTCGTTAAACTTGTATATACAAATCGGTTGTTATATAGATATAAATAAATTTCAAAATGTTTTCTATTTCAAATTGTCGTTAATTTTAAACAGAAAAATGAAGTAGCAATTTATAGAAAAAATAAATGAAGTTAAAATTATTCTGTCCTTTCATTTACTGTTTACAAAAGAAATAATTGAAATGTCCACCTCTATTTTCATTCGATTTCATTCGAACACGCTTGCCAAGCGCAAATTTAACTTGCTCTAGATAAGCGTATTGGAAATCGCAGAGCGCAGCTTTCGCGACGGGGATGCTGCTGCCCATCCCCTCCCTTTGCATTTGAGTAACACTGTTTCGTATGGATATACCGCCATCTGTCAGTTCTGGTACCTTAGTCCTATCTTACGATACCTGGTACAGAGGGAGGTACTATTTTACTCTGCCGGTACCTCATGGCGAAATCTACATTAATATCATAAAGAGGAAAAACTTATATTTTTGTATGTGACGAATAAACTCTAAAAGTACTGCACCGATTGTAATCAATCTTTTTCCATTAGAAAGCTAGATTGTCACTGAGTAACATTGGCTATATTTAGTACCAGATTATTATAGAATTCCTTAGAAATTCCTATTAAAACTAATCGAAGGTGTTAAAAATAGCCATAAAATGTCTTTTCAACGCAGCGAAAAGTATTAATGATAGGACAAAAAAAATTTAGACAACATTATAGAATATATCTACATCTACAAAAAACTTCGTGAGACCATATATCTAACTATAGCAGTTACGTCACTATAATAATATAACTACTTTTTTTACATTTAACAAATTGATTGAAATGCCGATCAAAATCAGACCGTGAAATTCATACCATCTATAAATAATATTAAAAAGAGTAAATATTTAATTGATTCTTTGTTTGGTACGAATTAATTCAGAATCTACATGACCTATTAAATTCTTCCACCATTCGATTTCAGGTCAGATGAGTTAGATCTTCACCAAGTGACAGAGACTATATTATATTTTGTAAAATCAAACTATAAACTTTCAAAATGCAATGTTAAGTCTCAATTTATATTATTGTGAATTTGTTACGAATAAAATCAAAAACTACTAGACGGCTCATGGGTTCGATCACCCAGGGCAAATACTAATATTATGATATTTGTGTTTGTTCTGTGTCTGGGTGTAAAATATGTGGTTATAAGTAGTATATTTCGAATTTCTCTGTTGTCGCGTGTCCGTAACACAAGTTCTTTTGGCGACTTACCACGGAGTCAGGTTGTTGTATGAGATGATGTGTGAATACAAAAAAAATGACCAAAACTACTAGACTGATAAAAAAATATATTTTTCCTTTTAAAGTTGCATTATCATCAATTGATACAAGTTATATGTTATCTTCATATCCTGATGGTAAGAGGAAGCATGCGGGTAAATCCGCGAAGCCCTGCTAGTTCTACAAAAAAAATTTAACTAGTTGATTAGATTACAGGCATCGGTGACGGTGGCGCGTCACTGTCACTTATACACGCTGGTTACCGCACGGATATCACTAGCGGGACAAACCATGAGACCTGAGGGCACCTGTCGTATAATACTCGAGGTAGACCTCTTATAAACGTCGTCTGCCTTGGTATCTCACTCTCACATATTTCTAACGCTAAATAGCAGTGTTGGCATTGCTGTGTTCCGGTTCGAAGGGTGAGAGATGCGGTGAAATTACTCGGTAAATGTGACGAGATATCTTCAATTTACAAGGTTTACGTCACGGTAATGATATCCTTGTGATGACACGAGCGTATGTTGGGTGCGGTCACGTTTATCGTCAGCGGACCGTATGCTTGTTTGGTGACTTCGTATAATATAAAAAAAATACCCTGTAATTTAACTGTCTCCCTCACTCTTCATACCGCTATACAGCACTGTATTGCGTCGGCGGATAAATCTCATATTTCATGGCTATGTTGCGGTGAGGTACCGGCAGAGTAGAATAGTACCTACCTGCGGTGTCATAGTGACTGACGTATTGGAACGACCGGTATATGATGCGACGGGTGGCTGGCCCGATTTTGTGTCACCAAGAGTAACAGGTCGACGCCCACACAGGGCAAACATGAATTAGATAATATTTGTATTTGTTCTATATCTGGGTGTAAAACATGTCCATTCAAGTATTATATTTAAGATTCCTTTGTTGTCTGATGTAAGTAACACGAGTAAACGACTTATTTCGGAGTCAGGTCGATATGTGAGATATTGTGTGGATTTATTTTACCTATATCCACCCGGAATAAGGTTGGTCAAAAGCAAGTAAGCGGAGATGGGTAGCAGTATTTTCGTCGTGAAACTAAGCTCTATGGTTCTCGCTATTCCTGCCCAGCGCGGCAATTATATGCAAATTACCTCTTTCTTGGGAAGGTCTATGTCCAGCAGTGAAAGTTCTACGGCTATTGTGATGATGATGATGATATGTAAACCTTATTTATTTCGGAGTAACTAATTGACTCTCAATACGTTGGCAACAATGTACCAACCCACAAGATTGCAAAGGCGATAGCTTTAAGTAATCAAGTAATTAAACTCTACTCCAACTATTACAGGCGAGTGGAATTAACTTTTCATAATTTTCACAATTTCAGTTAAGCTCAACAAGCAGTTAATTTTTAGTTTGACGTTTTAAGTAACCCATGAGTTGTTCTTCGTATTTCTTTTAATGAGTTTGTGCGATATAATTATTTTTATTTTTTTATTAGACCAGGTCGACAGACAAGCATACAGTACGCTCGGATTATCACAAGGATATCACCAGCACATTGCTATTGTTATTGTTGTGAGTTTAAGATATCATGTCACATAACCCAGTAATTTCACTGCCTCTCTCACCCTTCAAACCGGAATACAGCAATACAAACTGTTATTTGTCAGTAGAAGTTCAGACGATCTTCATCTTAGGTCTACCTTATTATATATGAATATATTACGAATTAATAATATAATCTATTGCAAAAGCTCAAATTGCATTTGATAGTTTTTTTAAAGGAATCAAATTCCACATCTCACACTTGAGAAATTGGAACTGAGGAGAAAGGGTCCAAAGATTTTTAAAGTTTTAGCTACAGGGGAGAAAATATTTGGTACCGATTTCAGCGCAGTAATCGCATTTGAAATGTATTTCTTGTTTAGTTCTTTTTTTTGTATGTTAATATATAAAAATTAGTTTTCAAAGTTATAATAGTTAAGAAGTCCATATAAATTTACCTAACATGATTGATAGCACATTTTCAAAAAATTAACCCGCATATATGAATGCAGAGAAATAATATTCCGTCAAATTTATAATATGAATTATGTATGAGTTTACAATAAACGACATCTCACACATCGATCTGACATCGAAATAAGTAGCTAATGCTTACACTTATGTTACGGACAACAAACAACACAGGAATCACAAATATATTACTTAAATATGTATTTAACACCCAGACGCAGAACAAATACAAATATTCATCGTACTGGGTATGGACCGAACCCATGACCTTTGGCGCACAAGATAGGACTGCGCCATCGGGCCATTCGGTACCTCAGTAGTCTCTAATGTAAGATATAAATTAAGGTACTATTATAATACGAATAACGAGTATAATAGGCTAGGAACCCGCTTCGGCTTCGCTCCGATGGACAATTGTTAAATGCCGCGACCTCGACTATAATTGCTCACAAGGTTATGATAATATTTAGCCTTCCTCAAAAATTGGGCTATCTGGGACTGCAAAAATGTTTCAAATAAAACCAGGCGTTTCTGAAATTAACGCGTTCGAATATACAATCAAACTTTTGTGCATTACCCGCGTTAAGTTGTATAACAAACCTAACATCATTTTTGCTCCGTTAATATTGATTCTAGCGTGGTGTTATATCGTCGTTTAAGTTCTGACACCGCGTAAGTCAAAATGTTGACACTTTGTACAATTGGGAAAACATTGCTCACGTTTCATAAAATCATTTTAAAACTAATTGCTTGTGCATTTAGTTGGTGCAAAATAGATTTCGTTTAAACAATATACGGTATAAAACGTTTACCTACTGCAGCGTTAGAAATGTAATATCGTGTTATTATTGGGCTTAACTGTTAAGTTGCCAACTTTGACGTACGCGGTGTTGGAACTTATGCGACGGTATAGCCCATAGCTTTCATTTCCTATCCAACATTGAAAGAATGTATCAAACCGCAACAGCGGTTCATGATATTAGCGCGTTTAAACAAACACACAAACTCTTTAGCTTTATAATATTAGTATAGAACAGAGAGCACCCCCGATAATCGAATCAAAACTATAATTTATTTATCTCTTATAAATAAATTATTAATTAGTCTATCAATTTAAAAATCCTGAGAGTAAGTATTCTCTTGTCTTCATCATTAATCAATCATCTTTTGTAAAAAATAAACTTAAAAATTTAACATTTTTTTTGTATTTTATACAAAAAATAAATAACAAATATACTACTAAAATACATATATTTAACACCCAGACACAGAACAAACACTATTTTTGCTCTGCGAAAACCGACACGACCATGACCCTTGGCACTCAAGACAGGATCACTTCCATCGCTATAGAACCCCATCCTCAAATATGATACTACAATTTAACACGCGGACAGAACAAATACAAATTTTTATCGCATACAAGGATTACAAGTAATTTATATTTAGACATATTTATATTTATTTTTGAACTCTTATATATAAACATTTCGTGTCATGTTGTTTGTCCGGGACGAACTTCTAAATTAGCGAACCAATTTTTAGCAATTTTCAACTTGAGTGCTAGCTAACTTATGTCTCAATTTATAGTCTGTATATAATTACTGATAAGAATTTATAATTAAGCTGTGAGGTACCGGCAAATTGTACCTCCACCTGTACCAGGTGTCGAGAGGCAATTAAGGTACCGGAATTGACAGATAATTAATAAGTATATAATAATAATAAATTCCCACAACATCTCATACATTGAACTGATTTTGAAATAAGACTCTTAAAGCACTTGTGTTACGGTCGCCAGACAACAAAGGGAATACAAAAATACTCCTTAAATACATATGATGAATATTTGCCTTAGGTGGGAATCGAGCCAACGGCCCTTGGCGCACAAGATAGGATCACTACCATCTGCGTCATCGGGCCGGATGGCGGTATATTCATCCGAAACAATGTAGTGGAAATGCACAGGGCGGGGATGGGCAGGAGCAACCCTGTCGCGAATGATGCTCTCTTCGATTGCCAACACGCTTACCCAGCGCATCATTTATGGGCAAAATTCCCTCTTTCTTACGGAGTCCAGCAGTGGACTTCCAACGGCTGATATGATGAGGATTTATTTGTGAGTAAATTATATAAATATAAAATGAAAAGACAAGAAACAACACCCATTCACCCAGTGTTCCATTACATTCACCCCAACAGAAAATTCTCAAATTCGTCTTGCAACATTCTAATCAAACGAATTAAAAACGGGACATTAACACCCCGCTTTAAAAGCGTCAAATAAAAAAGACTACAACAACACTCGAAATTAAATTTCTTGACCGGGAATCGAACCCGCGTTCCCGATTCGCGCCGCCGCAAATATTCCAATAAAATCCACCCCTGCCAGACTGTCGGGTAAATTAAAGGGGTGGGAGATGAAGGGATCCCTTAGCTTTATCAAGTCTATTTTTATTAGGTTCAATGGAGTCATTCTGACACTTGAATTAAAACTTATTTTTTACAAACTTACAATTTAAAAAAATCACCGAATATTCGTATTAATAAACCGATTCTTTGTTCGAGTATATTTGATAGAAAACGCATAACTGATATTTTCATTGCTAGATATTAACTTCTATACATTCGTCCTAATTGCCGGCAGATTAGAAAAGTACCTCCCTTGGTGGCGTAAGAGTCGACTAATGTACCGGAACCGACTGATGGCGGTATATCCATCCAAAACAGCGTAGCTTAAATACTACAGGGTGGAGATGAGCAGCAGCATCCTCGTCGCGGAGCTGCACTCTGCGATTGCTATCATGCTTGCCCATCGCGGTAATAATAGGCCAAACTCCTTTTATCTTGAGGAGGCCTATGTCCAACAGTGGACTTTCTATGGCTGATATGGCTGGATATACCACCATCTGTCGGTTCTGGTACCTCAGTCGCCTCTTACGACACTAGGTACAGAGGGAGTTACTTTTATACTCCGCCAGTACCCTGCGGCTAAACTTGTATGTAACATTACTTTCAGAAATTTTATGCATTGAAAATGCAGAAATGTATTCAAAATGATATTTATTAGAAAAAAAAAATGTGACATTAAAATATCTGACGGTTTTGTTTAAAAATGCTATTTGTTATTGGTATAACATAGGTGCTATTGGTCGCCCGGCGGTCGAAAATTGATCGTAAATCATTGACGTTTTGAGTTTGAACGTTATCATTTCTCGTTGTTGTCATTAGCATTAGGAAAATTTCGACATTTAATAAGACCAAAAAGTATATAATCAATAAGCCTTAAGATAATGTATATTTATTTCGTTTAAGTTGGTTATGAGTCATTCAATCTTTTGTTTATAAAATTGCATGTTTTTATAAAAATAGAAGCTTCACGCACTTCTTCTCCATATTACTTTAAATAAATTTCACGTGTATCCGTTCGCGCAATTTCCTTACAACGGGAATACAACATTTTCTATTTACGTTTTAATATATTGATATCTCTGGTAAATCGTATTCATATCTTAAAAACATATAGTCTTCATTTCAAAGAACCTTAGTATTTGTATAAATTATTATTACAACGATGTATAGGTAGGTATCATTACATTAATACTTAGGATGAGAAGTACCTACTTTACAAGCTAGCAGATAAGTGACAAAAACTTAAGTAACCATGATTGTAAGCATAAATTCCAAATGTATAATATTTATATTAATTAGGTATACCTACACTTTTTTAAGAAATTATATACATACAATAGGTACTCCTGTCAATTTATTAAGTGTAGTAAAAGTAGACTGCGGTCATCCAAGCAAAGTTCATCGCGGATAAATTACGTGACAGGTCAGAAAACAGGCAGCAATAAAACTGGATATACACAGTCACATATCACAACAACGCTTGATTAGCAATCAATCCGCATCTAAAACAGAACAAAAACAAAGAATCAACCTATTAAATTAACAAGACATAAAAGCCAACTGTAAAAATACTAAAAGAGAACCAAAAAATCACACAGGTGTTGTCGAGTTAATCGGGAGGGCGAATGACCTTTTGACGTAAAATAAAAATGGCCGACCACCCACGAAGCGGCTGGCGGGCTAATCTCCAGTTAATAATGACCTCTCACCGTCTACATTACAATATGAAAACACGGCTCTTTCACTAATGGATATTTAAAATCCAAAGTAAAAGGGCCCGCGCTTTCAAACACGTCTCTGGTTTTCGCGGGTCGTCAATATCTGGTTAGAATTTCAACCATAAATATATGTACCTATAAAATTTGAGTTAGCTCCTAGGCCACACACTAAGATGCAAGCACTAAATAGTTTCTAGACCACAAATAGCTTTAGGTCCTGAAGATTTAGTGCATGTTGCACTTTTTTTAAGCGCATGAGAAAGTGCGTTTCGATTATCATAAGTAATTCTTTGTTAGCCGACTTATTTTTTGACGTGGTTTAGTTTTTTGTACAGAACAATTTATATGAAAAATCAGTTCTCGCGTGTTCCCTAAAACTAAATTGTGTTGTTGTTTATGTTGGTAAGTGTTTATACCTACTTGAAATAAGAAATGAATAGTGTAAACGCATTACAAAATTCTAATCAAATTAAAGAAATTCCTTTTTATATATACTTATTTGTTTAATTTAAGTTTTGTGGCATAAGCTCATACGAATACAATCTCACCGCTTTTTTAATATCAGTAAAAGAACACAGGAAACTTCGATCATGCTATAATCATTTTATAATCAATTAGAAAATGCAAATTTACCCAGTGAATTCTCACAGACACTCGATAGAAATTGATACGTAAGGGGGGTTTTACATTTTGTGAGAATGACTCATAAGTATTTGTTAGTTCAGATTATTCTTAGAAGGGCAAAGCTACAAGAACAGTTAGTTATTTTCTTAATAATTGTTATAAACTTATAAAAGTTTAAATAAAATTTACAAGTCAAAAGTTCTAAAGGTCGGATAAAAATAGTAACTAATTTTTTAAATAAGTTTTCTTTTATTTTCGTCAAATAAGTATTCTTAATTCAGAGGATTTATACATATAAAAATGCCCATGCTCGCGACTTCGTCCGCTTGGTATATTGACTTAGGTCAGTATATTTTAATCAAAAAGTAAATTTTTGACGGTATTTGCCACATTTTTTATTGCTGCCCTATTAGTCATAGCGTGATAGTCTAAATTACTCTTTATTACATAAGCATCTGCCAGTGAAAGTCCCGTCCGAATCGGTTCGACCGTTTCAGAGATTAGACAGACAAAAATTGTAAAAAAATATATTTCGATATATACCGTATATACATTCAAATGCATGTAGTAAAAAGCATTTTTTTTTAATATTACAAAGACATGCTGCAAATTTATTTACATAGATGTGTAGATATTTTAAATATTGAAATAAATAAATCCTTTATAATAATATTATAAAGCGAAATTTTGTGCGTATGAATGAACGGCTGAACACATCTTGATGAAACTTAGCCCAGCGATTATTGGTACTTTGAAGTAGCATACATGCTACTTTATATCCCGCAAGTATGCTCCCGAAAATAGATCTGGATATATTTTCCCCTATGAAATCGGTAGGGTATTTTGAGCAGCTGTCAGGAAGCGTCATTGATTTCTTCTCGGAATCACAAGAGTTCCTCAGGGATGCGATAAACGCCTCAAGGAAAGCTGATAAAGCTGTTTGAAGTCTTTATTACAGAGTAAGTAAGATACAAATGATGACAATAAGATGATGACTTATGGCAGGGAAACGTAATCTCTTACCATTGGCCTTTTAAACCAACTGAAAGTAGCTCAACGAGCTATGGAGAGGGCAATGCTCGGAGTCTCTTTGCGCGATCGAATCAGGAATGAGGAGATTCGTAACAAAACCAAAGTCCACCAACCGACATTGCCCGGCGGATTAGTAGGTTGAAGTGGTAGTGGGCAGGGCATTCGGTACGCAGAACTGATAGCCGATGGAGTCGTAAGGTTTTGGAATGGAGACCACGTACCGGCAAGATGGATAGATGATCTGACTAAAACCGCTGGACCGCGCTGGACACAGGCCGCATACAACCGGTCCTATTGGAGATTACTTGGTAAGGTCTATGTCCAGCAGTGGACATCTTTTGGTTGATATGATGATGATAAAGATAGAAAAATGTGTTTTATATTTGACCATATTCATATCGGCCTTATATAGATAGCGATTAGCTGATCTCAGAAATTGCGTCGAAGATTTTATCACAAAAATATGAAGGTATGTGTATAAAACATGCAAAATATAATAGAGAAATACTGATAATTTTTATTTGCGATTACAGCGCAAAAATTGGCTGAACCCTACGAGATAGATCAAAAAAGTGTACTACACCATAAAAAAGTCTACAAAAATCAATCCGTGACGGTATGTGTGGATCTCTTAGGGATAATACAGAATAACCATTTTTATCCTCGTTGCATCCACGCGAAGCCGGGTCGGTTCGCTAGTACTATACAAATCGGCGGTCATAAATTCGATTATCGTAAGAAACAATGTGCAGGTTTATAGGAAGAACACAAAGAGAAAATAAAAACAATTAATTCGTTAGAACTTTTTTGCTTGAAAAGCATATTTTTCATTGTGTTTAAGCTGTTTTTAACAAATAAAAATGATATATTCCCACAACATCTCATACATTGACCTGACTCCATAGTCGTTTATATCAATTGCGTTAAGGACGCCAGACAACTGAGGGAATCATTAATAATCTACTGAAATATATATTAAGCATAAAGACACAGAACAAACACAAATATCATCATATAAATATTTGCTCTGGGTGGGAATTGAATCCGCGACCCTTGGCGCACAAGATAGAATCACTACTATCTGCGTCATCGAGCCCGTCAAATAAGTATTATTAAAATTCAATTCTTTTACTTTACTGACAAAAGTCAGAGATGAATAAATACAAAAAAGTTGCCTATTTGAAACCTTAATGTGATGCCTGATACCATAAAGCAAATATTAATAACACTGCATTGAAATCTGTCATTCTATTCAAGGATCTAAGTTCAATGGCGTATAGTAAGTAATTATCAAATCATTAACATTATAAGGAAACTTTAGAAGGCCTGTGTCCATCAGTGGACTTATAACAGTGGAACAGATGAGAAAAAACAAATTCCGCTAATTTATATTCCGAACCAAATTTCTGCACGTTTAGTGGTAATTACGAAGCGCCCGAAGGAGGATAATGAGACTTACTCAGATCTTATTTTGGGTTAATGGCAAATAAATAACTGACCAAACGCGTGGTCGTGTGCACATTTTTTGTTTATTAGGCCAGGTCGACAAACAAGCATACAGTCCGCGTGATTGCAAGCGTTACTGCAGTCTATAAACGCTCGTGATATCACAAGGATATCACTAACGCTTTGCCTTGTGACTTGAGGATATTATGGCACATTACTTTTCCATTCAAATTAACTAAATATTTTAGTGTTTATTAATATAGTAGATATTATTAAACACTAAAATAGTTAGTTAATTAAAAAAAATAAAAACATCTGAAAATTGTACTTAAACTCAATCTCCAAATATTCTGTTAATGTTAATGTTTAATAAAAACAATAATATTTCATAAATAAGAAGCACTGAAATCTATTAAAATCATAATCCTAAACTAACACATAGATTAGACTTATCTTGAACTAGTCTACCGGCACCAGGCGGGTCTTAAAACTAAGTTTATTAAAGCTATTCGGTTAAGCTAAGCTACATAAAAAGCTAATAACGTTCTACAACTGATATAATAGTGATTATCGCACAACAATCTCTTTGCTAACTCGAATGTAAAGAGGTAGTCTTTATAGAAAAGATCGGATGTATTGGTACCTCACTCTCACCTATTTCTACGCCAAATAGCAGTGTTCGCATTGCTGTGTTCCGGTTTGAAAGGCAGTGAAATTACTGGGTAATGTAACATAATATCTTCAAGTCACAAAGTTGGCAACGCGCTGGTGATATCCTTGTGGTATTACCAGCGTCTTTAGGCTGCGGTAAAGATATGCTAGTTTGCCGAGCAATCCTTTTAAAAAAAAGTTAACTACTTTTTAATGTCTTTAAAACGCGTTCTGTTTTACTTTTTTTTCGAAGTTTCAGTTACTAAACATCAATCACGCTACGAACGTTTTACAAAGTTAATCTACTTGAGAAAAACAGCGTTATAATTTAAAATGGCTTATAAAAGTGACATTATCTTGCTTGCTGCTCGTTAACTCAGAAAAAGATTTGTGTTTGAGGCGAGATGGATTTAATAACTAACATAGGATTGAGGAAAAAATGGTCCAATCTATCGGTGAAATGGCTTGACGAATCGATACACTTTCACTGCTCTGGTGCGAATGGATATTCTTTATTGACCAGAGTTTTACTAATGTCACGAACGTGAAAGTTTCTGATAAATTTGGAGTATAAGCAAAAAGGGTCCTGCATTTTTAGAATTTTTTTATTTCCGTATTGAAAATTAGATTCACAGACTTAAGTGTTTCTGCATTAGGTATATAGTGTTTTAACACAAGAACTTTTTAATTTTACAAATATAATACATAAATACCTATATTTAACCATCAGGTAACAGAAGAATAGAATATTTCCTCCTTATGTCGTAATCTCCTCGTCGTCTCCTTACCAGATGTCGTAAGAGGCGACTGAGGTACCAGAACCGACAGCTGGTGGTATATCCATTCGCAACTGTGTAGTTTAAATGCACAGGACGGGGATGGGCAGCAGGATCCCCGTCGCGAAAGCTGCGCTCTACAATTACTAACAAGCTTACCCAGCGCGGCAATTATGGGCAAAATTCGCCATTTCTTGTTGAGGCCGATGTCTACCCATGGACATCCAATGGATGATATGATGAAATACAATCTGACGTTATTTATGTCTCCTCCATTAATCGCTAGCAAGTTATTATACAAGCAGTTTGCTAGTCTAACATAAGGTTGATATCTTGAATGAAATGAATACGAGAGAGACCTAACGAAGTTGTGTTTATAAGAACATTTCAAAACAAAGGATGTTGGTATAATTGTCGACGAGAAAACATTCCGGTTGTTTGCATTATTAACACTAAATATGTGATACGGAAGGTATACTTTTACACAAGTGTACCTCATGAAAAAAGTCGTCTGCATTGGTATCTCACATTTATCTCTACCGCCAAACAGAGTTTTGAACAGGTTTAAAGGGTGAGAGGGGCAGAGAAATTACTGTGTAATGTGACATACAATCTCCAAGTCACAAGGTTGGCAAAGTGCTAGTGATATCCTTATGATATTACGAGCGTGTTTAGGCTGCGGTGACGGTATACTAGTTTGCCGACCTGTTCTTTAAAATAAAAGTCAACTACTTTTTTAACAACTTTAAAACACGTTCTGTTTTACTTTTTCTTCGATTTTTCAGTTACTAAACATCTATCGTTCTACGAACGTTTTACAAAGTTAATCCACTCGAGAAAAACGAAGTAATAATTTAAAATGGCTTATAAAAGTGACATTATCTTGCTTGCTGCTCGTTAACTCAGAAAAAAGAGTTGTGTTTGAGGCGAAATTGATTACATAACTAACATAGGAACTTCTGGACGCAGCGGTGACGCTTACTGTCACGCAGACTGTATGCTTGTTTGGTTGAAATAAATAACTCCCCCCCCCCTTCCGTCACCGCAAGTGTGACACCAACTCGTGACCTGTAGGCATAATGATACATCTAACAACTTCACAGCCTACCCTTCAAACCGGAACTCCACAACGTGAACACTGATGCCAAATTTCAAAGAGTAACAAACATCCATAGACAAGCGCGGTGACGCAGATAGTCAGATCTATCTTGTGCGCCAAAGGTCGTGGGTTCTATCCCCACCCATAGCAAATGTTCCATCACATCATCTATTCGAGGTCCACAGCTGGACATAGGCCTTGCCAATAAAAGGGGAGCTTTGCACATAATTGCCGCGCTAGGTATGCATTTTGGCAGCTTTCGCGAGAAGGATGCCGCTGCCCATCCCCGCCCTGTGCACATACGACGCCTGGTACAGAGGGAGGTACTTTGCCGGTTCCTCACGGCATGTGATTGTTTATGTGATAAATATTTGTATTAGTTCTGTGTCTGGATGTTGTTTATATGTAAACAAATATTGTAATTTCTCTGCCTGATATCCGTAACACAAGAGATTTAGGCTACTTATCAGATCGGGCCAACGTATCAAATGTCCTGAAAAATAATTTATTAATTTAATATTACTATACGAACATTAATTCATACAAAACGCTTAACTCGATAATCGAACTACAATCTTAAGTACGACATTATACAGAATTCAAATGAAAAATCGTTAAAACGTGATTGACCAACAAACGATCGCTACAACAAATAAATAATAAAGAAATCTAGGAACGAATCTTAATCCTCGCGGTCGGAAGTCGAGCAGCAGACCAACAAGGCAATCCAGTTCCCAAAAAATGCTACAAATTCAATGGCGCCACTGTACCTCACTGTAAATGACATAAGCAAACAAATGAAAATCGTACGGATTACATCGACAAACTTGTATTACATCACTTTAAATACAGACAAGACCTTAACATAAGGCAGTAAGGTTGAGAATTAATTATACTTTTGTTTGGTAATGGCAAATAAGAATTTGGTGGGAATTAAAAGCGATCGAATGGGATCAATACGAGAATGAATTTTGAAAATAGAATGTGCAAGGCGCCGGCCAATCAGCTGTTAGGGTTGCCTTTAACCATAGTCAATCCTACAATGATCAGCTGTTTCATATCAGCCCTAGGACGGCAACTGCTGATGACTACCCCAAGAAAGCGTGAATTTTGACCACACTGGGCAAGAAAAATTGCGAAAAACTTGCTGCCGATCCCCGCCTTGTTAAATTTAAGCAACGCTGTTTCGGGAGGATATAACATTTGTCGGTTCCAGGATCTCAGTTGCTTTTGAATTTACAGGGGGAGGTACTCTGCCGGTACCCGATCAACTTCACAATTACACATTGTAGTTCACTATATTAATCATCAAGATACCCTTAATCTTACTATATTATAAACGCTAAAGTTTGTGAGAGATGTTGCTGTTACGACGAATTTTTTTTATAATACCGGGTCGACATACAAGTATACAGTCCGCGTGATAGTAAGCGTCACCGCAGCCTATAGACGCTCGTAATATCACAAGGACATTACCCAGTAATTTCACTGCCTCTTTCACCTTTTAAACTGGAACAGCAACGCGAACACGGCTATTTGTCAATAGAAATAGGTGAGAGGGAGGTACCAATACAGACGACCTTTGGATGAGATCTACGTCACTATGAAGCTGAAGTTATGAAGCAGTACTAAGAAGTACTAATTAAATTAAATGAATGATTTTATATATTCTAAAGCTAACATAAATTACTTAATTTGTTTGTAACTTAGTTATAATACGAGTCTTAGTAATTCAGCGTCAATTCCAAACAAGCAGTCTCAACTTAATGGATTCCCTTAATAGCTTCCAACGAGGACTGGAAGTCGAACAAAATGCTGCAAAACGTTAAGAAACAAATGAACCGTCTTTGAGGCAATTAAACGTAATTTAATTAATCACATATAATTCACACACGGCAGCCCTACGCCGCAGCCAATCAGCGGCCGGCGCGCGCGCCGATCTATCACGGCGCACGCGCAGCGTGGTGGGTGGTCGGCTAATATATCAATTTACCATTTTAAATGCTTTACCTCTGTGACGTCACCGGTCATAACTTGACAGGCCGGCGCGACGGTACTCAGCCTTAAGCGGGAATATTTAAATTGTGTTAGCAACTAACTGTGAGCCCGCGGCGTTGCTCGCTAATGAGTGTGTTATTTTTTTATCATTTTTGGGGCCGAAAGATGGCGATATACTCATCTGAAATTGTGTAGCAGCAATCCTTTCGCGATGAGGCAGACCTCATACATAAATCGTCTGCATTGGTACCTTCCTCTCACCTATTTCTACCGGCAAACAGCAGCATTAGTATTTCGGTTAGAAGGGTGAAAGAGGCAGTTAAATTACTGACTGATATAATATCTTCGGGTCACGAAGTTGGCAACGCGCTAGTGATATCCTTGTGATATTACGAGCTGGTAAAGGCCATCATCATCCATCATCATCATCACCAGTCATTGGAATTCCACTGCTGGACATAAGCCTCCTCAAGAAAGGGAGTAATTTGTCCTCAATTGCCGCACTGGGCAAACGTGTCAGCAGTCGCGTTTCGTGGGTTCCATCCCCACCACTGCCAAGGGTCGTAGGTTCGATCCCCACCCGGAAAAACTATTTATATGATGAGTATTTCTGTTTGTTGTGTGTTTGAGTGCTTAATACATATTTAAGTATAATGTTTGTGATTTTTCTGAAGTCTGTAACACAAGTGCTTTAAGCTTTTATATCTTGGAGTCAGGTCATTTTATGAGATGTTGTGTAGATTTGTTATACACATACTTACAGCGACCTACGGTTTCACTCGCGTTAAAATTTAAGTATTTAAGTTTTTTTAAGTATTTATATAGATAGGGACTTGGAATAATGTTGTATTTCGATTTCAGTCTGAGAGATAGGACCCTGATGACCTAATTTGCATTTATTTGTTTAGTTTCTTTGGCATCATCACCCACGGTCTCCCACAATAATAAATATTGTCATGTATTTCTTCATTAATATGTATTTTCTTAAGTCGTTGTAGAGAAAATTAATAATTATTATTCTTTATTTATCTATGTTTTAGTAATGACGGTTCTTCATTTGATGCATTGGTCAGAAGTTCCGGTTAAGTTACAACGGTCACAGGTTAGATTCCACCAATACCCGTTGCTGTATCTGTGTGCATAAATGTGTGATGATGTTCAATGATCTTTATCCCGTCATCATCAGTTTTACGTCGGCATGATATCCATTGATGGACATAAGCTTCCGGTTATGTGCGGCCTGGATCTGTATGTACGAGAGTAGATACGAAAATGAGTTAAAAATATAATCTTTATATTAAAATGGAAAGCGGAAACCATTTTTAAGGAAATAAGAACTAATTTATGTGAAATTTGACTTATTTAAACTTAATGTGGAGAAGTGCTATTGCGTGAAATAATGTGTAAAAGCTATTTCTTTTATATAAAACGCACTACGTATACACGAAAAGAACCATTAAACACACACACATACATCACGCCTGTGCCTCATCGGGGTAAGCAGAGCCTACGGATCTCCACTTGCTACGATCTTGGTAGACCCCTCTCGCTTCCCTCACTCGCATTAGTCCTTTCATAAACGCTCGTTTATTCTTGGTGCTTCTTACCTGACCTTTCATTAATACCAATTCTACCTGATTTAGATATGTTCGTCTCGGTCGTCCTATACCAACCTTTCCATTCACTTCCGTTCTATATATTTGTGCCGTCATTCCACTTCCATCCATCCTTTCTACATGTCCAAACTATCTCAACATTTCTTTCTTTACCGTTTCACCTTTTGCACCACATCGATCTCTTACCACACTATTCTTTAATCTATCTCTCAAACTCACACCATACACTTGAAATCCACAATATTTTTTATTCGACAAGATCGACAAACAAGCATACAGTCCGCGTGATAGCAAGCGTCACTGCGGCCTATAGACGAGGTAATATCACAAGGATATCACTAACGCATTGCCAACCTTTTGACATCATGTCACATTATCCTGTAACTTCCCTGCATCTCTCACCCTTTACATCGAAACACAGCAATGCGGACACTGCAATTTGTCGGTAGAAATACAGGTAGGTACATACATAGGTAGGTGAGTAAGGTACTATGCGACGACCTTTGTATATCTACCACTTGTAATAATATATATTTTTGTATGTTTTAACTATTCCTTATAAAATTTTACCTATTTATTTGTGTATCGGTTGATTTCACCACAGTACAGGCTATGCCTAGTATGGGTTTGAAATAGTACTTTTTTTTACGTTCCAAATTCAACAAGCAAGCACACTGTCCGCTTATGTTTAAAGTGGCGGCAGCCTATGGACGCTCGGGTCATCACAAATATATCACTAGCGTGTCATCAACCCTGTGAACTAAAGATACTATGTGACATTTACCCAGAAATTTCACTGCCTCTCACCCTTCAAACCGGAACACAGCGATGTGAACACTGCTATTTGGCGGTACATGTAAAAGAATATAAAAAGAATATCTATTTTATTTTTATATTTTATTAATTGTCTATTGAGTGTCAAGGAAATGATGAAGGAGGTTTAATACAATTTTTTTATAATGGTCGAACTTCGACCACCGGCCGACCACTGGTTTATTGGTACGGTTTTATAGTGCCGATGAGTTCATTGACTGTAGCGGGTATTTACTCTTAGAAAAATAACTTCAATGTGTAAGGTTTAATTCTCTTGATATTTATTGAATTCCTTATATACACTTTTATTATTAGATAAATGCATGTGTCATGGCTCACGTATATTTAAAAGTCAAATTACGCTTCGTTAATTAGATATAATGTAAGTGTTTAAACGGATTGTGAGGTACCAGCAGAATGGAATAGTACCTCCCCTGTACCAGGTGTCGTAAGAGGCGACTGATGTACCAAAACCGACAGATCACAGAGCGCAGCTTTCGCGACGGGGATGCTGCTGCCCATCCCCTCCCTGCATTTAAGCTGTACTGCTTCGGATGGATATACCATTTGCCGGTTCGGGTATCTTAGTCTTAGGTACTATTTTACTCTGCCGGTAAGTAGCTGCTTTAAGAGACTTATGTCACGGACATCAGACAACAGAGGAATTACAAATATGATACTTAGACACATATAAATAACACCTAGACAAAACAAATACAAATGTTCATCATACAAATATTTGTGCCGGGTGGGGATCGAACCTACGACTTGGTGCACAAGATGTATTTCGTTGTATTTCCATAAATACAAAGAAGAAATTAATGTGTACCATAGAAAAAATTTTTTTAATTATTATAAATATTTTATTACAATTATACAACCACGCAAGTGAAGCCGCGCGCAACGGCCAGTATCATAACATTTCCAAACCCACCGGGAATCGAACCCACTACAAACAAACCACAATCGACCGCGATCACTCCCCAAAAAATAATTTGTTTACCAAAAAGCAGGAAATCTTAAAGAGCATTGAGAACAGTAATTAGTGTATATGAAAGTTAACGGAAGCGAGCGGCCCTCGCCAGTGACGCCGACCGCATCAATCAAATTATCAAACAGCACGTAAAACCGATAAACTCACTATTCTATTAAGAAGAGGCGCTAAGTAAACATCGTGGCGACATACGGGAGAATATCAGGGACGGGCGCGTGACGATTAAATTTATACATATAAAGTACAATACTCCATTATATAAAATTGAGACAAGTAAATCAGGAAGTATATTTAACGTTTATGCTATTTCAACCTTAGTTATCCGATGAGTTTGGTGACCCGACTGGACGAACATAAACCAGGTCATGATATTTTCTAATGTGTGGTACCGGCAGAGTAGCAGGTGTCGTAAGAGGCGACTAAGGTACTAGAACCGACGGATGGCGGTAAATCCATCTGTTACAGTGCAGCTCATATGTGCTCATATTTGCTCGCATGCGGGCGGGGGTGGGAAGCAGCAAAATGCTCGTCCAGCGCAGAAAAGGGCCTATGTCCAACAGAGGACTTTTGATGGCTGATATGAGGA
The DNA here is from genome assembly GCA_020976665.1 of Heortia vitessoides. Lineage (NCBI taxonomy): Eukaryota > Metazoa > Arthropoda > Insecta > Lepidoptera > Crambidae > Heortia > Heortia vitessoides. The sequence goes on along the minus strand of JACJUM010003212.1, from coordinate 6,614,187 downwards.
GATGTGTCTGTAATATTAAAATCAGCGTTCTAAAAAAGGCATATGCTTTATACTTAAAACATAAATAAACGTAATATCTTTGTCTTTCTTGAAAACAGTGGTCGCAAGGAGTATAAAATATTAAAAAAATTTAATAAAATAAACAATGATTTGAAATCCTTAAAATTATACTTTTTAAAAATAAACTAAATTGCCCGATTTAACAATTTATAAGTCATCATCATTATCAGGCAATCGCGGACCGCAGCTTTCGCGAGAGGGATGCTGCTATCCATCCTCACCCTGTTCATTCGAGATGAAGTCAATTTGTCGGTAGTGGTACCTCAGCCGCCTCTTACGACACTTGATACAGAGTGAGGTACTATTCTACTCTGCCAGCACAACACGTTAGAAAAAAAATATCAAATGTATTCCTGATAAATTTTATTTTGTCGGATTACCGAAGGTGTCGGTGTACCGAGGGCACGTGATATAACCCCGTGTGTATCCCAAATCGTCCATCACACGGGAGTACAATCGTATTGGAGATCAAAAAATGTATTGGCGCAAAGCTCTTCCATTGTCTGGTACGCCGACCAAACAGTCTACATACTATGTTAGTTTATATAATAAAATAGTTAGTTTATAAAATAGTTTATTTATTTTATGATTTGTTTCATCAAACGGAGACGGGGATGCTGCTGCCCACCCCCGCATTGTGCATTTGATCTGCACTGTTTCGGATGGATATACCGCCATCTGTCGGTTCTCGAACCTTAGTCGCCTCTCACGGCACCTGGTGCAGTGGGAGGTACTATTCTACTCAGCCGGTACCTCACGGCTCATTTCATCCGTACTAATACTTATTGTGTATATGCTATGCTATACACATTCTACGAATATAGTATATGCCAGAATCCTGGGATATCATCAACGACTTGCTGTAAACTGAAGTCTTTCTTTTTTCAATATTTTTCTAATTATAGTGCGGATTAGTAAGTTAAAGTGGCCGTGGGTAGGGCATTTGGTACGCAGAACCGATGGCCGATGGCGTCGTAAGGTTCTGGAATGGAGACCACGTACCGGCAATCGCAGCGTAGGGCGTCCCCCCGCAAGATGGACAGACGATCTGACTAAAAACGCAGGATCGCGTTGGACACAGGCCGCATACAACCGGTCCTATTGGAGTATACTTGGGGAGGCCTGGGTCCGGCAGTGGACGTCTTATGGCTGATATGATGATGATGACAAATTTATTAGCAGATTTTTAGAGGTACACCTCATACAAAAAAATCTGCGTTGATATCTCACTCTCACCTATTTCTACCACCAAACATCAGTGTTCGCATTACTGTGCTCTCAAATATTAGCCTACCTAGAACTGGTTCAAAATAATTCTAGTTTATTTTTTGTTTACTATTTTCGTTTTCATTTTTCTGTAACACTTTTGACAAATAAAATTCTTAAGGCTTCAAGGTGTTAATATTCCTCAGGTATTCTCGTATTTCCAAAACCTAGGGTAACAGTTATCCAGTCATAAAAATTTTAGAAACAGAAACTCAAAAACTTCTATATATATATATATAAATTCAAACAACATTTCAAACACTGATCTTATCGGCAAAACGGTTATCGACGGTATATCCATCTTAAAAAGCTCAGCTTTAATACTACAGGGCGGGAATGGGCAGCAGCATCCTCGTCGCGATTACCACCACGCCTGCCTAGCGCAGCAATTATGGTAAAAAATCCCCCAATCTTAGATAGGTCTATGCCCAACAGTGGACTTTAGATGGCTGATATGATGATGATGAAGATTGTTAATGGACGAAGTGTTACAGGCAACAGAGAAATCATACATATCGTACTTAAATACATATAACACCCAACATAGAACTAACACAAATGTCATCATATAAATGTTTGACCGAGAGCCAATATTTTTATTTTTTATTTCTTTTATTTATTTAATTTTTTTGCACAAAATGTTACAAAATGTACAAATGGCGGACTTAATGCCAGTTGGCATTATCTCCCAGTCAACCATTACACAAAACAGAAAAATATAATCGAACCCACGACCCTTGACGCATAAGATAGGGTCTCTACCATCTGCGCTATTGAGCCCGTCACGTATAAGACGAATGTAGAGAACACCCTCTCACATGGAACTTGAAAACAATAGATGAACTTGGTTTGTTGAATTTTCAGAGTTGAATAGTACTTCTCCCTGTACCGGGTGTCGTAAACAGCCACCAAGGTACCAGAATCGGCAGGTGGCGGTATATCCATCCAAAGCAGTGCAGCTGACATGCAATAGGGCGGGGGTGGGCAGCAGAATCCCCGTCACGGATGCTGCGCTCTACGATTGCCAACACGCTTGCCCAGCGCGGCAATTATAGGCGCGATGCTACGCTCTCCGATTGCCACCGCGCTTGCCCACCGCACCAATTATGGGCATATTCCCCCTTTTGGAGAGACCTATGTCCAGCAGTGGACGTTTTACGGCTACTATAATGATGTTGATGTTGATGATGATGATGAATCGATAGGTGAATCATTAAAGAATCATTCCTCAAATAAAGATATTTTCTACACACGACTTGGAACAAATTTTTTTCAAGGCACTGAATCTGAAACCACGAGCAACTACGTATGGTGCAAGGCACAAAAATGACGTTAAACTAAACAATAACTCCACATCTACAATGGTGATATCAAAAAGCTAATACGAATAGAAAGAGTACACACACAAAAAAAAAACAGAATATAATTAAAGCATCGCAAAAAGTTTTTATTCCCGCCATTAAATTAAAAAAGGAGGTTTGATAATCCACAATTAATACATAGAACGTAATTGGCAGCATGTAATTCTAATTAAAAAAAATCGCTATCGCCAAAAGAGAGGCAAAAAAACTTTATGCTCAAATTAAACTATCAAAACTTGCGAGCAATCAATGGCATTGTGGACATACCACGCGTCTACTTGGGTGGTCCTAAAGTACGGAGTCGCGTCGTCCCTGTCCCACCCGAGGTTTAGACGACGAGCCGTCTCGCTCGGACGCTCCGTTTCGTGGCCATAGATTATGTAAATCAGACGCGGTTAGCGAAAACGCGGCAAAACTGCTCGATTATATATATTCGAGCTGAGTGTTACTTGATATTACAGTTCTAAATCTCAAATTAAAGGAACACGTTGATTGATTTGATGAACACAATGAATAACACTATATATATCCCTATTACATTACCTAAATAATTACCGGTAGTTTAAGTATTAATGTATTTATACGACAGAATAGTTTTAGATTTAAATTAAATTTTCAGCCTTCCTTAATCGAATTTTATTACGAACGAAACAATGATGGCAGAAAATACGCAAACGTCCAACAAAATACGTAAAGGGCAAAATAATACCGTCTGAGTAGAAAGGTCCCCCCCCCCCCCCCCCCAAGTAAACCGCGTCTCGACTGAGGTACCGGAACCCATAGGTACTCGAATCAGTGTAGCTCAGATCCATCACGGTGAGCTGTATTCCAATGGAAATTTTGGATTTCGTGGCGTGACAATTACGAGCCAAATTCCCCCTTTCTTGAGAAGTCCCGTCCAGCCATATACGTTCACAGCAGCTGCGTGTAGGCGCAATGCATATGCTGGTCGCACAACACTAGTGTGAAATCCGTCTTCTCTAACCCAATCCCAACTAAAACACTCAAGTCAAGACGTTGAGTTATCCGTCTGCCTCGTTCAAATCTCGTGGTTGCGTGCGATGTTAGCAGACTGATAAACCGCACAGTCGTAGTTTCGCTTATTAATGAGCGAAATAGCCTAGTTCCTATAAAAAATAATGTACACAACATTTCATATGTATTGACCTGACTCCGAAATCACTTAAGGTACTTAAAGGTGTTACGGACATCAGACAACTGGGGAATCATAAATATAACTTAAATTCATATAGATATAACACCCAGACACAAAAGAATCATATATCACATTTATATTTGTCCTGGGTGGGGATCGAATTTAATGTAACAAAATTCCTAAAATACCTCCAGCGTTCCCTCTGTCGAATTAGTCTTTGAATTTCACCTTTTCATATTAGCCCTTTCGCGAACACCATCCTCCTCTAACCTATCGCACGTGTATAACCTTTCTCTTTCCCTCCCATGATCCTGTGACCTTTCCGCGATACCACCCGTCCCTTTCTAATTAAACGGAATTGTATTCCCATCCTGTTCGCTCCTGTTTTTTAGGGAATCTTATTAGAATGTTCAGATTAATGAAAATATGCGTGAGATTGATGAGGATTTCGCATCAGAAGGTGACACAAGTTGTGACCGGTGGCTTCTTTTTAAATCTTGCTAGCGACTCGCCCCGTCACAGGTGCAATAAGGATAAAAAATGGTTATTACAGGTCATACCTAGGAGATAGGCATATAGGACTTTTTTGTAGACGTTTTTATGGTGTACAATACTGTAGTACATTTTTTTGATCTGTCTTGGTTCAAATAGCTAAATATAAATAATAAATAATTTGTGTATCTTGCGATATTACGAGCGTTTATTGGTTAGATTGTCGAACTGGTATAATATAAAAAAATAGATTTTTGATCTCTAACACATTTTAAAAATAAACTACCCTGTCCCATTGATCCCGTTCCTCGTCCTGGTATTTTCAAACACAACAAAATATTTTTAATCCAATTCGCTGCTATCGTTCTAGAGATTTACACATAAGTACATATATTTAGACGACTGATTTCGACTTGGATGAATTGACATGCATTATGTCAAGCAAATACTAAAACTACTTTTCAATGCAATTGCATTTCAAATGCATTTCAACAAATGCAACTACTTTCAAACCACATCTTCATCAATTAAAAAACGATTGCCGGAAGCTATCCGAAACGTCGAACAAAATAATTTATAATTCAAATAAACCACGTTATTTAACCGATAAATATTTAGCTGTTATCATTAAAAAAGTGAACGCGTAGTTATAAGAAACTATACCTAGTATTTACCGAATATCAATTTTATCTAGCTTTTCATCCGAATCCACTCGTGTAAAAATAAATATCACTTTATATCGCAACAAGAATTTTATTTTCTGGGATCAAAAGCAATTTATATCCTTTTCTAGACATCAAGATGTCCCCGCGATAATTTTCATTGAAATATGAAGAGAACGGCGTAATTTCTCAAACAGACAGAAAGAAAAACTGTTAAATTTATTTTATTAAGAATCATCAGGAATATTTGACAAATCACACTTCTATACATATAAATAAAATTTCAGTGTCTGTTTTTAATTCCAAATTAACGATTTTCATTTATACATATGAAAATGTAAATATTTTTATTTGAAAATATTAATTTTTAAAATAAATTAATTATATTTCAACTTTTTCTAAGCATAAAGCCTCTCATAGTAACTTAAATTTTTTCTCTGTCTGGTTGTTATATCCGGCTGATCCCTGACACTGATTTCTCTGGCATATGGGAGTTATAGGGAGTTACTTAGTTTACTTTTATTATTTATTTATATATTCTAACAGAATCGGGACCTACGCTTGGAAACCCGCGGGGCGCCGCTAGTTCCAAATAAAATCTTTACGTCACTGTAACCTTCTGATCTATGACACGGCAAATTTTAAACTTGAATAGCATTTTCGTCTCTCAAATGTATGAATTAATCACTAGAGGTAGAACTCATACAAAGGTCGTGTGCATTGGTACCTCATCATCATCATCATAACAGCCATTGGAAGTCCACTGCTGGACAAAGGCTTTCCCAAGATAGGGGGAATGTTGTCCATAATTGACGCGCTGGGCAAGCGTGTTGAAGCTGCTGCCCATCCCACCCTGTGCATTTGAGCTGCACTGTTCTGGATGGAAATACCGCTATCTGTTGGTTCTAGCACCTCAGTCGCCTCTTACTACACCTAGTAGAGGAAGGTATTATTCTACTCTGCCGGTAACTCACTCTCATCTATTTCTACCGGCATATAGAAGTGTTAGCAATACGAATGTGTTCCGGTTTAAAGAGCGGGAGAGGCAGTGAAATTACTGGGTAATGTGACATAACATCTTATGTTCGCAATGGGAGTGCTGCAGCGTTTGACAGGTGACAGGAATGAGTTTCTCCAGTCTAGTATGAAGTAAAATTTGACAAAAACATGCTCCAAGACTGCAATCAGAGTTCAATAGTACCTACCTCCCTCTGTCGTCAGAAGCGACTGGAATACTGTAACCGACAAATGGCGGTATATCCATCCAAAATCATCATATCAGCCATTTTAGTCCACTGTTGAATATAGACCTCAACAATAAATTTTAAACAATAAATTTGCCCATAATTGTCACGATGGCCAGGTGTCGTGGCAAACGCAGAACGTAGCAACGCGACACGAATGAAGTGTAGTTCAAACAGAACTACGCTGTTTCGCATGGATATACCGCCACCTCACGGTTCCGGTACCCCAGTGTTACAATACCCATTACAGAGGGATGTCCTATTCTACTCCGCCGGCACTCAATGGCAAATAGCGTCGCTTAACTGCAATGGGGCGGAGATGGACAGGCAGCATTGTCGTCACGAAGCTACGACGTGCGCTTACCACCAAGCATGACCAGCGCAGCCATTATGTGCAAATCTCCTTTATTGTTGAGTCTTATGTTCAGCAGTGGACTAAAATGGCTGATATAATGAAAGCCGTTAATAGTAGTTCTATTGTGATTACAATGTCTTGTGCGGGACTTGAATTTACGACCCGTCATACAAGGGTCGCCTGCATTGTTACCTCACAAAAATAGGTATTTGTGCTGCAATATAAAGTGTTCGCATTGCTGTGTCCGATTTGAAGTGTGAGAGGTAGTGAAATTACTAGGTAATGTAAGATAATATTTTCAAGTCACGAGGTTGGCAACGCGCTTAGGCGAGTTATCCTTATGATATTGCGAGTGTCTATAGGCTGCGTCGACGCTTCATCATACCAGCCATTGATTGCATAGGCATAGGCCTCCTCAAGAAAAGGGTAATGTTGCCCATAATTGCCGCGCTTGGCAAGCGTATTGGCAATGGCAGAAGCTTTTACGACGGAGAAGCTGCTGCCCATCCTAGCCTTGTGCATTTGAGCTGCAATGTTTTTGATGGATATACCGCCATCTCTTGGTTCTGGTACCTAAGTCGCCTTTTACAATCCCTGGGAAGTTACTTTTCTACTTCTCCGGTTCCTCACGGCACGGTGACGTTCACTAACAAAGAATACTTCAGCAACAACTTTAACCGCTGCACCATCGGAGTACTAAAATTTTTCCTAACAGCTCAATTTTCTTATATAAAAAAACTACACACAACCGACCGCGCATTCCAACTAAATCACGATGAGGCTCGATTTTATCGACTATCAGATCAATTAGCGAGATAGCGCGCTGTTTTGACGCAGCTGTCAAATTTGACAGTTTGACAGGTGTCATGACAGCCCGCCAATTACGGCGGGGTGACGCGGTGTCAACTTTTTTCTCATCTGGGGATCGATGTTTTTATTTGATACTAGATACGCCCCGCGGTTTCGTTAGCTTTCTCGTTCACATGTTACGAGCGTCTTTAAGCTGTGGTGACGCTTACAATCACGCGGACTGTATGCTAGTTTGTTGTGTTTTGCCCGCAATTGCCTCTATGGGCAGGCGTGGCAATAGCAGCGTATAAATAGCCTCTACGCCGATTGTGACTAGAGTGCTGCTCGCCATCACATATACCGCCATCTGTCAGTTCCGGTACCTCAATCGCCTTTTAGGACACCTGGCACAGAGGGAGGTAATATTCTACTGGTACTCTACAGCATACGTGGGTGTTAGTAGATATTAAAAAGTTCTAGTTCTAGATTATTATGGAATTTATTTGGTAGTAATTCTGTCTTGTGCACAAGGGGTCGTGGGTTCCATTCTCACTTAGGACAAACTATATGATGAATATTTGTATTTGTTCTGTGTTAACAAGACAGATTATTAAATGTGTTTAAGTATCTGTGATACCTCTGTTGCCTGATGTCCGTAACTCGAGAGCATAAAGCGTCTTATCTCAGAGTTAGGTCAACGTATGAGACGTGCGAATTTGTTATTACTATTGACTGATATGAAGATGATGCAATTAACCAAATGTTTATATTATTAAATAAAAGTTTGTTCTCAAATATCTGACTTATTGTATGTACTTTGCGAGATTAGTCGGCACACGGATACAGGAAAACGAGAAACGGTAGAGGAAACAATTGTCTATTGTCTTCAAACTAGTTTTTTTGGTTGTTTTTTGTGCAGGCAGTGCACTGAAAAGAGGTCAGTAAAAATTAAAAATACGTTATTTAAAGTGTTTTTTTTACTAACATTCAAGTCACGTATTTACCTTTATTGGCGTTTCGACGAAGCATTGTTCCTATACTTCTTTCAAGATAGATTTATAACGATAACAATTATGTCTTTATGCTAAATCATTTACAGATTAATAGAGCATGCACAGAAAAATAAACTATAGGAAATTTGTACTTATCTGTTTCAGTATCAAGATAGACAGTTATGTTTTATTTTTTATTACAGTCCTCGTGATAGTAAGCGTCACTACAGCATATAGACGCTCGTATTATCACAAGGATATCACTAGCGCGTTGCCAACCTTGTGACTTCAAGATATTATGTCCAGTACATTACTCAGTAATTTCACTGCCTTTCTCACCCTTTCAACCAGAACACAGCAATGCGAACACTGCTATTTGGCGGTAGATACCTATGCAGACGACTTTTGTATAAGGTCTACCTCATATTAGTTATAAGTACATGTTTTTTTTAGTAGTTTAGGTCGACAAACAAGCTAAATATCAAAAGGATATCACTAGCGCATTGCCAATCTTGTGACTTGAAGATATTGTGTCACATTTATCCAATAATTTCACTGCCTCTCTCTCACCCTTCAAACCGGAACACAGCAATGCGAACACTTCTGTTTGGCGATAGAATGGGTGAGAGCTTTAATACAAGCTGGCCCGAACCGTATGTACCTTAGATTTGTTATTGAACGATCACCTTCAATTATATTCATTTCAAGGCGCAAAAAGTTGCTCGTTAACGAGCCGTCTGTGATTATTACCCGATACCTGAATACGATTTGGTGTTTTAAAAAACACTCGTAAAATTATAATTAACCATTCTGTTTATCAATTAAACAATAATAGTATGTGATTTCACACATAAAAATCTGTCTATTAATATTTTTATAAAATGCGTTTATTAATAAATTCCGAGTATAACAATTCCGGTGTATGTTTCCCCAGGCCGGCTTCGCTGTGTGTGGTCTGCGCCGCGGAGTAAGGCGCTCTACTTCGTATTTATACAATTATTCATTATTATTTTTTTATCTTATTCAATTGTTGTCTTGTTGGATATTGTTGTCTTATAAGAATTTTTTGGATGTAAGCAAAATTTTTTGATTTATTTTTTATATAAAATTGTAATGAGTCATTAATTGTCTAATATAAAAGTGAGGCTGTGAGGTACCGGCGGAGTAGAATAGTACCTAACACTGCAACAGTTGTCGTGAGTGGCGACTAAGGTACTAAAACCGAAAGATGGCGGTATATCCATCGGAAACAGAGCAGCTGAAACGCACAGGACGGGAATGGGCAGCAGCATCCCTGTCGCTAAAGCTTACACTTGCCCAGCGCGACAATTATGGGTTAAAAACCTCCTTTCTTGGAGAGTCCTATGTCCAGCAGTGGACGTCCAATGGCTGCTATGATGATGATATAATGATACTAATAGTTACCATATGTTCAAAATTCAATCACATTTTTTTAATGTTAGAACTGTATTTAATTACTCCATAGCAAAAAAATTGACATTTAAAAAGACCATAAAGAATATAATCAACCACTTAAGCCTATTGACAATTAATGTTTACTTTAACAGTGCTTTATGTAATATTAATTTTATAATTTTAGTGAATTTAGTGTAAAATAAATAGCTTTGTGCACTTCATCTCTACAGTGACAGTTTCAAATTTCAAGTAAAAACAACATTATATTCTTACCATTTAGTTTCACCTTACTGTTGGATTTTCTTACTTAGGTACACCTCAAACTGCCTAACTATTTTCTTTTAACTTTTCCAAACCACCAAATGTACTCTTTTAATTTTTATATTTGTATTTATTTTTTATATATTTAACTGGGGTATAATAAAAAGGCGTGTGGCAGAATATAATACTTCTCCTTGTGTCGTAAGAGGCGACTGAGATACCGGAACCGTCAGATGGCGGTATATCTATCCGAACCAGCGTAGCTAAAATGCGAAAATGAGCAGGAACGGGAAGCAGCATTGCTCGCGAACGAGGGGAATGCTGTAGCTTCAGCTACTCTCTGCTTTAAGCGATATGTTGCTTCTTTAGCAACTTTTTCCGAGTACACTTCACGTCATAGCGTCCTGTTTTCAGGAACTCAGTTTATCCGGGACTGGACGGAAAGAAAGTATGTAAATACTCGTATATCCCTAGGTTATATCATATACCGTTATATATAATGAAGTACAGACCAATTATTCCATCAGGCTATAAAGCACACCATGCAGTCAGTTTTTCTGGATGTAACGGTTCTCAACATACACTTGAGGATTATAGAGATGAAATCATCAGGCTCGACTGCTCATTCGGTGGTGTAGTTATCTTGTGCGCCGTGGGGCACGGGTTCGATTCCCACAAAGGGCAAATACTTATGTGATGAATTGTCTCAACGAGCGAGGCTATAACAAGTGACAGCTATTTATTATTATATCAGTGTTATAAGAGAATAGATAGTTGGCGGTATATCCATCCGAAACTGCAGCAAAATACCCGTCGCGAAAGCTGCGTTTGCCAACACGCTTGCCCAGGGCGGCAATTACAAGCAATATTCCCCCTACCTTCATATCGGTAATGCCTAATCCCAGCAGTGAAATTCCAATATGGCTGATGTGATGAAGATGATAAGATATAGATATCATATATAGGTGATCGAATTGCTGTATTCCAGTTTGAAGGATGCAAGAGGCAGTAAAATTACTGGGTAATCTGACATAATGTTTTTAAGTCATCAGGTTGGCAACGCGCTAGTGATATCCTAAGGATTCGATGGAGTAAAGGCTACACGAAAAAAGTTGTTTGTTTGTATGATTTGTATGTTATAAAGTTATTTATTTATAATTAACTTCTTAAAGAACATATTGTCGAGCCCAATGGCGCAGATGGTAGTGATCCTGTCTTGTGCGCGAAAGGTCATCGAATCGATCTTCACACAGAAAAAAATATGATATTTACGTTTGTTCTGTGTCTGGGTGTCAAATACATGTATTTAAGTACGATATTTGTGTTTCTTCAGTTGTCTGATGTCTGTAACACAAGTGCTTCAAGCGACTTAACACGGAGTCAGGTCAATGTATGAGATGTTGGATATATCTTCAATTGTTACTATGACGCTTTGACTGGCATCTGACATATTAAAGAAGAAAAAGCATCATGCCTTACGGATGTCAAGTCAAACAAATCTAAATACCAATACGGGAGCTATAGTTTCGGCATTAACACCAATCAGGCCGTTTGCCGAGCATGTTTGTCGAGTGCCGAATGTTTGCCGAGTGTTGGTCAAATGTTGGGCGAACGTTTGAGACTCATGATCTAGTTCACTATTTGAGATTTTGTGTTCTTTCCTAATATATGTTTAGGGTTGTTTTGTAATCTGCAATTATAGCTGTAATTATTTTTTTTCTTTTTTAGATAGACCAAATCGACAAGCAAGTGTAATCCGCATGATAGTAAGTAAGCGTCAAAGTAGCCTATAGACGCTCGTGATATCACAAGGATATCACTAACGCATTGCAAACGTTGTCGCGTTGTGACATGAAGATATAAAAACACGTTACTCAGTAATTTTACTGCATCCTTCACACTTCAAATCGTAACAAAAAAATGCGAACACTACTGCTTGGAGGTGGAAATTTGTGATACAATCTACATCTTGTAATAAAAACGTCTATCATATTCGAATATCGAACTCGGATTGGTGTAATTAAGAAAAAAATTATAAAACATAAATAAATAACACACAACTTCTTATACATTGACTTGACTCGGAGATAACTTGCTTGAAGCACGCGTATTACGGACATGAGACAACAGAGACATCTCACATATAATATACGTTTAATACCAAGAGAATATAACACTAATATTAACCAAACAAACATTTATTCTATGTGAGGATTCTACCCAAGACTCTTCTCTTATAAGTCAGGGTCACTTCCGAATGCGCACCTAATTGTCTAATTATAATTGTTTAATCATCATTATTTTTTAAATTATTGATTGGCCTAATGCCGCAGATGGTAGCTATCCTATCTTGTGTGCTAAGGACGTGGGTTCGATTCCCACTCAGAGCATATATTTGTGTTTCTTCTATGTTTGGGAGTTAAATATATGTATTTAAGTAGTATATTTGTGATTCCTCTGCTGTCTGGTGTCCGTAACACAAGCGCTTTAAGCGACTTACCACGAAGTCAGGTCAATGTATGAGATGTATGATCTGTCGGTTCTAGTACCTAAGTCGCCTCTTAAGACACCTGGTACAGGGGGAGATACTATTCTGACCGCAATTTTGGCTTATTAATGCGTCTCATACGCATCCAAAGAGAAGTCGTACAGTGCGTAGAGAAGAATGCATCGATTCTGTAGAGCGTATCGTAGAGGGAGATCCGAATGAGTCTGTTCGCTATCTGCACAGGAATTGGATATTTGTCCATCCACTTTATAGAAGATTTCAGATCTTGGTTTGCGTGCTTTCAAAATCCAACTAGTGCAAGAATTGAAGCCGAGGCCCGTGAATGGGCCCAAAACGAGATTGTCGTTGAGCCCGATTTGGATAACCAATTTTTGCTTATCGATGGAGCTCACTTTTGATTGAACGGATACTTCAATCTATTGAAATATGGTGGTTTTGTTTACAAAACTGCACTTTTTGGAGTGATAATAATGCTCAAGTGTATGTTGAGGCCGTTACATCCAAAAAAACTTTATGGCCTTATGGAATAATTGGCCTGTGTTTCTTTAAAAACAATGCCGACATAAACATTACAGTCAACGGTGACTGCTATACAGCGATAATTACTGACTCTTTCGTTCATAAATTGAACGACCATGATATGCAGGAGTTGTGGTTTCAACAAGACACAAAATTTCACACAGCTCGTGCCACAATTGATTTATGAAAGGAAAAGTTTTGTAACCGCATAGATTCACGTTTCAGACACCTGAATTGGCCTTTAAGATCGTACGATTTAACGCCGCTTGACCATTTTCTGGGGGGATATGTGAAGTCGCTAGTGTACGCAGATAAGCCCGGAACGATTGGACACTGGAGGACAACATTCGCTGCGTTATTGCCTACATACAACCTCAAATATTGGAAAAATACATCGAACATTGGACTTCGAGATTAGATACATCCGAGCCAGCCGTGGCATCATATGCCATAAATTATATTGAAATTATAATGCCAGAAGATTATTTTACGAATATAGTAAATTTTATATCATCAATAAATCATGTTTTATTCCATTTAAAAGTTGTATACCTTTTAAAAAACCCATTATTTGTGTGATACCTTTCATCAATCCTTTCAACTGTTAAGTATCTTTTGTGTGAAACCGTAACGAACATTGATTGTTTTCCTCTTATTATCTCTTATATTATCATCATCATGATCATCATCGTGCCAATCATTAAAAGGCCACTGGACATAAGCCTCTCCAAAATAGGAGGTTTTTTGCCCATAATTGCCGCGCTGGGCAAGCGAGTTGTCAATCGCAGAGCGCAGCTATCGCGACGGGGATACTGCTGCCCATACCCCCCCCCCCCTGTGTATTTGAGCTGCACTGTACCGGATGGATATACCGCCATCTGTCGGTCCTGGTACTGTAGTCGCCTTACAACACCTGGTGCATTGGGAGGTACTATTCTACACTGCCAGTACCTCACAGCTTATAATATTAGAAAAGACAAAATAACGTACCTTCTCAACTTAAGTCAGTATGATATTTACTAGAAAAAAATCATCTTCTCGAAGGTGTTAGGCGGGACTCGAACCTGCATCTTTTCTACACTGAGGAAATGTACTACCGTTATGCTACCGAGACTTTGCCGGCAGTTTAAATACTTCTTAGTGTTCTTTTTGTGCTGACTCAGTATTTTCAGTAAACTTGAGATATACCTCTCAACCAAAATTGCCACCCTCACGGAACCCATGTTACAAAACCGACACACCCTTAATTATTTCCCTAAACAATACCCAAACTACCAACATTATGCTTTTTTAAGAGCGCACTAATTAAAAACGACACACAAACTTAAACTCACGGCTCGTATCGTACCAAGCACATCTATACAGCACGTACCCATGAGTTTTTCGATGGCAAACCTTAAGTTGGTTTGTGTTGAGTAGAAGTAAATATGTTTTTAAACAATTGGTTGGCGTTGTTTAGTTTGTTAGCGTTGTTTAGATGTGTTTGCACTTTTGAAACTCGATCACGAGTTATTCGATTGACAATGATCGTGTTTTTTGTAAATGAATCATGGAGAAAGTATACTTTTTATCACATGAGTTGTCACAAAAGTCGTCTGCATTGGTACCTTACCTTCACCTATTTCTACCGCCAAATAGCAGTGTTCCGGTTTAAAAAGTGAAAGATGAAAGATGACAGTGAAACATTGGGTAATGAGACATTTTGGTTAATATCCTCAAATTACAAAGTTGGTGGCATGCTAGTTAAAAAACGAACGTTTTCAGCCTAGGAATTATAAGAACAGTTTTGCCATAGTACTTTTAGTTTAAGGAATATGTTTAAAGTAAGCTTATTTCCAAAGTATACTATCGGCTTAAAAGATTATCTATAACTGCACTCTGTACTATAAAAGGAAAAGATTTGTATGTATGTATGTAATTAATAAACTCGAAAACCAATGATACGATTTTTAAAATTATTCACTATTAGAAAGCTACATTCTTTCGGAGTAACATAAGCTTAAAAAAATTATATACTAAAATTTAAATTAAGTAATATCAAAATAAAGTGTATAACACACTTTGAATATAAAATATAGCATTTCTCAATGATTTATGCATTGCGCCTTTTTTCAAAATGAATAAAATATTTTTTTATTATTGACAATATTTGAGATGAAAAGAGATTAGGAATAAGGAAATATACAAGGAAAACCAAAGCTTCCGATATAGTCTAGCGGATTATTAAGAGTTGGCAGTAAACAGGCACAAATCTGGCAGAAGTGAACTGTAGGTCATGAAGTCTTCCAATTTAGAATGGAAACTATCTGTGTTAAACCGCAGGATCGCGCTGGATCATCACTATCATCATATCAGTCGCAAGTAGTCCACTGCTGGGCATAGGTATTTCCAAGTGATTTCAATTAGGACCGGATGTATACGATCTACGACCAGCGAGATCCTGGGGATTTAGTCAAATCGTAGCCGTAAGCTGCGCTTGTCGGTACTTGGCCTCCATTCCAGAACCTTACGATCCATCGTCCATCGGTTCTGTGTGCTAATTACCCTGTCCGTAACTTGCTCATCCACTGGTATATATCGGTAGCTTTTGTTTCATTACGGTATGTTTCTGATTCGTTCGCGCTAAGAAACTCCTATACAGTGGACCCCCGGTAATCAGGCCCCTGTTTAATCCGACGCCCCCTGTAATCCGACATGGTCTATAAGTATGATTTGTACTTTAGAGTACATATATGTACATATGTATATATAATTTGTACCTATAAAGAATCTTATCATTGGATCTGTAATTTTTCGGATTACAAGGTACTCTTTTGTAAAAAAATCCGGGATATAGGGGGTCTTAGGCTCTATAATCCGAAGAATTCGATAGTTCGACACTGCCCAGCAAAATGTTTGTCGGACTACCGGGGGTCCACTGTATAATAAATACTAATATGATAAAGCTGAAGAGTTTGTTTGTTTAAACGCCTTAAACTCAGGATTCATTGTTTGATATACAATTATTGGAAAAAGATATTATACCCCCCACGTAACTTTGTCATGCGGACTAAGTCACGAGCTCTGCTACTGACTCGGAGATAAGTCGTTTAAAGCATTTGTATTAGACACCAGACAATATAACAATCCTAAATATTACTTCAGTAAAGTATACATAATAAATATTTTTTTAAATAAATAAATTCCCACAACATATCATACGTTGACCTGACTTCATGGTAAGTCGCTTAAAGCACTTGTGTTAGGAACATCACATAACAGGGGGTTTAGAAATATTCAGCTTAAATATATATTTATCACAAAGACAAACATAAATATCATCATATAAAAATTTGTCCTAGTTGGGGATCGAACCCACGACGTATGGCGCACAAGACAGGATCACTACCATCTGCGATATCTGACCCTTCAAGATATAAATGTTTGCTGTGAATTGGTATCGAACTGACGACCGTTGTCGCTCAAAATAGGTACACTACTGATGCGCCATCGGATCCTTCTACAGTGTTGCTCTCTTGATAAATGTGTTATGTTTTAGAGACTAAAATCTTTTGTGTTTACAAATAAAATAATAAAAAAGGAAAACAACAAAGCACAACAGTTCACTCAACACGTTTCGCAAGGTGGCAAACCCGGGACCGCCACGTGTAAACCAAAACATCAGAGCTCTGTCCAAAAATACCCGCACTTATATCGACGAGTGTGGCGTCGAATGATTTACTTGCGTTCGTCATCGACCATTTCGACTCAACACTAGTCTTTGTTTACGGTTTTCTTCGACACTAGCACATTGTCGCCGGCTTTGTTCGTGTGCGATAGTACATTTATGCAATAATAATTCACACAACATCTCATATGTTGACTGTGCTAATAGCTTAAGCACGCTTGTTACGAACATCAGGCAGCAGAGGTATCGCAAATATAATACTTATATCTTTAACACCCAGACACAAAATAAACAAAAAGAATTGTCCTGAGTGGGGATCGAACCAACGACCCTTGGCGCACAAGACAGGATCACTACCATCTGCGGCATCGGGCCCGTCATATGTATACAACCGCATCTTTGTTAGTAAGCATTCTATTTATTTATAATACGCACTCCGTCGTCGGACAGCAGCTGTCCATACATCGATAAATAATGATTTACAAGTCCGGGCGCGTTCTTGTCGCTTGTTTTCAACATGGACCAATATTGGCTTTTAGCGGTACTTATTTAAACGTAAAAATATATATACATATATACACATTTATAGATATACCTACTTTAGTTAATGGAAATCTTCTTTTAGAAGGAAATATATAGATCGCTTACCGGCATGAAAGTGTCACAACACATATTAGGTACGAAATGACGTCATCACAAAAAAAATGCAATTTTGATATCAAATTGTGCGCTCATTAATGACCAAATGAATAAGGTATTTTCAAATGACATTTCAGCAATTTGACTACATATTATAGTTTTTAAATTACTGACTTATAATTAAACAAAAAAATCATTAACGTTACATTTTCACGAAACGACTTTTTTTGCATTGTGTCACGTTTCTTGCCGGGAGGTGATATATAAAAATGGAACTGACTGACTGAGCAATGAACGTAAATATTTCGCCCGTTTTTGGCACATTTATAATTAATGCTCCGCTTCTTTTGGACGTAGCGTGATGTAATATAGCTTAAGTTACTACTAATTACGTAAACTATCTAGCAGTTAAAGACCCGTCCAAATCGATCCAGCCGTTTCTGAGATTAGCTGGAACAAACAGACGAACAAAAACTGTAAAATAATAAATTTTGGTATGTGTACCGTAAATACATTCATGTGCATGTAGTAGAAAGCGGTTATTTTAATATTACAAACAGACACTCTAATTTTAATTTTGACATAACTAATAATATTCTACTACATCTCAAAACATTGATCTGACTTCGAGGAAAGTCATAACCACTAAGTTTTACGGACATCATAAATATCTTTAACACCCAGACACAAAAAAATAACATATAAATATTTGTCGAACCTACGACCCTTGGCGCAAAAGATAGGAAAACTACTGTATGCGGCCTGGGGCCCGTCGAATAACTATGCCATGTATATCAGGTGTTGTAAGAAGAAGTACTGAAACCAACAGATGGCGGTATATCTATCTTTACTAGCTTAACTCAAATGCATTGAAACGGGTATAAAAAGCTACGTTAATGATGCTGCTGCCCATCCCCACCCTATGTGATCTACACTGTCTCAGATGGATATACCGCCATCTGCCGGTTCTGGTACTTTAGTCGTCCCTTACAACACCTGGTACAAAGGGAGGTACTATTCTACTCTGATGGTACCTCACGGCAAATATGTTACATTTTAAATATTTTCTTGGTAATCAAACTCTTAATACTACAAGTCTTTGAATGGACCAAGTTTTCATACTCGCCTATACAGATAACAAATGATAACAATTTTATTAATTGCAATAACGAAGAGCGAAGGATGCGTCTGGCCCACCCCGTCACTCTTTCATTAGGGATAAAATAAAATTAAAACTGTGCCGACATATTTACAAGTATACAGCATGTCCTAGCGGTACCGTAAACGACAGATATCGGTATATCCATCGGAAAGTTTAAAAGTACAGGGTGGAGATGGGCAGCAGCCATGTCGTGAAGCCACCGGCAGAGTAGAATAGTACCTTCCACTGTACCAGGTGTCGTAAAAGGCTTATAAGGTACCAGAACCGATAGATGGCGATATATCCATCCGTAAGTTTGAACGCACAGGGCAGGGATGGGAAGCAGTATCCCCGTCGCGAAAGTAATGCACTGCAATTGACAACACGCTTGCCCAGTGTGGTAATTATCTGCAAAATTTCCCCCTTTTTTGGGGATGCCTATGTCATTGGCATTGGTCTTCCAATAGCTGATATGATATGATGATGATGAAGAAGCAGTACCGGCAGAGTAGAAAAGTGTATAATAGTTACCTTTATTCAAGTCTTTTTTTAGGTCACATCGACATGCAAGTATACATACAGTTCGCGTGATATTAAGTGTCACCGCAGTCTATACACGCTCGTTTCATCATAAGGATATCACTAGCGTTGCCAGCCTTGCGAGCTGAAGATATTATATCACATTATCCAGTAGAATCACTGCCTATCAACTTTGCCAAACCGGAACAGCAATGCGGACACTGCTGTTCAGCGGTGGTAATAGGTGAGATAGGTACCGATGCGGTGAGGTAATGACCTTTGTATGAAATATCCTGTGTGTTCAGCAAATCGATTGTTTAGTGTCTATTTTGGTTTTAGCATCACCCTGTACGTGGTCCATACGTCTTTTCTATGACACGTGTAATTGGTCCCCAATTAAAACCACCGCGAGATATATCATCAGTGATTTGACTTCCACCAAATGTGTGTGTCGCAGTCAATCACACAACAGCAACTCTAGTCCACACTTAAGAAAAAGCTGCAAAATATCATACACATAAATTTCGCCTGTGTTCCATCGGTGTAGGCAGAGAATGTGGATTTCCACTTGCTACGATCTTGGCATACCTCTCTCGTTTTCCCAGCTCGCATTGGTCCTTTCATACACGTCTATTCCTCCTCTTCTACCTGGTTATGTTCACCTAGGTCGTGCTATAACAACTCATCCATTTACTTCTGCTCTATATGTTTGTGCAGTCATGCTAATTTCATCCAATATTTCTCCATGTCCAAACCTTCTCAGCATTCCTTTCTCTTTTGTTGTCACAACATCGTCTTTTACACCACATCGATCTCTTATCACACTATTCTTCAATCTATTTCTGAACTCACACCGTGCATACTTCGAAGTGCTCTCATTTCAACATAATTTATTCTACTCGCGTGCTTCTTCTACTATACCCAACATTCAGTACCATACAGTTTAAACACTACAGGGTAGGGATAGGTAGCAGCATTTGTTACGCTCAGCGATTACAGCCACGTCTGCCCAGCGCGGCAATTATAGGCAAAAACTCCTCATTCTTTAGGAGGCCTATGTACAACAGTACACTTTCTTTACTGATAACCGTGAGACAAAGTATTTGGTCTATTTCATTTAGCAGAAGTACTTGCAATGTGGTACCGGTTGTATATTATGTATATAATATGTAATATACGGTAATATGAGTAAATAGAAAATAAAGACACTGGGATGACTGTAATTGTTTGAGCGAGGTACTGCGTATCCAACGAACAGTGGCAACGCGGTCTAATTTAGAACAAAACTCAACTAAACAGAACGCGATTCGGTCGAGTGGCACGCGGACTCGGGGGCAATCACTAGCAAGCCCCAGCCACTCATTAGCGATGCTTAAACACCAATTACACTGACGGACTGAAAGATGTCGATGACGCCATGCAAAATAAAGATTTGAGATAAATAAATCTTTGTTTGCCTTGAGGTGTGTTGTCTTTGAAATCATTATTGTCACTGCTGGATATAGGACTCCACAAAGGATCTCCAATAGGACCGGTTGTATGCTTTATCCAGCGTGATCCTGCGGTTTTAGTCAGGTCGTCTTCATCTTGTTGGTGGACGCCCTACGATGTGTCTCTCCATATGCGTGATCCCCATTTCAGAACCTTACGGCTCCATCGGCCTACGGTTTTGCGTGCTAAATGCCCTGCCCATCTTTATTATACCGGTAGAGTAAAATAGTAGGTACCTATAGTATCAAATGTTGGAAGAGGTAACTAAATTACTGGTACCGGTAGATGGCGGTATCATCATATATCATATCAGCCATATAAAGTTGATTGATGGACGTAGGCCTCCCGAAGATAGGGATTTTTTTGCCCATGATTGCCGCACTGGGCAGGCGTGGTGGCAATCGCAGAGTGCAAATTGGCAGCGACTTTTCGTGCCGCTGCCTATCCCCGCCCTGTAGTAGTTAAGCAGCTGAACGGTGACCCTGACAACCAGTGTTATAGGAGTCATTTAAACAAATAGATCATTGAGTGCCCTACTTTAATTCTACTCTACCGGCAACAGACGGGTCTTATAACTAAGTTTATAGCAGGTTCATTACGCGATCGATCAGAAAAGAACCTGCAAGAAAAACTGACGGTGATAAGGGTTCTATTAACACCTAATGGTAGTTATTATTGAAACCGATACTGGCCTCAGCGGTAACAAACTCTTGTCTTAATAGTAGCTGTTAGAGAAATTCAATTCAATCCCAAGCAGTTTAACCATTAATATAATCTTTCAAGAAGTGTATCTTTTACACAAATCTTGGATTTTATAAAGGGCATATTTGTAATTCTACTGGGATTTTATTATAAAATCTTACACTATTGTCCTTAAACAAATTACTATTACTACTATATTTTAGACTCATACTACTATATTTGTTTTTGCAGCCTAACAATGGGCACTGCAAGCTTAAACTTATATCCAGTATTATGTATGTCAATATTTTTTGAAAATCAGTGATATTTTTGCAAACTTAAATAATATTTTCATAAACATATTGATTGTGTACAGTAATTATTATTTTTTTAAATTTATGTCTTAACCAATCTTACCGTGTGATTTTATAAATCGCCTGAACAGCCTTTTCTGCAGAACAAACTTAGGTGTGACAAATTGTATACATTTTGTCTTCTTTTCATTTAACAGTAGATTTTATTTACGTTAAACAATTTTACTACATCTGAGATAGCACTGGTTACGTCCTCATCAATTCCTCGATGTCCTTTAATTTTAAACAAGAGTGATGTTTCATCTTTAAAGAATACTATATTAATATGATTATCTTATTATATTAAGCTTCCTATTCCTTGTCTATATAAATGATTCACCATTCATTTATGTAGACAAGGAACAGCGATGGTTCAAGGATAGAACCCTGTGGTACCAGCAATCCTTCTAATCGTCTCCCGTTCATATCCACCCATAGTGGCGTAGTTTCCCAATTAATGATACATGGCGGACATAATCAAAGTCCTCTTCAAATTCCTCCCATGCATTAAAATTTTTATTTAAGAGCTCAACAGCAGTATCGTTTGTTGAGCGACCCATTGTGAAACCAAATTGATTAGTTTGCATGAGATTATTATTATAAAAAAGTTCCAATAATTGCAATATGATAATTATAATAAATAAAATAGAGGAGAAAATTTACTTAATTTCATTAGATCAGACAAAACACCGCAATTTTCACAATAATTATATATTACCATTAGATCAGGGGCGACCAGCTCTATTAGGGGCTTAAGTATATGAAAGTTTTAAAATTACTAGTTTTCTCTACATTAATTAATTTAAAAGTCTTTATTACTGAATTTGAAGTATCTACTTTTAAGCAAATTACTCTCAAGCAATTCACTTCTGAGTAGTCCAGCATAGACGCTCGCAATATCACAAGGTTATCACTTAAGCGTTGCCAACCTTGTGACTAGAAGATATTACGTCACAGTACCCGGAAATTTCACTACCTCTCTCACCCTACAAACCGGAAACACAACAATACGAACACTACTAATTGGCGGTAGAAATAGGTGAGTGTGAGGTACTAGCAGACGATTTTTGTATAAAAACTATAATAGTAGATTAAAACTCTACACTGTAGATTGTTAGAAGAGGAAAGCGCATATCTGTCTCTCCCTTGAACACTAAAATTAGCACATTCATAGCACATGTCACGGAGGGACAACTATTCGCGCAAACGACTTTGGACATCAAAGCGACGCGTCCCCAGCGTCGCTAGTTCGATTCCCGGTACAGACATTAAATCACGTTCCGCGTGATTTACAACACTGTTAGAGTTATGATTTATTAGTAATTTAACATTAATTAGTGCGACTTTTTGTTTTGCTAATCGCTCTATGTTTATCTTTGGTGACATTTAGGAGGAATACTAAATGGCACAGAGGTCGGTAGACAATAAATTTTCAAGGTACAGACAAAAAAAAATATGTATCTTGTTCCCCTCCAGGGTAATTAGAGACCACTTATTCCAATACCTCAGTTTGCAAAGCAAGTACAGTAAGCCAGTATCTGAAATAATGAAACAAAATAAATTTAATTAAATTGATTTTGTTTCATTATTTTTTAGATTATTACCATTTCAATTTTGAGTCGCAATATTTTTTTCATGATAAACATATTTAAGACGAGACAGCGTTGGTCGGGAGGGCTGAATGTAAAACGTGAGCTGAGTGTAAATCCTGTAAAAGTGAACACACTCACGCGTCGATGTTGCTGCGGTAATATTTAGGGCAATATTATCGATGGGCCCGATGGCGCAGATGGTAGTGATCCTGTCTTATGCGCCAAAGGTCGTGGGTTCGATCCCACCCAGAGCAAATATATATATGAGGATATTTAGATTTTTTCTGTGTCTGGGTGTTAAATAGATGTACTTAAGTAGTATATTTGTGATTCCCCTGTTGCCTTTAAGCGACACATAACGGGATTAGATCAAAGTATGAGATATTGTGGAATTTATTAATTATTTGCAGTTGAAAGGGGCTGAGTTCAAACCAGACATTAGATATTGGACCGCCCAGTAATTAGCTTCGTTTATCGCGTACAGCTGCTCTAGAATTGACACTAGAGCAGTCCAGCAGAATTTTTTTTGTCGAAAATAGAAAACACAATTTACCATTTGAGGTTAACTTCGAAAAAAAAACGACTTCAATTACAATTAGTTACGGTTTTCTTACATTTTTTTCACCGCCTATTATTTCTAAACATGGCGACAGATCTACACAGAGCTGTTAAAATTTCTCAATCAACATTATAATCTCAATGCAAGTCATTACGTTCAAAATTGATTGTGAAATTTTCTGACGGAATGGGACGGACTGATCTTACGAGACAACATTCCTGGGTTCGGCCCGCGCTCATGGTGTTATTACACAATAATTGAATATATAATAAATTCAATTATATCGTTACCCTGTTCTTTGACAACCCTAACACTAGTTAGTAACAGTTTTTAGGCATAGAGAAATGCAGAATTATATTTACGATCATATTTAATGGAAAAAAATAGTCTCGCTTCGGACAAGTTGATTTGATTCTAGTACATATTATCTTAGATTGCCGCGGTTTTAAGAGGTCAATGACCCCTACGGTGGGGATATTGGGAGGCTTACCTATTTTTTATATATTTGAGGAGGCAAACGAGCTAACAAATCACCAAATAGTGAGTGATCAGGATCACTCATGGCCACCAAAGAAATCACAGATGACAGATATTTTTAAGACAAACAGATATTTTAAGCAACGTCATTTTAGAAAATAATAATAAGAACTATCTAAATAAGAACTATGTAAACAAAATTTGTATTTTTGTACGTTTGTAACGAATAAACTCAGAAATTACTGAACTTATTTCTAAACTCTTTTAAAAATACAAAATGACTTTATTAGCAAGTGACACAGGTAACATATAGTATCCCATATTGTCACAGGAACGAAGAGTTACGTGAGTGAAACCGTGAGCCGCTGTTCGTCTCTATTAACTTATTGGTGATTATGGAATCTTTATCACCGCTAGTTTTTCTGAAAAACTAGCTTAACTAGTATTTTTTTTCTAGAGTATAATAGTGTGAACGTTCTGTATACTTAGTCTAAAAGGAGGCCACTTTATGACCTTTGGTAAAACGACCCTTATGACCCTGTAGGTCCATCATTGTCGATCATTTGAGTTATGTATGTATTGAACTTATTGACGATTTAAAAGTGCCAATGAGACCTATTCAAATAAATCTTTGAATTCGATGTTATGATATAATGAAATTAAACAAATCTTTCATATTATAAATCATAGGTATAATTTATTATTTCTTACACTTATTAACTAAACTAACACAATCACGACATTCAATAGAAATTGTGAAATAACAAGATATTTACAAAATAATAATAAAATTATGGAAGATGACAGATGACTAAAACATTAAAAAATAACAGAGAAATATATATTTTTAATATGTACAATTTAATTTAAATCTAATTATAATATATAAAATGTAATTTGAATTGACAAATATAGTACGATGCACTCGCTTTACTATTTTACAGGACAAAAATCGTGGACTTTAATTTTTTTAATAGTGTAATTTTACAATTTTCTTTTACCACCAACGTATATGGCCTTATAATTTTAATATTATTAATTCATGGTTTGTACCTAAATATTTTCCTAAAATTATATTGGTTACTTTATCGCATCATTTTTGTTTAATTTTAAAGTTAAAATTTTATTACGTTCAATAATTTAATAATTAAAATGTTTTTTACGAATAGAAATCTTTTTTATGAGATTAGTTTATTTACAAATGAATTGTGATACATTTAAATTGCATTAAAAATTAATAAGGATGAGTTTCAGCTAGCCATATTATTATAAAAATAAATAAATTAAAATTAGTTTTATTTACATCAGGAACATATTTATCCGCCAACATATCAAATATTGTATCAGTGAAGAACAATTTATTTGTAGTAGGCATTTTAAGAGTTATTTACAAATAACAGTTTTCCAACCAGGCCGCATGCCCCTCTTAAAATATTAAGCGATGTCAAGGATAGCGTAAGACGTTTGTGTTTTCGAAGGAAAAATAACTAGTAAAATATAAATAGAAGCACTGATAAGTTAGTGCATGAAGAGAGAAATGGTTAAGAAACTGAGTAGTTGTGAAGTATGTTTTCAGATTTTTTAACTGTAAAAAATAATAACTCTGCTACAACAATCGACTTATTTGACTTGACTGTATGATACATTTAGACTCCTACTATATATGGTATAGCTTTGATCTCAATTAATATTACAAAGAGATTCCAAACTCGTTTAAAATATCACTCATCTTCAAACTTGATCTTAAGAGGCTAACTTTCGTCTGTTTCAAAACGCCAGAGGAGATCATTATTAAGGTCTACAAGTCCAGTTAATGATAATACATTCCTTGAGAGCTTTAAATAAAGTACCAAATTTCTGGATCTGTTAAATAAGCAAATATTGACTTCCACTAATCAAACTTTATTATAGGCACATTATCCAAAAGAAGAATCTACGTGACATTAATCTCTTCCTCTTCATCGCTTTCAGTGGCCGTGCTATGGTTGTACAAGCCTTGAGCCATCAGCTGTAGTGCTAAGGGGTTCCTCTGACCAGACGCTTTCTTGATCTTGGCACGTTTGTTCTGGAACCAGATCTTGATTTGTGCTTCGGCGAGACCCAGCTCACCGGCGAGTGCTTGCCTCCTTCGCTCAGTCAAGTAGCGGTTCTCGGCAAATTCGTGCTGTTGAAGAAAATATAAAATTAGTGTTTTGAAAGCTTTTTTTTAGCTGAGGAAAGTCAGTTAAATTAATATTATTGTTAATTATAGTTTGAAATAAAAAATATTTGAAGCATTCTAATTTGTTTATTTAGCATTTATCTACAATTTAATTATAATAATTTGAAGAAACTGGCATTTGTATTTAATTGTTAGCTAGTATATAAATATATATAAGTAGCAAGTACATTTCGAAAAAAATATTTTTTCAAAAATGTCCAATCGAATTCTAACAGTATATTTATATTAACCAAAAAATTCCCAAATTCATTTTCTAAAAACAATTTTTTTGATATATTTTTGTCTTTATAACGTAACCAACCTTTAGTCTAGCCAGCTGCGAAGCACTGAAGGCAGTTCTAGGTCTCTTCTCTTCTGGGTTCATTTTCTTCTTCATCCGTCTACTTCTTGGACCTGTTGACAAAAGAATAAAAAAAAATTAATAATATCAAAGATGAAATCAAACAATATCATCAAAGTAACATCAAATAATAAAATCAAAAATTCAATTTACTTAAAATGGAATCAAGATTCCCCAAAAATCCTCAAAAAATTCGTAATCATCGTCATCCTACACTACAATATTAAAGGTTACCAAAGCCTAATCAAATTGGATACCCTCATCAAAATATCTATTACTTTAATAACAGAGTGTCCCCATTCTTAACGCGTTATTCATTTATTAGGCTATGTCGTGCCGTAATTCTAACCCTTTATTTTGAATTATTCAATGATATTTCATGTTGATGGATACATATGTTGTAATTACATTTGATTTGTTCTCTTGAAAATATGGAATATCTTTTGACAACATTTATTCCTTCTTTATAATCACTACTTCTATAAAAAAAGTTGCTTTCGCTGTTTGTCCCTATGTATGTTTAGATCTTGTAAACGACGCAACGGATTTTGTTGCGGTGTTCTTTAATAGAGTGATTCAAGATGAAGGTTTATATATAATTATATTATTCCAATAAATGAGATAAATGATATAAAGACGTAATTGCCTTTTTCTCTGTAATAATGAAAAAATAATTTACAAAATGCATTTTCTTTACATTTAAACAATTACATGAAGTTCTTATATTCAACAAAATATTACTTTACCTGTAAAAGTGAAAGAAACAACATTAAAAGCCTTTACTTCAGGTCTTTTCACAATTGAATCCAAATAAATCCTATTGATACGAAACATATCACAAAGACAAAAACAAACTTAAGAAAAATGATCGTAAATCAAAGACGTTATATATTATGCATGTAGAGAAACATTGGTAATTTTTGAGTTTACTAATGTGATGTCGCATATTATTATATATAGGTAGTTGTTATAAATAAATACTTTTTTGAATTTCAACTGCAAACGCTGGCTGAACCCAACGAGATAGATTAAACTAATGTACTACAGTATTGTACACCTTCAAAAGATATAAAAAAAATCGCGGTGGTATATGTCCATGTTTTAGGGATAGCCATTGTTTATTCTCATTGCACCCGTGCGAAGCCGGGGCGGGTCGCTAGTTGGAAATATAGAATATATCATTTGACGGTATTTGTTATGGCTGATATGATGATGATGAATGAATATTTGTTAGTTTGGCGGAAGGAATGGTACCTCTGTAACTGGTGTCGTAAGAGGCAAAAGAGGTACTGGAATCGATACGCTATTTGTTACATATATCTTCCTGAAGCTTGTCGCTCAAATACATAGGGCGGGGATGGGCAGCAACATCAATGTCGCGAAGACTACGCTAGAATATGTACATATACATACAATAGTCAATATATATATATATATATATATATATATATATATACGTCCGATTTAACGCGCTGCATTTTAATGACACCGATGGGGAGTGAGCCACAAAAGGACGGTGCATCCAATATGGCGGTACAACAAAAATGAACTGGTACTTCAATTACGGACCCTTATAAAAGATAATTAGATAAATGGGAGGGTCTGTCTAGGCCGGTGCGCGCGTTTTTTGACATATCCGTACGGCTATCAAAGATGGCCGCTTGGCGTTCCTTATTCGAATTCAAGTTTTTGAATTTTTAAATATGTTTTCTGTCATAACATATGCACTAGTTACAGATTAAAATAGTAACAAAAAATAGTTCCATTACAAAGTTACAAATTTAAGCTTATAATTTGAAACAGAGAGGACATGTTTTGTGGCGTCACTGAACACGCCAGAGGAAACATAAGAGCCTACAGATGGCGGTATATCCACGGGGTGGGGACCACAGACTGCCTAGCGAGGTTCCGATGCCCAATCCCATCGTTTCCGGTACTTTAGCCGCTTCCTACTAATTAAGGTACTATTTAGATGTATTCAAACTTAGAATTTAATCCTACTAAATGTTCAATTAGCATCCATGACCTAGGTTATGTCTATTAAATATAACAAAAGATCATTATACTAATCGATTAGAGCAGATTTAATCATTTGCCTAATTATAATGTCGGTTAACTATTTAGACCAGGTGGTTTTATCGTTACCTCTGAACGAACGTTCAGTACGAATAAAGAAGGGAATGGAAGAGTTGGTAAAAGATGACCTAAGCGAACAAACTTAAACCAGGTAGAAGAGGTATTCAATGAGAGCCATAAATACCAAGAAAAAACGAGCGTGTATGAAAGGAGTAATGAGAGTAAAGGGAACAAGAGAGGTATGCCGATATCGTAGCTAGTGGACATGTATAGTCTCTGCCTACCTCGATGGGACACAGGCGTGATGTTTGTATGTGTGTAAATGGGCCAGATATACCAAAAGAAAAAACAACCGTGTATGAAAAGACTAATGGGAATAAGGTAAGCAAGAGAGGTATGCCGAGACTGTAACAAGTGGAGATCCATATTCTCTGCCTACCCTGATGGGACACAGGCATGGTGTATGTATGTAAATCGTACATTTAATTTGATATTAAACATTTTCTTTTACTGGAACAACAACAATTATATGACTAGAATACTGTAGCATAAATCTTTGTACTCAACAATGACTTATCACAGCGTTTGTCCGGGAGGAAAACTCTTTTTCCTTCTAAACTGCTAGACTGATTTTATTTAATGTTTATTAAACAGATTTCTGCCCTCGGTAACTCTTCAATTGCCGCTATCACCCTTCATCCTTTTTTTGTTTACTGTGCCAGGTCGACAAACAAACATTCAGTCAGCGTGATAGCAAGCAACACAGAAGCCTTTAGACTCTCATAATATCACAAGAATATAGACTAATGCTAGTAGAAGCCTTGAGGTACCGGCAGAGTAAAATAGTACCTTCCCCTGTACCAGGTGTCGTAAGAGGCGACTAAAGTCCGACCAGAACCGACAGATGGCGGTATATCTATCTAAAACATTGCAGCTCAAATGTTCAGGGCGGGGATGGGCAGCAGCATCCCCGTCGCGAAAGCTGCGCTCTGCAATTGCCAACACGCTTGCTCAGCGCGGCGATTATGGGCAATATTTTTTCTTGAGGAGGCCTATGTCTAGCAGTGGACTTTCAACGGCTGATTAGTAATTTGATAACCAAATACTATGCCACATCACCTAGTTATATTACTGCCTCTCTCGCCCTGAAGGGTCCGGATCACAGTGATATCACACATACAAATTCATCGAAATCGCTTCACTTGCTATTCGCCATCTGTCGGTTCCGTGTGTCTTATAAACGACCCCAAACTGGATTCATTGAAAGATGATTTCAAATCAATCATGCAAATCAATTATATGTAATTAATAAACAATAAAATTGCATGTCTGTCAATTTCCATGATTATATTGACGTTTATATCGACGATTATAAGTAGTTATTGACATCGAATACGCTCGCATTCAAAATGGATAATTGAAGGGGTCCGATGGCGCAGATGGTAGTGATCCTATCTTACGCACTAGGGGTCGTGGATTCTATTCCCACCCAGGAAAAAAATTGTGTGATGATATTTTTGTTTGTTGTGTCTGGTTCTGTGTATGCCGTGAGGTACCGGTAGAATAGAGATACCTGATACCGTGAGATACCTGGTGCAGTCGGAGGTACTATACCTCCGACTGCACCAGGTATCGTAAGAGAAGACTAAGGTCCAGAACCGACAGATGGCGGTATATCCATCCAAAACATTGCAGATCAAATGCTCAGGGCAGAGATAGGCATCAGCATCTCCGTCACGAAAGCAGGCAATTATAGACAAAAGACCTTTCTTGGACAGGCTTGTGTCCAGCAGTGGGACTTTCAATGGCTGGTATGATAATGATGATGTGTCTAGATGTGATATATATATCTAAGTATTCTATTTGTGATTTCTCTGTTGTCTCATATCTTTAATACAAGCGTTTTAAGTTTTAAGCATTTAGTTTATCTGTATTAATCTGTTCACACGGGTATATCGTTGTGGAGTACGTATAGTCTTTAAAATATATCTTGAATTCAATGACAGTTGTCAAACTAATGCTGTTTTACTCAACTGGATTATTATCTTCATTTTAGATTTATTGTATATAAGACTAACAGTGCCCGCGACTGCGCCTGCGTGGATTATTGACTTTGGGGGGTATGCTGGCATTCCTAACTAAATCCAAGACTATCCATAATTTTAAAAAAAAATGTTTAATCAGGCCAGTGGTTCCTGAGATTAACGCGTTCCAGCAAACAAACTCAGCTTCATGCTGTTACTATAGATACTTTATATGTTTAAGCTTTGTAATGTAAACAATTACATCATAGAAAGTCCACTGCTGGACATAGGCCTCCCTAATAAAGAGGAATTCTTGCCCATAATTGCCGCGTTGGGCAAGCGCGGTGGCAGTCGTAGCGAACAAATTCGCGACGAGAATGCTGCTACCCATTCCCACCCTGTAGTATCACCATCACCACGCCATCTGTCGGTTCCGGTACCTCAGTCACCTCTTGCGACACCTGGTACAGAGGGAACAGTGTAGCTCAAATGCACAGGGCGGAGACGGGTAGCAGCAACCTCGTCACGAAAACTACGCTCTGCGATTGCCAACACACTTGCCCAGAGCGGTAATTATGGGCAAAATTCCCCCTTTCTGGGGAAGGCATATGTCCAGCAGTGTACTTCCAATGGCTGGTATATAAAGCTTTCGCTATTTTGTGCTGTTATTTTATCAAATGGCGTCCTATTCCCCCGCTGCAGTACAATCGCAACGCGAAGTGTTGGCGAACTATTCATATGGCGTCGAGCCAAGAATGGTTTGTTTAATGTAATAATGCTTTAGCTGTTTGTATCGTGAATTATTTAACGCAAATTTATGTGATGTTTGCTTTGAGTTTTTTTTTTCGTAACATAATTAAGTTTAATATACTGCCATATGAATATCTAACGGGTATAAAGAAGAACGCTTTTATATTACACTAGCAAGGGACGCAGTTTTGCCCGCGTTATATTAAAAATACTTTTATACTGGTTTGCACCCCCTTTATTCCCTCTTAAGGGTGGCTTTTCGAAAGTACCTATATTTTCCACGAGCATAATAACATTCAATGAAGAACCTTTATACTGAATTTCCTCCGGAAATGGGCAGCAGCAATCCCATCGCTAAGTTACCTTTTGATATTGCCAAAAAAAAATATAACCGAAGTATGGGCCAAATTTCCATAAGGGAAGGACTTATTTCTTACTCTTCTTGCCTGTCCCCATAGATTGGTTAATATAATTAAAATTTTTAATTTAATTAAGATAAAATAATCAGCACTTTTTTTACTGCTTTATTAAATTATTATATTATAAATTATTAAAGATTATATTGACTAGAAAAAATGCAACTTGTCTCAGGCTTCAGGCTCGAACCTACATCATTGCCATTCCGGGGGACTGCACTACCATTGAACTACCGAGACACGTCTTAGTAGACACTTCAAATATTTCATACTGTTAGGAGCAAAAGGAATATTCGAGACAAGCTGTATTTTTTCTGGAAAATATTTTCATGATAGTACATTATGAAAATCACTTAGAACAAAATATTATTAAAGAATTGATAATTACGATTGATAACTTTTTAGTTGGCGTTCATTTACAAAAATAAACTTTGTGCATAAAATATCTCAGATCTTAAGACAAATCCACACGTTAAGCTGCAATCGCGTGTTTTAATGTTACATACGACGCTGTTAGTTCTCTATCACATCCGCAAATCTTTTCACATTGTTAAAACAAAACAAAGAAAAAAAAATTTTATTAAAACAAAAAATCGTATCACGTTTGCTTCAATGTAGCATTGTAATTTAACTATAATGAGGTGCGATATACGCAAACGTTTCAACGGAGGCTTATTGTGTCTATTGATACAAACAAGTCTCATTTAAATCACAGGTAATCTAGTTTAAACGATCTAGACCTAGCGTGCGTTCGCCCTAACCATAAATCTAAGCTTGGAATAAATCTATCCTATCACCAAAGGAAAATAGCTGTAAACACTTTTGCGGTTTCCTGTACTTTTTCGTACACACCGACAAGCCATTTTACACTTTATTAACTGGGCGACAAATACCATATCTGATCAAAAATAGCAACTGACATACAACGTTCGGAAGCGTCGGGTGAGGTGAAGATATTTTTAAAGCATTTTAGTTTTTGTAGGGTTTAAAATAAGCGTTGATATCGCTTAGAGGAAGCCGCGTTAAATTGGTGCCGCATCGCATGCAATGAATATTGAATTTTATCGCTTTTAGAATAGAACAGGAAATGGCTTGAACACAAATCTTTTGGAGTTTGAAAAATGTAGAGGGAATTGCTCCGTTTACACATACGAAAGTAAACCTTATGTTTTAGAGTAGTAGATATCAAGTTCGCTTGCGCTAGGCTGTATTACAAGGCAGTTTATCACCCGATAAAGCAGCCAGTAAGATTTTTTTTATTCGTGTTTTTAATTAAACAAGCCACGTTTGCAGTAGTAACGAGCAGTGTGTTTTGGCGGCGAAAAATATTGCGCCCGGATCGTTGCTCTGTTCCAAATTCAAATTTCGCGGGACGCTTTTCATTTTTTTCTATTTTTTTACGACAACGTAATGAGGTCTAAATTCTTTTGATTAAACTCTTTAGTGCTATTTTGCCAAAGAGAAGTTACTAATGTATGTCTTTTAACTCATCTGTATTTGTTATTTGAGTTTGGGGGCAAAAAATAGAGCGCCCGAAACACTGACTGTACTGTTAAAAATTCACATTCCTCGGAATGACGTTCTTTTTTTTCTTTTTTACTACGACATAATGATATCCAAACGCTTTTCATCATTTCAGCCATTGGAATTCAATGTTGGACATAGGCCTTCCCAAGAAAGAGGCCATTTTGCCCATAATTGCCGTGCTGGGCAAGCTTGTTGGCAATCGCAGAGCGTAGCTTGGCTGCCTATCTCCGACCTGTGCATTTAAACTACACTGTTACAGATGGATATACCGCCATCTGTTGGTTTTGGTACCTCAATCGCCTCTTACAACAACTGCTACAGAGGGAGCTACTATTGGCGCTGGTATCAAAAACTTTCGATAAGTATTTAGTTCATTGCAAAAGAATATTTCACAATTATTAATTTGAAATTTGTTTCTATACATTTTGTAACAAATATTATCCATACTAATATTGGAAATGCCAAATTGCGTCGTCTTTTTGTTTCTTACTTTTTTGCAAATAAACAACCCAAATATTCTTAATTAAATTAAGCATGTAGATACTTTATTATTATTATTATCTCTGTATTTGATATTTTTCTCCAGAAAAATCATGTATTAGTGGAAAATATAACGGAGACACCGGAAGAGGGAAGGAATTTTCTTGTTATGTATTCAGAATTGTTGAAGAAGGTGTACTCTACACATTTATTATTATTATTATACTTTGAATCCTTAGCTTGCCGGAGGAAATCTAGTAGGATAAGCAATGTTTTCTGCGATTGGTGATGAGACCCAACATTCCATTAAAGCAATATTCTAACATCGAACAATCATCATAAATCGCATAGATTTATGATTCTCGATAAAACCTTTAAGTACATAATTACGATTTG
This sequence comes from Heortia vitessoides, assembly GCA_020976665.1. Taxonomy (NCBI): domain Eukaryota; kingdom Metazoa; phylum Arthropoda; class Insecta; order Lepidoptera; family Crambidae; genus Heortia; species Heortia vitessoides. Next base: position 6,579,756 of record JACJUM010003212.1, on the reverse strand, counting down.
CATAATATTGTAATACAGACTTGTACCATTCGTCCCTCGGAGCCGGTCCGATGAAAACGTCACGTATCAGGTTTGACTCCTGATTGAGAGATTAAATGGTAAAATGTCTGACCAGTAGATAAATATTCTTGCACAAGTCATAAAATACTAGCCACATAATATTGAGAGGCAGTAGTGATGTCGTAAATATAACATTTCAATTGGTCAGGTTAAAAAATCAATTGATCAATTGATTTGCGAGCGGATATCGACGCTAGTTCTACACAAAGTTGTAAAAAATAATAACAATTCACTAATATGAATGAGCTAAGAGTAATTATTGATTTATATCGTTTGTTTAATTGAATTTTTACTTTTTATTATTAGTTTCGATTATCATGCGATAACATAATTTCTTGGACCAAAACGTCAGATTTTATATAAACTGCGATTAAAAGTCCTTAAAAGTCGATTTAGAAAAGGCCAGATTTTTTAACTCTTTCTTATTATTTTAGTATGTTTATATCAGGACAAAAGTACCAAGAATAAATGAGTTTATATGAAAGGACTAATGCGATTAAGGGAAGCGAGAGGTACCTATGCCAAGATCGTAACAAATGAAGATCGTGGCTGCCTACCACGATGGGACACAGGCGTGATGTGTGAATGTATATTTTTTAAAGAACATATACCTATGTGTTGCCAGACTCCTCCACAAAATAGTCTATCAGGAACTAAATCAAATGCGAAGGCATTGATACTTTTTGTAATATAACCATTTGAAAGTCGCACAAGAATACAATCGCATATAACTTTGGAATAAAATAACATTTAATTATTATTTTACATTTAAAAGCTTTGAATGGAAGAGGGCGAGGGCGCATCGAAGGGCATTTATTGATGGATTGACGTTTACATTTATTTGTGTATTTTAAGATATTAAAATTTAAAAAAGGGATATAATTCAGAAAGCAATACTTATAAGTAAACTTTAAATGTCATTTCTTTTTATTTTGTGCAATTAGTATAGTCAAATAGTATTTGTTTAAATAAGAGTGATAAATAAAACATTACTATATATTTGTAGCATAACTATTTGTGGTTTATTTGGAAAATTCTTTTTAATGTTCCTTTTTAAAAAAATATTTAAAGCTGAATAATATCGCCTCTTCAATTATATCTTTTATTTTAAAACTATATAATATCAAAATAATTAATTAAATCTAAACGTCAATCCGCCATTGAACCCCGCGATGCTCTACCATCTAACGACTTCCGTTTGAGAACTTCATAAATATAAAATAAAAAAATGGCAATTAAAAAAAAAGACAGTTGAATATCATCAATTGTAATCATTCGTCTTAAAGTATGTAACCGACAAAACCATTGACCTCTCTCTCTCCCCACACACAATTAAGAGCAGGACAGTGTCATTCTGCATACCAGAAAACTGTTACTATCACAACGGTCATTATATTTGGCCCCGAATTCTCCCGGGGCAACATTTAGCGCTAATAAGAGCGTAATGAATTTATCCAGGGAATAAATTATCGCTCGTTTGTCCCGGGGAATGTTAATGGTCTGAAGTTGGACATTTATATCTTTTTGGTTATGCCCGTTGGTTTGTTTATTGAGTGCGTTAAGCTTTTGTGTGGCATTGTACTTTTGTATATAGCGATTTTAATACACATATTTAGTTATACTAACTAACCCGACATACGAAGTCCTGTCATTGAAGAATATAACGTTTATTAATTGAGATATAAACATAAAAATATTAAATATTGCCGTGCAACTTTGACTAAGGTACCAGAACCGACAGATGGCGGTATATCCGTCTAATACTGTGTAGCTCAAATGTACAGGGCAGGGATATGGGTTGCAGTATCCCCGCCGCGAATGCTTCGCTCTGCGATTGCCAACACGCTTGCATAGCGCGGCAGTTATGAACAAGATTCCCCCTTTCTTTGGGAGATTCCAGTAGCAGTCTCCTAATAGCTAATGTGAAGATGTTGATTAAAATTGGTACAATAGTTTAGAAGTTCATCCCGGACAAACAGCGTGACACGAAATGTTTATCTATGTATATATATATCGAGGAATGTTGCCTATAATTGCCGCGCTGGACAAGCGTGTTGGCTATCGCAGAGCACAGCTTTCGCAACGATGCTACCCTGTGCATTTGAGCAATGTTTTCGATGAATATACGACCATTTGTCGGTTTTGGTACATCAGTCGCCTCTTACGACACCTGGTGTAGGGGAAGGTACTATTCTACTCTGCCGGTACCTTACTATATATATATATATTTAAAAATTCACGAGTAAAACGAAAACAGTATGCGATTCAGCAACTAACACTCAAATTATAAACACAACGGAGAAATCACAGCCTAAAGTCCAGGAAGGCATTACCTGAGGCGCCTGTGTCACGCAAACGAGTCATTACTTCATTTTCGTATTTACTACAAACAGGGTCGTGACGTCGTTGTGTGTAGTTAGTTAACAACTACATTTTTTAATTATTTTGTTCCTTTTCAACGTACAAACAATTAAGGCTGTAGAATGTATTATTGATTTTATGGTAAACATATTATATGTGGCTTGCCGTGAGGTACCAAGTAGAGTAGTACCTCCTCCTGTAGCAGGTGTCGTAAGAGGCAACTAAGGTACCAGAACCGACAGATACGATGCAGTTTAGCTCGAATGCACAGGGTGGGGATGGACAGCAGCATCCCCGCCCGTCGGTTCCGGTAACTTAGGCGCCTCTTACGACACCTGGTACAGAGAGAGGTACTATTCTACTATGCCGATACCTCACGGCTCTCAAATTTTTACATATGAAGATAATTATTATATACAAAGCGGTAGTTAATTAAGCACGAATTTTATTATAACAACTTTGACCTCGAAGGTGTTTGAACTCGGATTAAGCTATTAGCTTAATTGGTTGAAACTTTATAACAGATTTGATCGAATTACGCGAATCGACCGTTTCACACGAACGCAACCTATTTCGATGAAGTTATTTAACTATTTTACTTACTAAATTAATGTGAAAGAGTGATTGTTTGTAACGATTTTACGGATAAACCGATGGATCGACTACGATGAAATATCGCATCTAGATAGTTTAAGCTGTAAATATGAACAAAGAGTACTTAAACCTTAAATAACTTCAAGATTAAAACGATAAATTAGGAAATCATTTACGCAATTTGAAAATTATTTCACTTAAGCTATAAAAATTTTAAATTCATTTTTCCAAACGAAGACAATCGGTAATAAATTATTAACATTTATTGTATGTGATCTGTGAACAACAGATATATTAACAATTTAAAATATAGAGGTATACCTATGAACAAAGGTTGTTCGGTACCACACTCTCACCTATTTCTAGCAGCAATCTATAATAATATTATGTCACACATTATCTTCTTTATATTATATTATAGATATTATCTTCAAGTCACAAAGTTGGCATGACGCTGGTGATATCCTTGTGATAATACAAGAGAGTATATAATATAGGCGTCATTTAAAAAATCTTCCATATTGGACGCATTGCAAGAATAACAATTTCTCTTATAGACAAAGTACCAAAGCGATCCCTCGCCCGAATCCAAGACAAAAAAATCAATCCACAATGCCTATCCAATTTTCGGTAAACTTTACACCAAATTAAATCTTATATATTAAGTTTTAAAGACGAAAATCGTATGACGGTCGTAAATTCAAATATTAACATTGGCGAAATTAAAAGAGATTTTGATCCTTATTGGGTACCGCATAGAGTCGAGATTGTTGGTGTTGACATTTAAATCTGAGTTGTGAATTGGGCACTCCTGTTGAATATGTAATACGAGTTGGATGTTTGAAACGCGACAGAGGTGGCATCTAGTTTCATTTAATTTAAATTTAATAAATAAATAATAAATAAATCCACGATATCTCATACATTGACCTGACTCCGTGGTATGTCGCTTAAAGCACTTGTGTTACGGACGCCGGACAACAGAGGAATCACAAATATACAGAAGCAAACATAAATATCATTATACAAATATTTGTCCTGGGTGGGGATCGAACCCACGACCTTTGGTGCACATGATATGATCACTAGCATCAGCGCCATTGGGCCCGTCTTGTAAATGCACACAACATCTCATACATTGACCTGACTTGGAAATAAGTCGCTTAAAGCACTTGTGTTACGGATATCAAGAAAGGGGGTATGTTGCCCATAATTGCCGCGATGGGCAAGCGTGTTGGCAATCGCAGAGTGCAGCTTTCGCTACGGGGATGCTGCTTGCGGATGTCATGTTTATTTATATCGAATCAATGGTCTGAAAAATAAGTTTAAAGTTTCTAGCTCTAAAAATAGCGATACTTCCATTCAACTTTTCATCCCCCCTTTCGACCCCTTACAACCCTTATTTTAAATTAAAAAACAGTCTATGTCCTTTCTCAGGGTCTTGTCTGTGTCAAATTTCATCAAAATCGGTTGTGAGGTTTAAGCGGAAAAGCGTAACAGGCAGACAGAGTTACTTTCACATTTATAATATTAGTAGGGATAAAATACAATCTTGATTGTGAAAGAGTTGCCGCATCCAAAACCACCGCGCGAATCCCGGGAAATCACATAGTACAGCGAACACCGGGTAACTTGTAAGGCTTCGAGGGTAAATCTATGGAGGCTGATCGATTAAAATAATTTTACATAACTATACTTTGTGTGTTTCACTTTTTATCGATTACCACTGGAGATTTCCTTGATTTAAACAGCTTATGTTATTTTGCAGGATATGAGCTATTGATACATACAAAAACATCACAATCAGTTGATCGGTTCAGCCGTGAAAGCGTTACAAGCAGACAGAATAATTGTATTGAGAAAATGTTATTTAATATGCTTTTATTCACGGATACGTTATTTTAAAGCCTGTTACCGAGATGTGGAGATATAGTAAGCGTTACCTTAATACCCAGATCACGTTAATTAATTTTACAAAAATAAAACTTTTTTTTATGTATGTTAGAACGCGTATATCTCAAGAATTGTAAATTGGATTTTAAAAATATTTCTTTATTTGGTATTGTATATAATGAAAATTATTTCAAGCTACAAATCATACTGTTTTAATACCAATAAACTATGAAACGAGGGTTTAATTCCCACTCAAGCTTCCTCACTTGATTTTTTCATACAAAATTTTCCTCATGAAATGACTGTCAATCAAAGCGAACGATAAATCGTGCGATTCTTAAGAAGCGTCGCATTCTTATCCCCCGATAAATAAAGTCGATTATCGCCCGGCATTCGGGGAACAATAGGTAATTATTTGTTAAGATTTATTCGAAGATCACAAAAACATGCCCACCTAAACAGCTGAAATCAAGTTATTATAGAATTCTTTTTGGTAAAAAACTTACCGACTTGGTGGCCCGTTCTGGGTACAGCAGTGTTGTTACGAGTCGATAGGTTGTCGATAGATTATCGATAGATTGCCGATAATGTAAAATCAATAATGTATTTTTCTATTCAATAAATCAGTTCAGTAGTTTCTAAGTTTATTCGTTATAAACGTACAAAAATACTAATTTTGTTAACATAGTTCTATGTCTCTTATCTCTTTTCACAATACTACTTAGGCGATGACATGGTCAGGACTAATGGTGAAAATTCTTTCACCATTAGTTCACTAATGGTGAAAGAATTTAAAAAATTGGTAGAGTAGTTTTTGTGTTAAACCGTAACAAGCAAACAATAAAATCTAATATTAGCAGAGACTACCCTTTTAATGGCTTTAAAACTTGGTTTATTTGTTCCACGTTTCGGCTACCTTGCGGCAACCGTTTTCTGGAGGGGCAAAAGATGTTGTTGATGATAAAAAATAGTTTTATTTAGAGTAGTTAACGAGTAAATGTTATAAAATTCATATTTATGTATATATATATATGAATAAAGTTTTACTTTGATAGGTTTTTTTCATAAAATATGTCGGATTATACTTAAGATGATATGATAAAATATCATTTTAATAAAGTGTTTTAATTTTAAGCTCAAACTAGTACAATATACAATATATTACCGTGAAGTACCGGTAGAGTAGAATAGTACCTCAACTGCACCAGGTGTCGTAAGGTACTAAGGTACCAGAATCGACAGGCGGCGGTATATACATCCGGAACAGTGCAGCTCAAATGCACAGGGCGGGGATGGACAGCAGAATCCCCGTCGCGAAAGCTGCGCTCTGCGATTGCCAATACGCTTGCACAGCGCGGTAATTGTGGACAAGAAACTTCCATTCTTTGAGAGGCCAATGTCCAGCGCTGGACTTTCAAAGTCTATACGATGATACAATATATTAATTTATTGTTAATGCAGTACGCATCTAAAATATGGCGAAGTATGTCTTACTGTTTTAATTAATGGTAAAACCGATAAACCGATTTTGATTTGAATTTAGCGTACGCTCAGCCTTTGTTTAGGAAAACGTTCCTACGAGACGCAAATTAAAGGGCAACGCACCAAGTTTCAAACTAGTTCTAATATAAATAGTAAATTGTCTGTCTCTCTCATAGCTACGCTTTTACAGCTTGCACAGTGAACAGATGATGGTGAAATCTGCTATAGAGATAGCTGTATCCATAAAAATCGACGAATGCTAATTTAATACCACAAAACTCTATATAATTTACTTCATCAAACTTCGTGTTTATTATTACAGCTCACATAATTTTTTATAGGTCTTGATAGATTATAACTTTAATACTAACATTTAAGTCTAGACCAATTAACATAAATATAGTAATCTCCATAGCGATGTCATAATCTTTCCACACAAAGGACCAATTATCTATCATTATCAAAAACAAGCAAATATTTGTGAGTGTCGTTCAATAGTTGCCTTTGTAATCGACTTGCTTACCCGGAATTACCAATCCACATCGTAATTTAAGCCTTATGACTAAATTATAATAGAGCGAAATTAGAGTGTACGTGTTATTATTGAGTTTTTCATTTCACCCCAACTATAATTGGGATATAATGTTTAGGAATTAATGAAATGCTTACTGTATACATTAGAACTTGATCTATGACAATTTGAAAAAAAGATTTTACATAAGACTTTATGCAAAGATTGTCTGAATTAGAAACTCTCTTAACCTATTTCTACCGACAAATAGCGATATTCGCATTGCTGTGTTCCGGTTTGAAGAGTGAGCGAGGAAGTGAAACTACTGGATAATGTGGCATAGTATCTTCAATTCGTATGGTTTGCGACGCATTAGTGATATCCTTGTAACATTAGGAGCGTCTATAGACTGCGGTGACGCTTACTATCGCGCGGACTGTATGCTTGTTTGTTTGGTCTAATAAAGAATAAAGATAAAAGAAACCTACCTCTATACCAGAAGCCGACTAATAGCCGCATATCCATCTAATACAGCGTTAGTCAAAGCATGATGAGCAGCAGCATGCCCATCGCGAACCAATATATTTTAATACCACTCTCACCCTTGACATGACATTTGTATCATCACACGTCAATAAATATTAGTCATTGTAATATAAAAAATTCACTACAAATAATAAAACATTCAATTTAAAAAAATATATCGATATTATTAGGCCATCCCTATCATTTGTAAACTGCCACCGCATTGGTAAGTTTGTCGACTAATTAAGGTTTCGGCAATCGGTCATTGTGCCACTGGGTGACCGGTATCGATAAAATTTTGCAGTCTATCGACATATTTATCGTATGTTACTCTCAATATCAGTGTAACAACACAATTGTTCCAATTTTAATTAGCTATATTAAGCAACGATCGCAACGGTTGAATTGCGATGGGTGGCCCAAAACTGATCTGGAATTCCGTACTTCGGCAAGTTAAACATAGTCGTGGCTGCGTTTTGCTGATTTTTATTTCACTTCGTAATTGATAAAGCCAGAAGAGTGTCAATGAATTAAAAACCGGAATTCCATTTCTTTTCACGTCTGAGAAAATCGTACTTTATGAATAATTAATTACATATCTCATTAACACAGTCATTTCAATAATAGTATAGTATTTATATATATATATATATATATGTGTGTGTGTGTGTGCCGTGAGGTATCGGCAGAGTAGAATAGTACCTACCTCCCTCTATACTAGATAACGTAAGAGGCGAGGTACCGGAACTGACAGATGTCGGTATATCCACCCGAGACAGTATAGCTCAAATGCATAGTGAGGCGATAGGCACCAGCATTCCTGTCGTGAAAGCTGCGCTCAGCGATTGCCAACACGCTTGCCCAGCGCGACAATTATAGGCAAAGTTCCCCCTTCCTTGGGGAGGCCTGTCCATTCCAGTCCAGCCATTCATTCAATATAAATAAACATGACATTCCAAGTTTATATGAGTTAAGGTAAAGAGGTTTGGTACCCAAAAAAACTATAGCACGCGGATAAAGTCGCGGGCACAGCTAGTATATTATATAATAAATGAACACAGACTTTCTTTTTTTAATGCAACCAATACTGTTTGGCGTTAGATATAGGCGATATTGAAGTACCAATGCAGTTTTGCAGGGAATAGGTGGGCGAGCGCCGCGCCCGGCCGCACTATTGCGATCTGCACGGGCCGCACGGGCCGCACGCGCTCACCCGCAAGTGCAGCCGATTTGCACTATGCTCACAATTAACACAATACAAGCGCGATGTGTGTTCACATGACAAATAAATTGCGCTGTGAACACTGATAATTATAGATATAGGTCGGCGCAAACTTCTGATTATAGCGCGGTAAAAACTAATGTATCAATTACAGCCATTGCTAACGTAGCTAGCGCGCGCGCCCGGCTTTCAACGCAATCTTCTTGGAATAATTGATAATTGCTGTGTATCGTTGCGGTTATGAGAGCTGTTTAATCATTGGAAAAAATGGTTATGTCAGAAACGGACTGATAGATTGGGTTCCGTTGATTCGTTTGTATTATAATTTCTGGTCTAGTCCTTATACTTAAATAGACTATCAATTAAGTTACATTTGCTAGGCCGTTTTATTATTTTTTACGAGCCCGACGCACGAAGAAGGTAGTCTCCTATCTTGTGTTCGACTAATGGACAAATATTTATATGATGATATTTACATTTGTTCTGTGTCTGGGTGTTAAATATATGTATTTAAGTAGTATATGTGATTCCTCTGTTGTACAGGCATTATTTCATCATCAACACATACTACGCTTTATTCCGAAAATTTCGTCCTGTGGGATAGATATGGCTTCTATTTTTCTCTATGGAATCGGTACGGCTTTTTACATAGTCTAGCTGTCCGGACATAGACTTCTTCCCGGAATAACAAGACATCCTCTGGGCTAAGATATAAAGAAAACTCTTGCGAACAAATTTGCAGGCGAAAAAGTATTAAACTAATATAGGCGCTACACATGTAAAAAGCAATAAAAACACATGCGTCTGGCATCTCTATTCCGAACAATGACAAATAAAAAAACATCAAGGAAAATTCTAGTATACTGTTAGATGCGAAACCATTCAATTTAGCACCATATTGCATTGATATACGAATTAATTTGCACTACATTGATATCCAATCAATTGGTGCCTAGATAATCAGTCAGTCGAATTGAGTAATAGCCTTTTTAGTGTAGTAGATTCTGTAAGAATAGTCTCATTTACTTTTTGTGTTTATACCAGTCTGATGGCGCATTCGGTAGTGTACCTCTCTTGTACGTCTAGGGTCGTGGCTTCGAACCCCCTTCCGGGACTAACATTTATGTGATGGACATTTGTTTGTCCTGTGTCTGGATGTTATATATAAGTATTAATTAAATTGTAATTCTTCTGTTGTCTGATATTCGTAACACTAGTGTTTAAGCGATTTATCTCGTGTATAAGCTCTGTGAAACAATAAGTTGTAAGTAAAAAATACTTATTTCTAAATAGAGAATCAGTTACATAAAAGAAATGAACCAAAATAGTTTTTAATAAACCTTTTTATTGCGTAAAGCGATAATACAATTTCTTTTGTAATATAGGGTAATCACCATTATCCTCTTAAAATCTTACCGATTGCTTATCTCATTTTTTCCTCTACCGAACGATTTGCAATAAAAAAAAACACGAATCCAAACTCCTCGCGCCAATTCTTCCGACGTTCCGTTCCATGCAATATACTTCACTGATTCTACTAAACAATAACAATCAAAGCGACGATTAAGCCTCGATGGGACGGAATCCGGTGGCAAAAAAATAAAAATTTGATCTGCCATTTTCGAACGGGCACCGGAATATTCGAAAAGTGCGCTGATGATAAAATTAAACGGTACTATAAAATTTTTAAAACACAACTCGTTTCTGTTGTTTATTAAAAAGCAATCATAATTTGACATGCTAAATCATAATACAAAAAATATGTTTTTTTTATTTACTCCCAGCAAAAAATGTCTTCTACTATATCGACGAAACCACAACATCGGTAAATATGAAAAACTGTGAGTCTAAAGTAATCCATGGTTTCACTTTTATAATGCCAGTAATGTATTCGAACGCAAGCGGTTTAAAGAACACCTATAAACGGACAGGGCGTGCCACTGTAACCACAAGATGGCCGCCACGCAAAAAATCAATAATCGCAAATAATTGCAGCTAAATGGTTTCATTATTCCGCCAGTTCATACTTTAAACTTCACAACTTTAAGTATACTAACAAAAAGTATTGTCGACGTCCGATTATAACTCTTAATATGTAGGTGATAAGATAAAAAAGATTGTTTATGTTTGTCGGGGGACTGCAAATGATATTTTTGGCGCGAAGTAGAGAATGAGTGTCAATGTGCTAATAGTTAGAGCTACTTGTCTTTGAACCATACAGACAGACATGGGAAGGGGTTTCGCGTTGCACTTTTATGTGAATGTAAATACTAACGTTTATAAGTTCATCGAATGTTTTATATAAGTTCCTAGGAATGCATATTTTTAACTTATCACTATACTAATGGTATTGCGATGTATAGGTACGCAAAGAATACAATATTTACAGCCTACTCCTACAGACTAATTAAGGTTGTAGGAGTATGTTTTTATTATGTACTAGCTGTGCCTGTGACTTCGTCTACGTCATTTTGTTCTTACATTATTTTTACGCAGCGGAAAGTCAACGGTTTCCACAGCGCACGCATCGCAAGCTCTTACAACGTATAATTTTCGCCTTTATTGCCACATTTTTGATTGATGCTGAGCTTCTATTAGTTGTAACGTGATATTATATACTTGTGCTATAGCCTAAGTTTCTCTTTATCTACTATCTGCCAATGAAAATCCCATTAAAATTGACCCAGCCATTTCGGAGTTAACAAACAGACCGATAGACAAACATTTAAAAATATACATTTTACGAGTATATGTACCTCGTATACATACATAATCATTATGTAAAAACCAGTTATTTTATTATAACAGGCACTAAATTTTTTTTTTAAATATACTAATTAAATTTGTTTTTTCAGCCCGTTGCATGAGGAGAATTTTTCACGCGGAAAATTTAATTTTATCATATCACTTATTAACTTATGTAATGTGTAATATAAAGTATGAACATATATTTAATTATTGTATATTATGTATTCATTTAGTATATGATCTCCGAAATTATATAGAAACCAATGATCGATAGAAATGATAAATAAACTTTATTATCTGTGAATGCGTAAGAAACGAAGATGGACGTTTGAAAGTGGACAGTTGAGACAGGAAGTCCACTGTTGTACATAAGGCCCCCAAAATATTTCAGTACAAGTAATAAGACTCCGCTGATTTAATTACGGAGGGTTTTTTTGCCCGAATTGCAATGCTAGGCGGAGGATGCTGCCAATCTTCACTTAATTGCATTCGAGCTTCACAGCAGAGGTTTATTTTTAAAAGACAAGGTCGACAAATAAGCGTACAGTTTACGTTAGCACAAATGCAGCCTAAAGACGTAATTCTACAAGTATGTCACTAACGCGTTGTTAATATTGTGAATTCAAAATATTATGTCACATTATCAAGTTATTTCACGGAGAGGTACCAATGCAGACGACCTTTGTATGAAGTCTAGCCGTCTACCTCATATGTAAAGGTCGATATACCGCCATCTATCGGTTCTGGTACGTCCGTCGCCTCTTACGATACCTCGCACTAAGAGGTGCTATTCTATTCCACCTATGCGGCGGAATCAATTCAGTTTTATTAAAAATTATCTAAGAAAAATAATATTTTAAGTTTTTATTTTAACTTAGGTGATTTCTCTGGAAAAAATGCGATTAAAGTGGTCATTTAAATTATCATTATTAGGTACGGGCTCAAGGCGATTCCAATTAACAATTTAAATTGCATATTTATCCAACGACAATTTTGTCACGACATATTTAAGTTTTTCTTATTTTTTTGTAACTGTTTTTTTCTTACACGTCGACTGCAAAGAATAACAACAACCTAACCAGTTATCTCGTTAACACGTGATTACCGCAGTTAAATACCAAATTGGTATATTATATTTTTCACATACGCCATTAGCAATAACGAAACGCAATGATTCTTTTTTTGAAATAATTCAACGGGGACGCTCGTAAGGTGCTTTGTAATTGCGTTTTAATGTTTTGTTCTTGGCTTGAGATGTGTTTCTTTACATGGCTGCGATATTGTTTATAATTTACAATACATAGGTACTTATATTATAATGCGTTTATGGAATCACTTGTAAGTAATCAATGAATTGCTAAGATAGCGTTCCAACCGCGTCTTTGACCGTTTGTATAGCAAACGTTACCTATGGCGCAGGTGGCAGTACCTATTTTGAGCGTCAAGGGTCATGGGTTCGATCCCACCCAAGACTAACATTAATATGATAGATGTTTGTGTTTGTTCTGTGTCTCAGTATTAAATATACATTTAAATATTATATCGGTGATTTCCCTGTCGTCTGATGTCCTGATGACAAGTGATTTAAGCTACTCATCTCAATTAGGTTAATGTATGAGATGCTGTGTTCATCTATTTACTTATTTTCTCATCATAATACATCAGAAAAGGTTGATTAGTGTTACTGATTATAGTAATTTAAGATAAATATTTTACATAAACGTGATGAAATATATCCTTAATAAGGCAACTAGAAAAACCTTTTAATAATTTTAACCATTTACGTCAATGTGCAGTAAACAATTAGCATCTAACAGGTCAAAACCATTTTTTATTACAATCACAAAAATATTGTCATTGAAAATAAAATGTTTTGGTAGTTATTGAATCACATTAACTTGTGGGTTCAAGGCATTTACGTCAAGCATCCTATTTAAATACAAAACAATTTATATAAAAAAATAAACATTTTTTTAACAACTATCTAAGTCGTTCTACCGTTTTTAAATCTCGTTGCGCAACAAAAAAAACCACGCGTTTCCGAACGCCTGTCACTCATGTCACGCTGACAGCCGTCAACGGCCGCCATCTTGGCGGCGGACAGATAATTTTAGCAAATTTTATTGTTCGAACGCCTTTTTATTATCATTGTTTGTTGTAGATACAATAAAGTGCAGACACATTAAATGGATTTTCAAACGTGTATAATAAGTTTGAATGCTGCAATCATTTATTATTATGTGTAAGGAAGTTTTTGCAATACCTAATTATTTAAATATAACGATGGTTTTAAATAATAATAATTGATGCTCATATCATCTTCGGCTCTGTAAAACGTCCACTGCTGGACATAGACCTCCCCAAATTTTTGCCCGTTATTGCCACGCTTGACAGGCGTGACGACTTTCGCAGAGTATTACTGCTCTGTTGCATTTGAGCTACACTGCTTCAGGTGGATACGCTGGAAGGCCATCTGTCGGTTCCGGTACCTCTTACAACACCTGGTACAGTGGAGGTACTATTCTACTCTGCCGGTACCACACGGCTAATTAATGTTGTAGCTACATAACTATCGTCTACAGCCGACATTGAATTTCACCACTCAAACACTAAACGATCAAAGATCCTTTAACACTTACCTCGACTTACCTCGAAGTTAGGTTGACCTGACTTCGAAAAAATCGCTTAAAGCACTTGTGTTACGAATATCAACCAGTAGAAGAATCACAAATATAATGCTTTAATCATATTTGTGTCTGGGTACACAGAACAAACACAAATCATCATCATCATACCAGCCATTAGAAGACCACTGCTGGACATAGGCCTTCCCAAGAAAGGGGAATTTCGCCCATAATTGCTGCTGCCCATCCCGCTCAGTGCATTTGAGCTGCACTGTTCTGGATGAATATGCTATCATCTATCGGTATTCGTACTTTAGTCGCCTCTTACTACACCTGGTACACGCAGAGGTTTTATTCTACTCTGCTGGTACCCCACGGCTAAACATGCAACAATATACATCACGTAAATATATGTCACAAGATAGTTCTACTCAATTTGATGATAAACACAAAACGAATAGTCAGCAATTTACCCGCAGGTAAGTACATAACATATTTAATTTTATTATGTACTGTGAAACCACAAGATCTTGTAGTTCCAAATAGGTGTAGGTAACCAGCCAACTTGCAGTCAAATATCACCTCTAAGGTTAAATATTTAGATGTCAAAATTGCGTGAAAAGATGGTAGGTAAACTCTTCCAACGTCAGAGTTGCGATTTTTTTTATTAATTACCTTGTTTATTTTATAAGCCTCTCAACACGCTTCTCGCAAGATAGCTTCGCATTAAGTACGAACGATAATCTTGTGATCGGAGTATAATAACATAAAACTATATAATAACATAACTATCTCTCTCACCTCTGTCTGTAGTGTTTATAGGGTCTGTTTAGACTGGATACGCAGCGAGCCGCTGGGTACCGGCAGAGTAGAATAGTATCCCCCCTGCACTAGTTGTCGTTAAAAGTGACTAAGGTACCTGAACCGACAGGTGGTGGTATATCCAATTGTAACAATATAGTTCAAATGCATGCATGGGCGGGGATGGGCAGCAGCATCTGCGATTGCCAACAAACTTGTCTAGCGCGACAATTATGGGCAAAATTCCTCCATTTCCGCTGATACGTTGACGCAGCGAGCAGTTTGCGGAAGATGATAGTTAGAATAAGGTACGAGACACCTGACCTGGTAACCTACTGCAAATGTATGGATGCCCACTCGGGTTTATCTATATATATAAAGAAACTAGCTAATCCGACAGACGTTGTCATGTTTTAACAATATTTACCCTGAAAAAATATTGAGTTGATAAAATATAATTGGGATATATACTAACCAATCTTTCAAGTTGGATTAAACTGTACACAGGATGCAAACATTGATTCAAAACGTTTCAGCAGCTTAGAAATTCATGCCGGACAAACACCGAGACACGTAATTTTTATATATAAAGATTTTAGGTCACTATAAGCAACTTGATCCAACTAGAGAGATTGGTTAGGTTAGTTATATCACAATTATAGATAGTAGCAATAGTTATTTTATTTATCTGTAAGTGCTAATAGATTCTAACAGATGGCGGTGTAAGGTAATTGAATAAGTATCCAATACTACTAATATAGTTAAGTCAATGTAGCGGGATGCAAAGAACTGTATAAATTGATATATCATATTACATAAGCCACAAGACGTCTACTGCTAGACTTAGACCTCCCAAGAGATTTCCGATTGTATCAGGCATCGGGGATTTTTGCCCATAATTGCCGCGATGGGGCGTTGCGGCAATCGTAGAGCGTAGCCTCGCAAAGAGGATGCATCATCCCCTCCCAATTATCCCTTATTTAAACTAGTGGTTACGTTTGCTATCGGTAGACTTCATACAAAGGTTATCTGCATTGGTACCTCACTTTCACATATTTCTATCGCCAAACAGCAGTGTTCACTGACGGGTTAGAGAGGCAGTGAAATTACTGGGTAATGCGACATAATATATTTCGTCACAAGGTCTATAGACCGCGGTTTCGCTAACTATCACGTGGATCGTATGCTTGTCGACCTGGTTTATTAAAAAAATATACCGCCATCTGTAAATCAAGTATCCGACTGCTTTGACGACAAATTATAAAAAGAGATATTCTATTCTGCGATGCCAGTACCCCAAGGCATAAATTAATATAAATAATTATTACCACGACACATTTAATGACCAAGAAGGCTGGCAACTTTTTACGTAAACGCTAAAATAACAGCTTATTTAATTAAAATATAATAGTCATCATTAGGCCATACCTCAAAACACAACCGGCTAATTAGAAACACTAATTGCATACAGACAATAACGTAAACATTTAACAAATGCGTGGATTTGTTCAAATTATAATACAATGGCGTGGTTTAAAAGTTATTATTTAGGGAAAAAAATTGACGGAAAAATGTTGAAAGAAAAACTTTGCATATAATTAACCCGCGGTGTCTGCAATAATGTGAATATTTTTTAATACTCAATTGCTGACTTGGCACTTCTTTTAACAGATGTGACGGAGTTCTTAAGTTGTGCCGTGGAATGCCTGTAGAATAGAATAGAACCTCCCTCTGTACCAGGCGTTGTAAAAGGCACTAGAGATACCGACAGATGACGCTATATCTAGCCGAAATAGCGTAGCTTATGTGCGCTATGATTGATTTCCTCAATAACGGACTAAAACCCTCTAAATATTTGTCTTAGGTTGTCCTAAGTTCAATGGACGTTCTATAGCTGATATTAGGTGATATTTCAATATATATCTATTGTTAGTACTTAATTATTCGAATCTATATATTGGTCCATGAAAGCAAAACTCCAAAGGGAAAATACTATTGAGATAAAAAGTAACCATGTGTTACTCCAGACTATTAGTAATCCCTGTGCCAAATTTCGTCGAGATCTGTTCCGTGGCTCCGGCGTGAAAGACTAACAATCAAACATCCATACTCACAAACTTTCGCGTTTCTAATAATAACAAGGATATATATTTAAACAAAAATTATGTTTGTCTCAACCAGTGCGGTAAACTATTGCATTCACCATACATCGCGCAGTTTGATACGAAATTATATTTAACAATATTAACTATCCCATCATTGACACCGCAAAAAGGTGTACAAACCCAACACCCTTTCAGCGCGTAATAAAGAAGTAAGTAACACAACACTAATAAATATTCGAGAACAGCGTGAAACCGTATGTAAAAACGGGGCCAAGACAAACAAAGAATTGTTAACACTAAAAGGGCCGGACCGTGTCAACGAGCCGCTTATTATACTCACAAAGCGTTGTGGAGCTGATTTATTCCAAATCTCTCGTGACAGAATCTTAGAGACGTGCCTTTTTTTATTATCAACTTAAAAAAAATATTCTTTATAGTATATGTCTATTTGGTTTGGCCGTGGTACTTGTGATGCAGAATAGTGCATACCCTGTACCAGGTGTCGTAAGAGGCGACTAGAATGGCTGCATATCTATCTGAAATAACGCAGCTTAATTATTACAGGGTGGGGATAAGCAGCAGCATCCTCGTCGGAAAGTTGCGCTCTGCGATTGCCACCACCCCTGCCCAGCGTAGCAATTACAAGTAAAAACTTGTAGACTTTCTAAGGCTAATATAGTGATTGTAATATTAACTTGACTTTGATCTAATATAATTTATTTTCTAATCTAAATTACGACGAATACCGTATTAAATCCGTTTCGTGGGTTAGAAATTATCGATTCAGTAAACATACATACATACATCACGCCTGTCCGTCATCATCCAGAGTCTCCCATCTCATCAGGGTAGGAAGACTCTGGAACTCCAGTGATACAATCTTAGCATACCTCTTTCGCTTTCTGTACTCGTGTAAGTCCTTTTATACACGCTCGTTTATTCTAAGTAATTCTAACCTGGCCCTTCTTTAATACTCGTACCTATTTGAAGCGACGTACAAAAGGAAACAGCCTTTTTTTTATTATGACAGGAGAACATACGGCAAATAGCCATTGTTACTGCTTTGAAAACAAAACCATGCACGATCGCTAATATTTAACATACAAATTTAAATTTTATGAAAAAAATATAACTTGCCTATGTTAAACTTCCGAAAGTACTAGTTATGCAAATAAATTAAAAAAAAACACAAAAAGAGTGCGAGCAAAAAGTTTAAACAAAAAAAGGAAACCATAGATTAAATAACAATGAAAGGAGCTGTCAAAATATTACCCCGAACTCTCCCAGAGGTCAACGCAATAGGCAGTGCTGAATAATTGTTGACGTTTGAATAATTCCGTTTCTCGGTAGCTGATTGCTATTCTGTCTTTGAATCATTATTATGACTGACTACAGAATAACGTTTGTATGAACCCAATTTTCTTTATATAAATCAACACCACAACTGATCGAACCATTTTCGAATTCTAGGTGAATAGAGAATAGGAACTCTTTTTAGTTCTTTCATTTCTGTTGCTAAGCCAATGGCAAGTCAATAGCAATATCACAATTGACATAGACGGGCCTGATGGCGAAAATGGTAGTGATCCTATCCTGTGCGCCATAGGACATGGGCTCAATCCCTACTAAATATTTATATGATGATATTTGAATTTGTTCTGTGTCTGGGTGTTGAATATGTGTTTTTAAGTATTACGATTTAGTGAGGATTTATTATTGTTGTTGTAAAGTCTATTGGTATACAATAGGAAATGTATAGGACTTTTGGTAGTTGGATTGGAAACTAACGCGAATATTGTATTTATAATGGGGATTCTTAGTAACGGTAGCATCGAAAGATTTATTTTATACAGCCTTACAGACAGATTATCATCTTAATGATTGAAATCTAAACCGGTTTCTCCGAAATTAATGTCGTCGAACACGAAAAATGATTTGGCATTTTGATAAAGAAGAAATGTAATTTAAAAATGTCAGTTAAAGACATTTGGGTGAGTATTTATAAAAATGGCATAGTCAAACTGGAAAAATATCTTATAAGATCCAAAATCCTATCCTAAACTTGTATACTTATAATTGTATATTTTTTTATAAATTCACACAAAATCTCATACATTTGCCTAACTTAGATAAGTTACATGTATTTTGGACATCAGACAACAGAGGAACCACAAATACAATACATTTAATATTTAATTTAATACCCAGATACAGAACAAACGCACATATTTATCATAAAAATATTTGTTCCGGGTGGGGGCCGAACCCACGACCCATGTCGCATTACATTAGATTTCTACTAACTGCACCATCATCAAAATAAGCGATGATAATGTATAGAAAGCATATTATAGCCTTCTAAGGCTAATGTCCTTTAATCCCAAAATGCAATGATATTAATTATTACAAATAAACTTACCGGAGCTAGGCCTGTCGCTGTATCTAGTGCAGTACACCCAGGCTGGCCACAGAGATCCGTTCTGCGAATTCTGGTTGGTGTCAGTGCTTCCACATGTAGATGGCGCTCCGCTGGATGTAGACGAAACGATGGAACTCGCAGAATCAGGCCTCTTTTGCGCCTCCACTATCTTTGGTATCTCCTTTTCTTTCTGAACCTCACCAATTTGCGAGACAGTCTGCCTCAATCCACCCAGAGGGGGCATTGGGTTGAAATCGTTCTCTTTAGATTTCAAATAGTCAAAGCTGTACTTCTGGTATTCGTTGGCTTTCGATAAGTCATATGGTTTGTATAGGATGCTATGGTTTGGCCCCACTGGTTTTGGACCTTCGATTTTGTTGGTCTTCCTTATCGCCGTCAACCCAAATTCAGGGTGCAGGATGTTGCTGATTGAAAAGGCTATCGGTGTTGATGGTTGCTGACGTTGATTCCTCAATCTGTCAGGATCGAAGTCGTTCCCGTTGATTTGTGGCTTCACATCTGGTGTTTCTGGTCTGTAGTAGTTCTGATAGGCTTCCATGTCGTTTTGGTTCTGTTCGGGGCTTGGAGGAGGAGAGTTCGGTTGCACTTTGACTATTGTCATGTTGGGAGAGGTTCTACCGTATCTCGACTCGATTGTGGTACAAGTATACTGACTTGGGGGGCAGTAGCTCATGCTGTTCTCAGCGTGTGGTGGCGGAACTCTTCCAGTGACAGGACCAGGGCTGTTCGCCTGGTTCGGGCTGCAGCGGTCTTCGAAAGCCATCTTGTATCTTCACGAAAACCGCCGGGAGTTCAACCAGTCGCACCGGCTCATTCAAATATTGTGCTCGATAAACAAACACTGTCCCCCACAAATTATGCAGCCAGTACACAATTGAAATTCATTAAAACATACGTATTAACGTCCGCGACGATTTGAATGTCACAGTTGACACGGGTTTTAAATATAACATTAATATTTATCGGGATTCAAGAGCGGTTGATTAGCATGATTTCTTAATCGGACCGTAGCGTCATCGGGTGCGTCGGATGCGCTGTCGTTTTTTACCGCGTGATTGACAGGTGTAGCTGTCAGATTGAAACGTCAGTTGTGATGCGGACGCGACTGCGCTCGCGGCGGCGGCTGCCGAATGACTGAGTCTCCCGGCTCGCCTCGGCGACACGCCCCCAAGCAAACAAGCTTTCACCCTACCCTATCAGTTCAGTAGGCGTCGCCGGCCGCGCTTTTAAATAACACAACGCGAGAACTTGGCGCGTCCCTCTTCTACGTGCACGGACAGCTGTTGCGCGACAGGGACGGACGTACGACAATTGATTTAACCTGATTGTGTATTTAGTGGGCCTGGTAGAGATTTGTAATTCAGTTGTAAATTGCTGCTATGGCTCTTTTGCAGGCTCGTAATGTATCAATAATACTGCCGGTTGCTTTTGAGCGCTCGCAGTACGGAATTTCAATTAAAGTTTGACAGAATTATTATATTGATAGACAGGACGCAATTTTGATGAATTATTGAAGCGGCGTTCGGAAACTTGTATTTTTTACGAATTATGACATAATAGTGATGTAATTAAGTTGTAGACTTAGTCAATTTTTCGATATCGCCATGGTTATAAATATATATATATCTATCTATTATCTTTTTATTGATTTCCTTAGATTCGATTGCGCGAACGGAGAATATAGATTGTGAGTAATTTGACAGTTTTTTTTATAGGTTCCCCAATTGAGTTCTTTAGGAGGAAAGCAATTGAATTAATTGAATTATTCGTGTTAACTCGACTGTTGTTAGTCTAAATTGCTAACGTTTGGTAGTTACAAGAAATTGTCAATTACGGCTCTATATTGGTATTTGTTATGCTTATTTTACGGACATTAAACGGTGCAACCTATTATATTAGAGCGAAGCGTAAACGAACTTACTTTTATGGACATCTATAAATAGGGAGGGCATTTTTACTTAAGAAATTATTTGATTACACTTAAATATATAAAAAACTTAATTTATAACTATAATAAAACCTGATAATAAACATGAATTAGGTAATTAAAAGAAACTATAGTCATTGTCATCGATATTGATGGGCTCGATGGCGCATTCAGTTGTTACTATTTAGTACGCCATTAGTTGTGGGTTCAATTACCATGCGGCACAAATTTTTGTGTTTGCGATTTCGTCCGCATGCACTTTGTGTTATATCGGATCCGTGGGGAACATCATCATTATCATTGCTGCCGTAAAACGTCCACCGCCACAGCTTGTGACTTGAAGATATTATGTCACTTTACCCACTAATTTACCGCCACGCGCAAATTTTAGAATAAAATTTCAAATAGAAAAATGGCATCTCCGCCTTAGATCTATATTGAAAGCAACGGTGTTAGCACGGAATTGTATAACTTTTTCCCTGTTTAGCAAAATACAATGGTTACTCATATATCCTAAAATCAGCTGGAACGTCCACTGTTGGACATAGGCCTCCCCAATATTGGAAGAATTTGCACATCATAGCCGCGCTGGGCAAGCGTGTTGGCAATCGCAAAGCGTAACTTCGCGACGGGAATACTGCTGCCCGTCCCCGCCCTGTTCCGATTGAGCTACACTGCTTCGGGTGGATATACTGCCATCTGTTGGTCCTGGTTCAGTCCTCTTATGATACCTGGTGCAGTAGGAGGTACTATTATACTCCGCCGTCATTTAAGTTTTTTTTTTGTAGAATAAAGTTATTATTATTATTCATTATCATTATCATCATCATCTATTGGACTGCTGCTGGACATAGGCTTCCCCAAGAAAGAAGATTTTTTTTCATTATTGCCGCGCTGGGCAAGCAATCGCAGATAGCAGCTTTCGCGACGGAGATTCTGCTGCCCATCCCCGCCTTATACATTTGAGCTACACAGCATTAGATGGATATACCGCCACCTATCGTTTCTGGTGCCTTAGTTGCCTTTTACGACGCCTGGTACAGAGGGAAGTACTATTCTACTCTGCCGGCACCTCACGGCCGGCGTTTTCTTAAAAGTCGAACTAATAAACTTGTCGAACTACCGAAAATGCCGGATTACCGTGTAGTCGGTATTAAATATTCGCTGCTTAAACCTTCAAATATTTTTAGAATTTTAAAACTCAGGTCTTGTTGATAAGGTGGTAGACACGTGATCTCCAAACAATGGAGCGGCGACATCTGATGGAGGGAGTTCTAACACTTTGACACTTGCACTAAGCGTATTGTCTCTGCTAATGGTGTCTAGTTGATGTCATCGCATTATAAACTGCAGAATAAAGCAGACTCGGATAAGAATAGTAACTGCGTCTTTACTAGGTGTGATACGAGTCGACTAAGGTATCAGAACCGACAGACGCCTGTATATCCATCCAACAGCGCAGCTTAAATACTACATGGTGGGGATGGCCAGTAGCATCCACGTGGCGAAGTTGCCGCCGATTGCCACTACGCCTACCCAGTGCGGCAATTATAGGTATATCCAGCTTTTCTCCCGATTTTCTCTGTATGAAATTTAATCCAAAAAGTGTGGAAGGCAGTATAATTAGTGGGTAATATGACATCATATCTAAAAGTCATAAAGTTGGCAACGCGCTAGTCATACCCTTGTGATATCACGAGCGTTTATAGTCTGCGGTGACGCTTCCTATCACTCAGACTGTATGCCTGCTTATCGACCTAGTGTAATAAAAAAACAAAAATATATTATTATCTGCACTAAAACTACAAGTATATTCTTAGTAAAAGATATAAATTGTAATCAATTATAACTATAAATCAATCACTAACAGATAAATCAATAATGCAATTAAAAGCAAAGTATCTATTACGCCGGCAGTACCTCGGTGCACGGCAATAGGCGCCGCCGCCTAGACAATGCGGAAAAAAGCACGACAAAAAAAAGAAAAAAACCAACATGGCGTCGCTAACGAGCCGACGGAGCTGTCACTCGCTTTCCCGCCTAAATACCTGTCAAATGTCAGTCCGCTATTGTTGGGTTTCGTCGATGTTCAGTTTTGTATTGATCTGAGTTGGTTTTTTGTCTGATGTTTATTTTAATGTTTAATTTTTAATGTAGGTATATGATGTTTGATCCGCATATGATTATTATAGATGTTTTGATTGTCAAAGACACGTTATTGACATATTGTGACCGACTTTTTTTAATAAAGAATGAGGGCATGTATTGTTGATGGAACTAATAGCGCATTCGGTAAATCTCTTGTGTGCCAATGGTCGTGGAATTGATCCCCATGTGGGACAAATATTTATAAAAAAAATTGCATTTGTTCTATGTCTGGATGTTAAAAATATGTATTTAAGTATTATATTAGTGATTCCTCTGTTGTTTAACGTCTTACGTCAGAGTCCGTCCTTTTTTATAAAATAAATTCCCACAACATCTCATACATTGACCTGACTCCGTGGGACTTACCATGACGGAGATTCTGCTGCCCATCCCCGCCTTATATATTTGAGCTACACAGCATTGGATGGATATACCGCCTCCTGTCGTTTCTGGTACCTTAGTTGCCTTTTACGACGCCTGGGTACAGAGGGAAGTACAATTCTACTCTGCCGGCACCTCACGGCCGGCGTTTTCTTAAAAGTCGACCTAATAAACTTGTCGAACTACCGAAAATGCCGGATTACCGTGTAGTCGGTATTAAATATTCGCTGCTTAAACCTTCAAATATTTTAAGAATTTTAAAACTCAGGTCTTGTTGATAAGGTGGTAGACACGTGATCTCCAAACAATGGAGCGGCGACATCTGATGGAGGGAGTTCTAACACTTTGATTCTCGTGGTAAGTCGCTTAAAGCACTTGTGTTACGAATGCCAGACAACAGAGGAATCACAAATATACTACTTAAATAGATATATTTTACACCCATACACAGAGCAAACACAAATATCATCATATAAATATTTGCTCTGGGTGGGAATCGAACCCACGGGACTTTTGACGGGACTTTCACTGGTAGATAGCTAATATTATAAGGAGTAATTTAGGCTACCTTTATTATTTATTACTATGGGAACTACGTGGGTAAAACCGCGGGGTGGCACTAGTAAACAATGAATTAACAAATAAATATTAAATAAGCATAAACGACATAACAAGATATGAAAACAATGACGAAAAAATTATTAATTCAATTTTATAAAAAGACAAACATTGCGAATAGCTCTGCAACTCTGAAAAATATGAAATTTCGTATATAGATAGTTCGTCATCATCATCATACCAGCTATTAAAAGTCAACTGTTGAACATAGGTCTCCCCAAGAAGGGGGTATGTTGCCCATAATTGCCGCGCTGGGCAAGCGTGTTGGCAATCGCAGAACGCAGCTTTTGCGACGGGGAAGTTGCTGCCCATCTCCGCCTTGTACATTTGAGCTGACATTTTTGCATCGATATACCGCCATCTGTCGGATCGTGTACCTTAGTCTGGTACCTCTCACGACACCTGGTACAGGGGGAGGTACTAATTCTACTCGGCCGGTACCTCACGGCTAATATATATATATATCCGTGAAAAAGCCTTATAGCATCGCCCCGCGATTTGGTCCGTGTTAAGTTGTAGAACGAATCTAGATAATTGAAACTCCGTTGTTATTGATCCTAGCGTGATGTTATGTCATTTATGATAGTGCAATACCGCGTAAGTAACAGAGAATGGACCTTATTAACTTAAGCTACATACGCGGTATTATTATATATAGCTTATATATAACCTTTGTCTATGAGGCATATATCAACATATGTCAGTCAGTCAGTCAGCTTCTTATATTATATATATAGATATAACTTTTCATTGAAAGAACCTTGAAATTCAGAGCACTTTCAGAGCAACTTTGCATCCTCCTTTCTCCCCCTTAAGGAATAATTTACGATAAAATATTTTACACGTGATTTCAATGAAAAACCTTTATACTGAATTTCATTCGAACAACTTCCAAAGCAGCAAATTACATACTAGTTTTGTATCCCCGTTTTAACCCTTTAGGTGTAGTAAATTTTCAAAAACCCTTTCTTAGTGCACCCTTATGTTATAAATGGAATACTTGCGCATTCAATTAACTAACCCTTACGGTTTAGGTTCTGCATTGATATATCAGTCAGTCAGCCATTCATTCAGTCAGTCTACTTCTCTTTTTTATACTAACAGGCGGGCGTGAAGCTAGCTCATAATGTAATATGCTAGCGATTTCCACCCAAAAATGATTTTTACAGCAACGCATTCAATGCGCAAGCGCAGCGGCTTATTGTCGGCGCTTGCGCCCTGTGTGGTCCTCTTTATGGCTGCGAGTGATTTACGGGCGGCTAGTTTTACGCCGCGGCGCCGCTCGCTTCCTACCGTTCAATGGGTATCGGTTTCCTCATAGCGGTCGAATTAAAAAATCACGGATAGACGCTTGTGGAAATAAACAAGTTGGGTGTGTGTTTTGTGGCGGGGAGTTTGTTGTGATAGATTATTTGTAAACTTTATCTGAAGTGAAATAAACTGAAGAAAACTTGTAATATCTAATAATAAATTAACACGAAGTTGCTCAAAGCACTTGTGTTATGGACGTCAGACAACAGATACATCACAAATATAATACTTAAATACACAATTAACAACCACACGCTGCTCTAAAAGAAAAATATATTTACATGAAATAAATCTGCTATCTACAATGGTACCTCACTCACCTATCTCTACCGCTAAATAGCAGTGCTCGCACTGTTGTGTTCCGGTTTGAAGGGCAGTGAAATTACTGGGTAATATGACGTAATATTTTCAAGTCACAAGGTTGGCGACGCGCTAGTGATATCATTATAATATTACTGCAGTGACCCTTACTATCCCACGGACTGTACACTTGTTTGTCGATCTTATATATATATAATTGTTACACCGCATCGAGGTTGAACCCATTCTTGGTGTACTTATCCTAATTTTTTTGACGATTCCAGGCTCATAAGTGGTAAATCTAAGGAGAGACTTCTAATGTGTGTCTACCGTTGATGTTGTTCAATTGGCAATTTTCTTAGAAATTGTATGATATAACGTCAACGGCTACTTTTTTCACCCACACACGTTAGAACCAAAATGGTTCCGTATCCAACAGTTTCAGAGTTTCAGAGGCACCCCTCCCGCGTACGCAAAGGTTGTGGCAGGTCCATGCAGAGGTTTTTCTAGAGGTCTGCAATATTGGGTTCTACAAAATGGAATAAAGAGGTTTTAAAGC
Organism: Heortia vitessoides; assembly: GCA_020976665.1. Classification (NCBI taxonomy): domain Eukaryota; kingdom Metazoa; phylum Arthropoda; class Insecta; order Lepidoptera; family Crambidae; genus Heortia; species Heortia vitessoides. The sequence continues at coordinate 6,553,146 of JACJUM010003212.1, read as the reverse complement.
GATGCCTCGATGTCGTAATCGTTTATAGATTGCGGTAACCGCCTCCCATCAAGCGGGCCTGGTAATGAATTGTTTGAGGAACGTTTCTTTGATCGCTTATCTATCGAATGGTATAATTCAATGTCGAATGTTGATTATCGAATAGATGGTCATCATCATAACAGCCAATGGACGTCCACTGCTGGACACAGGCCTCTATAAAGAAGGAGGAGTTTTGCCTATCATTGCCGCAATGGGCAAAAGTGTTGTGTGTGCCCTGTGTGCCCTGTGCATTTAAACTGGACCGTGTAGCGTTGTAGAGACCGACCGCTATGACTGAACGGCGCCTCTGAGGCTAGTTGCAGTTGGGTACAGTTAGCCGTTGTTTGGAAAAAAAGATTGAGCGAACCCAGCCGCACTAGTGCGGTCGATATTCATTCGAAGTGCTGCACGGTACTGCACTAAAAGAACGTGTGTGTAGGGTTATAATTGACGGATTGAATTGATGATGTGACAGTGAAAGAGCGACTTAGGGCGATACTTATATTAGACGGACCTGATGGCGTATAATGATCATGTCTTGTGCGCCAAGGGTTGTTGGTTCGAGCCCCGCCAAGGACGAATATTTATATAATGAATATTTGAGTTTGTTTTGTGTCTGGGTCTTAAATATATATCCAAATATTATTATAATACAGTCCGGCAGAGGCCGCTGCATTCGGTATCTCGGTTATATATCTATATTAGTTACATAGACGGGCCCGATGATATAGATAGTATTGATTCTGTCTTGTATGCCAAAGGTCGTGGGTTCGATCCCTACCCAATAAAAATGTTTATATGTTGATATATAAGTTTGTTCTATATCTGCGAGTTATATATATGTATTTAACTAGTATATTTATGTTTCTTCTACTGTCTTTTTAACTACTTATCTCGGAGTCAGGTCAACTTATGAGTTGAGTCTATGGAAGTTCAAAAACGCATACATGTCAAACAAAATATAATTTTAAAAGGATAGTCATGTTATATCTCCAGTGATAATTTAATACCGCGTACGTAGGTCGTAGTAATTGGATTTAGAACTTTGTTTACAAATGCGCGTTACGCGTTTTCGAGGTAATACTCACGATATTTAAAAAAACAATTGAACATTCAATTTACATTTACACTCAATTGTTTAATGTTACATGCTTTTTATTTAAAAGTAAAAAAAAGGAATGGAGTTTATTACTGCTTTCTTAATTAAATTATTGCTGTACTAGCGGCGCGCTGCGGTGTCACCTGCGTATTTCCGTTTCCCGTGAGAATTATAAATAACCAGCGGACCCAACAGACGTTGTCCTGCATGATATGTATGAATATATATAGTCAAAGTATGAAATGAAAGGGAAATAATAAAAATAAATAATAAAGTAAATGAAAAAGTAAATAAATATATTTAATATAAATATCATATAAATATTAGTCTTGGGTGAAGATTTAACCTACCTTTGATGCACAAGATAGAATCATTACCATCTGCGCTGTCGGCCCCGTCTCTATATAGCAGCGCCAGGAGTTGTGAATCGAAACAGCCAAGCCCCCCCTTAAATGCATTCATAAAAAGTTTTTGCAAGTCCATCCAGCCGTTTACTTGCAGTATAGATAAATAAATAACCAAGATACCGACTGCAGCGCCAACTGCCGCGTTGATTTGTGAATCTAAACCATCTAGGACACCTGAGATCAAATTATGTATTTAGCTATAGCTTATATTATTTGATGATATAGTAACTTTAATTATTCCAATTTTTTTTTATATTAATCAAGAAGTTTTTGAGTCAATTCGTTACAAACGCACAGTAATATAAATTTTGCCTCTTTACATTTAATATTCCGTGTATATAGTTTGATTGCATTAAATATAATATATCCTATGTTACTTGATGAAGGTAAATCGTACCAAATAAACAATCAAATATTTCCTCTTTATAGTTATAAAGCCGTGAGGTACCGGCAGTGTAGAATAGTACCCCCTCCTGTACCAGGTGTCGTAAGAGGCGACTAAAGTGTCAATATCGAGCGATGGCGGTATATCCTTCCAAAACAGTGCAGTCACATGTACAGAGCGGAATGGGCTACATTGCTAACATGCCTGCCCTGCGCGGCATTTATGAACAAACAACCCCCTTTTTTGGGGAGGCCTATGACCAGGAGTTAACTTTTAATGGCTTGTATGATGACTCGGTGAAGATCTGGTCGAGTAGATTTTGAGTTAAAAAGTACCAAACAACAATTGAATATTTATCTATAATATTAGTGTAGATATACGATCAAATGGTTTATTTTAAAATACAAAAACATCGAAAGGAAAGGTGATAACTGTATATACGAAATGATGCAAATGTAAATGTAAATGTATGGCAACACTTAAAGGTGTGACTGACGACTTCTTACATCTTTATATATTAAAAACTAAATCTTCATACACGTATATAAATTTCGTTTCATATTATTTTTCCGGGATGAACTCAATCAAAATAATCAACATTGACAAAAAGAAATTGCTTCTGTAGTTAAAGAGTTTATCCCGGACAGACGCCCTAACATGTTATTTTGACACATCATTATCATTATCATCATCATATCAGCCACAAGACGTCCACTGCTTAACATAGGCCTCCCCAAGTAATCTCCAATAGGATCCTGCGGTTTTAGTGAAATCGTAGCAGCCACAAAACATCCTCCGCTTTATATATATTTATATAGTTTTAAGTATATGCTGCGTCACTCTGATAGGGTCATGTACCACACTACAATTATATACGGTAATACCTTTATACCTTTAAATGTATATGTGTATTTTTAGGATGGATATACCATCATCTGTCAGTTCTGGTACCTTAGTCGCCTCTTACAATACGAGTACAGAGGGAGGTACTATTCTACTCAGCCGGATTATATAATAGTATTAAACATTCCCAACTCGGCTTTTCTACATTTAGACTCTTAACGATACTTCATGTATTTATTTCACATATTCCGGCCAACACAAATGTCAACAGTAAAAAGGTGGTATCAATTGGTGTCGTTAATGAAGTTTTAATGATGCATTAATGATTAATTAGATCGATAGCCCAACACGATACATAATTTCAAAACAGTATTTCCTATGGCCGGCGTAATTATCATTGTTTTTGTGTTTCGATCACACTATTTTATCTTTCTGATTATGCTGTCCTAGTACTTATTCGTAGAAAGCTATATGACCTTTAAAGGTGACATTCACCTTTAGCGCAGTTGGGTACCGGCAGATGGAGGTATATCCACCCGAAACATCATAACTCAAATGAAACAGATCAGGGTAAATGAAACAGACCATTCCATTTACGAAGCTACTCTCTGCGATTGCCACTATGCCTGCCCAGCGCGGCAATTAAAGGAAATTTTCCCTTTTTTCAGGAGACCTATGTCCATGGGAAAATTGAACGTTCCATGACTGAATTTTTTATTGATACGAGGGCTCTCACGTGCCGTAGAGTACTGGCAGAGTAGAACAGTACCTTCGCCTGTACCAGGTGTCGCAGTGACTAAGGTACCAGAAACAACAGATGGCGGTATATTCATCTGAAGCAGTGCAGCTCAAATGCACAGGTTGGGAATGGGCAGCAATCCTGTGGTGAAAGCTGCGCTCTACATTTGCCACTACGGCTGTCCAGCGCGGCAATTATGGGGAAATGTTACCTATCTTCAGGAGGCCTTTATGAAGAATATGATATTGTGGCTTAATCTTCACGATCATCGGATTCCATAATTTTCATAAAATAGTATACAAAGTTATCGCTTCACGTATTTATATATAGATTCACTAGTATTGACCCCTTTAAACCCATTAAAGATGATTTCCGAAAGAATATTTTACACGTTTTTCACGACTTTCAATAAAGAAAGTTAATACTGAATTTCATTCGAATAATTTCAGAAACAGCAAAGTTTCTTGCAAAGTTATGCAGCCCCGTTGTACTCCCTTAAGGGGGGAATTTGCAAAAATCCTTTCTTATTGCTCCCTTACGTTATTATTAAAACCCTGTGCAAAATATCAGGTTCCTAACCCTTATAAATTAGGTCCTGCGTCGATATGTCAGCCAGTAAGCCAGTCTGTCAGTCAGATCAGCTTCTCCATTATATATATATAGATATATAAAGGTGTCGTAAGAAGCGACTGAGGTACCGAAACCGACAGATGGCAGTATATCCATCCGTAATAATGCTAATACACGGGGTAGGGATGGACAGCAGTATCCCCGTCACGAAAGTTACGCTCTGCGATTGCTAACACGCTTGCCCAATGCGGAAATTACGGGCAAAATTCCCTCTTCCTTCGAGAGGCTTGTGTGCAGCAGTGGACTCCCAAAGGCTAATATGATGATGATGAAATGTATAGATTTTTTGTGAAGCTACTAAATCTATTTCTTTCTTTTATATAAGGTGGATAATTTATTTGATAGACATTATTGTGAAAATAAAAAGTACGCGGGTAGAATAAATTCTGTTGAAATGAGAGCACTTCGAAGTATGTATGGTGTGATTTTGAGAGATAGATTAAATAGTGTGATAAGAGATCGATGTGGTGCAAAAGATGATGTTGTGACAACAATAGAGTATGGAATGTTGAGATGGTTTGGACATGTAGAAAAGAACATGAAAGTAGAATGACTGCACAAATATATAGAACGGAAGTGAATGGCAGAGTTGGTATAGGACGACTTTGCGAACATATTTTAACCAGATAGAAGAGGTATTAAAGTGGGGCCAGGTCCGAAGTACCAAAAATAAACGAGCGTGTATGAAAGGACTAATGCGAGTGAGGAAAGAGAGAGAGGTATGCGAAGATCGTAACAAGTGGAGATCCATAGTCTCTGCCTACCCCGATGGGGCACAGGCGTGATGTATGTATACATTGTGAAAATGAAATACACGATAAAATATTGTTCAATATACAATGTAGAATCCATTGATACATACAATTAGTGGAGGCACAAACGATTCAAATGGAATAAATAATACCGTGAATATTAAATAGAACACTTCACGGTAACCGTTTACGAGGTGGCCACGTGTTGTGCGAGCTACGGACTGTTCGCTATCAGTAAGACGCCCACAGTTGGACATAAAACTCCTTTACGGGTTTTTGTCTTATGATGTTTAAAACGTGGTTTATTTGAACGGACCGATAGCGCAGATGGTTGTGCTCCTATCTTGTGATCCAAAGGTCATGAGTTCGACCCCCCCCCCCGTACCCTGGGTGTAACCCCCAAAATTTTACATGAATTTAAGTATTATGTTTGTTAAAACGACGAAGACAGGTCAACGCATGAGATGTTCTATGAATTTGTTTATGATATAGGTACATGTTATAGTATCGGGTCCATAGTGTCCTGGTCCTTTTCAGATTTGAAACCAATACGTAGAGACAGACTATTTTTATGTTTTACTTTGGTACATAGAGAACATGAAGAAGACTTCATAAAAAGTTCGTCTGCATTTGTACCTCTCACCTATTGCTGCCAGATAGCAGTGTTCGCATTGCTGTGTTGCGTTTTAAAAAGTGAGACAAAGTGAGATAAAATATCTTCAAGTCACGAGGTTGGCAACGCGTTAGTGATATCCTTGTGATATTAGAAGAATCTATTAGCTGCTGTGACGTCTACTAACACGCGGACTGTATGTACGCTTGCTTGCAACGTGGATGCTGCTGCCCATCCCCGCCTTGTACATTTAAGATACGTTGTCTCGGGTAAGTATACCATACCGTCCTCCCGGTTTGGGTAACTCAGTCGCTTTTAACGAACTCTCTTGAAAGTGGGAGGTACTATACTGCGCTACCCACGGTCAATAACAGATATATTTACTGACTTCGCCCAGGTATTATCCTGTTGAACGCATAACGATGCGAGATTTAATTTGGTTTGTTTCGATTGACGTAGTCAATTTATGTCATCTGTTTGACAGAAAGAAAGGTGTTGCTCTATTTTATAAAATATAAAAAATCAAGAATCGATATGCACAGAATAATTTATTTTAAATTATATTATCACTGCTTGTTTTAAAACATTAAAACTTTCGTGTGCCTTAAGGAAAAGACGAAAAAAGTGACTGCTGAATTGATCTGTCAAAAATATTAGTAGAATCTTTATATATTTCTAAAACATGGCCACCTTTGTACAAATAATACATTCTTCAACTCAACGCTACAAACCTGCAATTACACAAGAAAATTACAAACCTCCAGTCATGCCGGCTAAGCACTAACTTAGTACTCGCAGGAACCCTAGAATTACTGGTCAGGCATTGTGAATATTATATACAACTAGACTTAACGCTGTTTGATTATTTGTATGTTTATTATTATAATAAAACAAATGTATGGTCGGTGAGTTGTTATGGTGGTGTGGTTGGTCTTGGTGTTATGCACCGTTGAATGCTGACTTCGATTCCCTGGTATTTTAAGGATACACAGGACGCACAGTCTATAATTTTATTTATGAATATACCTTTTTTTCAGACAACATCTCTTTTTTTTAATTCAAAAATAATTTAAAGTTTATTAGTAAATTAATATTTTCTGATTATCTACATCTAAAAGTAATCATCCGAATCCGATCCTATTTTGATGCTTCCGTTACGTATGAAATTGGGCCGCATGAAGCGATTTGTGAAGGGTCAAGACTCGTCAGCTTTTGAATACTTAAAAAGATTTTTCCCTAAATTGTCAGAGGTTAAAGTTAATGCTGGTATTTTTGTCGGTCCGCAAATTAAGAAAATAATGAGCAGCGAAGAACTTCCCAAGTTACTGAATAGCCACGAGAAACAAGCGTGGCTCAGCCTTAAAGCAGTGATCCATGACTTTCTTGGCAAAAATTAAGCTGGAAATTATAAAGATCTCATTTTTAATTTGCTTGATAGCTTAAAAATCATGGGCTGCAGAATGTCCCTTAAAGTACATATGCTAGATGCTGACTTAGACCACTTTAAAGATAACTTGGGTGCATGTTCAGAAGAGCAAGGAGAACGCTTTCATCAAGATATGATGAAATTTGAACAGCGTTATTAAGAACAGTATAATGAAAACATTATGGGTGACTACATTTGAAGTCTAATACGAGAAAGTGCGTACTCACACAATAGAAAAACTTTTCGATCTAGTTACTACAAAAGCAAACTTTATTTGATAAAAATATTTTTTCCTTGTTTAGTTAGACATAATTAATCCAAATCGGTACTACGGAACTCAGACTCAAAAACCGTGCTGACTTGAATCAGACAACAGAGGAATCACAAATGAAAATCTATACTTCATATACTTAAATACATATTTCAGCACCCAGACACAGAACAAATACAAATATCTTTGTATATGTTTATCCTGGGTGGAGATCGAACCCACGATCTTTGTCGCATAAGATTAGATCACTACCAACGGCGCTATCGGGCCACATCAAATTGTTACAATTTCATTGTATGTATAAATAAAATATTGCTTTACGATTTATTTGTCCCTCAAATTATTCCGATCGGATATCGAGATCGTTCCTTCCACGCTTCATTTGGTCACGTCGGCTCAAGTCATCGCACAATTAACCTCTTCCAACTCTTTAACTTGACTGACACGCAAGACCATGTCACGATACTTTTTGACAGGACTTTTATAACGCAATTAAATAGTCAACTGGTATCGTTTGACAGACAGACAGATGTTAAATTAATGTACTTACATACGCGCGGCACGATTTTAAATGGCTGACATTTTGGTGATCTTGAGTTTACACTGGCAACAGTTGTACTAATATTGTTTACGGAAAATATACAGATATACCTAAGTGCCTCAGGTCGAAAGTTTTTGACCAATGTGTGTTACCAGCGATGACCTAAGGCAGCGAAACGTGGTTTCTTATCATTGGCCTTATTGACCAACTGAAAGAAGCCCTACGAGCTATGGAGAGGGCAGTGCTCGGAGTCTTTTTGCGCGATCGAATCAGGAATGAGGAGATTCGTAACAGAACCAAAGTTACCGATATTGCCCGGCGGATTAGTAACTTGAAGTGGCGGTGGGCAGGGCATTTGGTACACAGAACCGATGGCCGATGGAGTCTTGAGGCTCTGGAATGGAGACCACATACCGGCAGTTGCAGCGTAGGGCGTCCACCCACAAGATGGACAAACGAATCGAATTTGAATCTTACACGCCAGATAATCAGGAGCTGTAAAACGTTTACTGCTGAAGATAGGCTTCCCTAAGGAAGATGGAATTTGCCCATAATTGCCGCGTTCCGCAAGCTACATGGCAATCGCAGAGCGTAGCTTCACAGATATAGTCTGAAACAAAACAAAAACTATTTTTTATCCCATAAACATGCTCTCGTAGGATATTAATTTTTTCTCAATAGGCACGATAGTTGATCTGTCAACGATCGCGTCCCCGCAAGTATATCACTAGATTAACATTACCCGGAAATCACACTGCCTCTCTCTCTCTTTCCATTACCCAATTGGACTAATTATCAGGTATTTTTACTCGTAATTGCTGAGGTAAACTGCGCCACGAGGATGCTGCTGCCATCCCCTCCCTGTAGCATTTGAGTGACACTTGATTTTGTTTCAATACACCAGTTCTTACCTCCTTACCTTTTACGCCGCCTAGTTCAGACCCTGTACTTCACGTTTATTTATCAAATAATAAAAGTAAAAAAATAATTTAGGTTGTAAAGGTTAAATGATAAAAAGCCTTAAAAAGATAACGTACAATATTATATCTAACAGCATTAAATTATGCTACGACGTAGCTGATGCTACGAGTGCGCTACGAGTCTAACTACGGCGCTCTGCTATTTCTAAACAAGAGCGTTGGTCTAAACAAGTATCTGATCGAAGTTATCATTTCGACCAACTTTGGAACCATCCAAGGCTATGGACCAATGTCAAAAGTGCTCGTTAAAACTGAGTACTCGATCGTGAATTCGATTGCTGTACCAACACATGTATGAATGAATTATATTTGTGTTGGTCTGGCTGTTTGTCATCTAGATTTAAGAGATTTTTTTTTAATCAAAGCTGTCTTATATTTATATTCCAGAACTTAACACCATGTCTCACTTAGGGAAGAGAGAGAGAGGTTTATTTATGACGCTCCGGATGGCGAAGATGGTCAGGTCGTGTGCACCAAAGATCGTGGACCCCCCCCCTGGACAAATATTTGTATGATAATATTTGTGATTGTTCTGTGTCTGATATCCCTAACACAAGCGACTGATCTCGGAGTCAAGTTAAAATAGAAGATATTGTGTGGATTTATTATTATTACTTTAATATTATTTTATTAAACCAGGTCGTCGAACAAGCGTAGTTTGGGACAAAGCAGCCTATAGCCTCTCGTAATATCATATAATTAGTATAAAATTTAACGCGGTTGCAACAATGGAGCACTACTGGTCAATAATAATATCTAGGATTCAGGTCAATGAAAGAGATGTTGTATGTATTATTAAAAAAAATAGAAGCCTACAAATCCGTACTAATACATCCCACTATCCATCTCTCCTTCATTCGCTCTACCATGAAAGGGACATGCAATCGTTAATGCTACTCACACACGAGAACCGATTATGTGCGCATTACTTTTCTATTATTAATGCAACAAATCGTATTCCAGAGAGAGCTGATTGTCAAAGTGACAGCTGTCAGGTTTCCCGCGCGCGGGAGCTCGTTGGGTATTGGTAAACATTAGACGAGTGGGTCATAGTGTAAAAAACATGGCGCAAAGGATAATGTAATAACCACCCCTCGGATAAAGCTCTCTAATTTTTAATACGTTAAATCATTAGGATTTCAAGTTCAGAAGTATAGTCAATTATATAGGCTATAAACAAACGCTTGGGTGCATTGGATCTAACCCGCGCGAAGACGAATCTGACTGCCAGTAAAGTAAAATGTAAATTCGCAAATTTCGCATTTATTTAACTACACGACGAATTTTGTCTAATCTTGACTAATAAAGCAAAATCTTCCTCTTGGAAAGTTTACTTTGGCCGACATATCGCATCTCGATGTATCATTAACGATATATATTACAGGCGAGATCCATTTTAATTGTTAAATTTATAATAATTCAACAATAACACCCGTTTCGATTCCTAACCTAAGGCAAATATTTTTAGAAAAAAAAATACCTACAACACATTGTACATACAGCAACAGATGAACCTACCCAAATCGGTCAAAACTTCGTAATCGATATTAGTCTATAAAAGCGAGCCATTGAGTTCAAAATTGACTGGAAAAACTTCACCTATTTGGGTAGGTTAATCTTTTGTTTACCGTACAATAAAATTGGAAGATTGTCATCGATTTCTCTAGGATCCCATCAACAGATCCTTACTTGGCTAACGGGACGCGTATCGCAAGGTTATAACCCGGTCGAATAAAATAATTATTTTAATATTCATTTCAGAATCCTCAGTTATCGAGTAGTTACATAAATAGAAAAAAAATTGAGAACCTCCTTTTTTTGAAGTTGGTTCAATACAATAAGATCGACAGCGGCCACGTTGCGCGCGGACGGACCCTAGTTTTTAAAGAGACGTAACATGGTTTACCTGCTACTATATGACACTTTAAAAGAGTGACGTAACGTAAGTTTCTGCACCGTACCACTCGCAATCGACAGTTATACCATCCCCACCACCTCGATGGACGGCGGTCAACCACTCCTCCAACACCATTTTCTCACTCGGACGGCTGATCTATGGAATTAACTCGCTGCGTCGTTACAACTTTGGGACTTTCAAGATCAAAATTTATTTTCTGCTTAAAGGCCAGCAACGCGCCTGAGATCTTTTTGGTGTTGCAGGTGTTCATTGGATCGTTTGCCCCCTAAATATATGTATATAAATATACGAGAACAATTTTTTTTTTATTTATATAAAACATAAACGTTTGCTCTCGTTCCAACCTTCTTGGTCGCGACGTCATATTCATGAAATAAACAAGTGATTCACCAAAATATATAGACCATAGAATCGTTTTGCGGTTGCGTAAATTGTTTAGTCAACCTACTGTGTACATTCTACTGCCGCGTAATGGCCGACCATCGTTAACCCTATTTAAGAAACGTTTTATTACATGCCTATTTTAACGTTTCTTGCAAACAATGAGCACGGGAATTTGTTTCTAAATTTGAAACTAAATTCTGTTTATCTTGTTATAATTGTAACATTTTGGCACAGATTATAATTTGAGACATGTCCATTAGTTGAAAAAAAATGTTTTATACTAAATATTTATAAACTATACAAATACAGACAAATAAACACAACTGGGAATTTTGTTAATAATATTTAATAGTAATATTTTCTTAATTCGCTTCGTAACCAATTTTTTTAATCCGTAAAAAAGTTCTTATGTAAATTTCCAACCTCTTATTCAATCCTATTGATGTTTTTAATCTATGGTAAAAAGCGCGGCAGTTGATAGTTTTCACTAATATACGAAATGATTCATTCGGAAGGTTTTTGTGTATAATTTATTATTGTAAATAAGCCTAAAACTGAAATGTGACGTTTAATATTGAAGATATTAGAACAAATATATACATACTTATACTGGCGTGGGTAAGCATATTTAATTCTATGGCAGAAAATGCATTTGCTGTAAAGTAGAGCAAAATGGTACCGACATAATAATAGTAGACGAATGAAGTACTGGAACCGACAGATGGCGTTATATCCAGAGTAAGTTCCTAGTCAAAGTTTGCATTTAAATATCATTTATTTCCTGATTTGTCCACGCGTTTATTATTCCAAGTAACGGCTCGTGAATTTGCGTGCGGCGTCCATTGTGAAATTGTGCGTTTGAATCCATTGGAATCGCTAATGGCTCTCGACCGTGAAGTTGTGATTGTTTTATATCTATGTACTTGTTTGCTTATACTAAGCTTAAGCACTAATGATAATAAATTAAAAGTAAAATAACATTTTTTTATAAAAAGCTTTTATTGCAATGCGAATAAAAAGAAAAAATACTTTTTTCTGTTAACTCCTTCTTTTCTCATTTAAATAAATTGTTATGATATAAAAGCTTGTTGCGGTATTTATTATGCACACCCAATTATTTCAGTTCGTTTATATACACAAGTACCAAAATCTCGCACCGTATAGACCGTGCCGTCGAACCATATTGGATTGAGAGTGACATCACATTATTTTTTTGCGTTATTCTTAGCAAACCCTTTAATTTATTACCTATTTTTTATTATAATATCTGCCATATTGTGTGGTAACAAGCCGTTATGTACCAGCAGAGGAGAATAGTACATCCCAAAAACGACAGATGGCGGTATATACATCGGAAACAGTGTAGCTAAAATGCAAAGGTTGGGGATGAGCGGCAGCATCCCTGTCGCGAAAGCTGAGCTCTGCGATTGCCGACACGCTTGCCCTGTGCGGCAATTACGGGCAAAATTTTCCCTGTCTTGGGGTTGCTAATGTCCAGCAGTAGACGTTCTGCAGATGCTATGATGATGATTACAGCTATTTGATGCATTATACTGCGCAGCTGAAGTTAGCCAGGGTCAAAGTGAACCACTCCTTCTGTCCGTGTGTTCCAATTTGAAGGTCACAGCAGTTTTGTATACAATGATCTGTGGATAGAGATATTTGTCCAAATTGCCTCGTCTCGCTTCGCGGCTCCCCAATTTTCCGTGTTGTTGTACCTACTACTGTGATTGTTGTAATTTAACGTTTTTAAACATAATTCGTGTTTAACGTCCGTGTATTTTGGTATTCTTGTAATGGTTTAATATGTTGTTTTTAGTCTGAATATGAGTTGCCGCTTTGGAGGGACAATTACAGGATTATAAATATTTAAAGTAAGTGATGTTTAATATGATCGAAGCGAATGATAATAAACCTCATCATGATCGACATCATCATTACAGCATTTAGAAGTTCACTACTGGACAAAGGTCATCCAAAAAAAGGGGGAATTTTGGCCTTAATTGCCGCGCTGGGCACGACGGCGATGCTGCTGCCCATCCCCGCCCTGTGCATTTGAGCTACACTGTCTCGGTTAGATATACCGACATCTGTGGGTTCTGGGGTACCTTAGTCGCTTCTTACGACACCTGGTACAGGGGTAGGGATTTTTCTACTCTGCCGGTACCTCACAGCTTATCACAATGGGAAATAAAGTTAAGATGATGTTTGTTTTATATGACAAGATCGACAAACACATGCTGATGTATCATTACCGCGACCAATTCAGTGGTAAGTCGCTTAAACCATTTTTATAACGGATGCCAGACTACAGAGGGATCACAAATATACTACTTAAATACATATATTTGACACAGAACAAATACAAAAATCATCATATAAATATTTGCTCTGGGTGGGATTCAAACCCACAACCCTTAGCGCTCAAAATCGATCACTACCATCTGGGCCTATCAACTTGAAGAGATTGTCACATTACTCAGTCATTTCACTGCCTCTTGGAAAGGAATTGGGTGGTACAAATGTAGGAGACCTTTGAATGAGGTCTACCTCGAGTCTGCCAGATTGATCTTCAGGAGGTACTTCTATTTAATTTATATACTACTAGTAACGCTACGCAGTTTCACCTACATTTTCCCCGTTAGTGTCAGAATACGAAGATAAACTATAACTTATATAAATTGCTGATAATACAGCTTTCTATTGGTGAAACAATTACTTAAGGAGGTTTTACATATATAAAATGCTAAATTATATTTAAGATGATAATTACTAGAAAAAATTAACTCCTCTTAGGTGCCAGGCGAGACTTGAACCTGCATATTTCCTATGCCGGGGGAGTGCTCTATCATTGTGTTACCGAGAGCACAAAAACAACTTTTGGAAAAAATAGACTGCAAATTTTGGTAACACAATGGTAGTGCAGTCAGTCCCCCGTAACTGTAACAATTACATAGACAGACAGATATATATTTTACACATATTAGTATCGATTTAATTTATATTCAATAAGTAAAGAAAATCAACACATTTCATGCGTGGTTTTTATTTATAATTCGCACAAACTTGCTGCCCGTCCCCGCCCGTCGTTGTTACATCGACTAGAGTAAACACAAAGCACGCTCAACGGTTTTCCCTGTGCTCAATTTGTTTGTACCTGGGTGTGTAAGGGTGCGGGCGCAACCACAGAAATAGATTAAGAAAAATGTTGGGCTGATTATGAAATATGATTCGGGCATTTTGGGGTTGTTATATAGTGGCCATGTCTCTGTTCTGTCGTAGGATATTTCAAATTTATTAGATCTACCAGCTTTTTATATTATCCCTGAGGAACTCCGTTTTAATAAAAATACGTTTTTAACGGCTTTACAACGCGGTCTATATAATATTTTACATTTTTCGATTTCCATGCGGCAACCGTTCGCAAGATGTCGTTGCGTTTTAAAACCGTTGAAAAAATAGTTTTATTATAAGTAGTGAACGCGTAAAGTGTAGAGATTTTTATTTAAAAATTAATCCATGTAACTTCGTTGTATATATTAACCTAACCCAAAATTCGCTTAAAGCACATATGCTTTACGGGTATCAGATATCTGAGGAATCTCAAGTATAATACTTAAATGCATATTTTGAACACCCAGATACAAAACAAACTCAAATATAGTTAAGTATACAAATATGTGTCCTGGATAGGAATCGAACCTTATTTCGAATATTTTTTGCCCGGTTTTGATTGATGCTCCTCTAGTACACGTATTAGTCGAAGCGTGATATTATATAGTTATCCCTTATTATATCAGCTATCTACCAGTAAAAGTCCTATGAAAATTGGTCAAGCTGTAGCATATAAAAAATTTAATTAATATATACTTTGGTGTATGTACTGTGTATACATACATATGCATTTAGTAAGCAGCAGTTATTTTAAAATTAAGTACTAACAGCCACTCCAATTTTATTTATTTTTATTGATATATATAGACATATCTATAAAGAGATATTATAAAGAAAGATTTGTACGTATGTAACATATAGACTCGAGATTGATTTTAATTTCAATTAGATAGCTATATTTTTACAAAGTAAGAAAGGTTATATTATATTTAAAAAAATAGAGATACCTACCTAGAATTTAGATTGTTGTTAGTTACAAATAAGCTCAAAGACTGCTGAACCAATTTCAAAATAGTTTTTATTAATAAAACTTTACTTACCAAGAAACTAAATAAGGTATTTATATAATTCTCCACATTTTTTTCGGAAAATGGGACTACGCGGCAGGATCCGCGGAACGTCGCTAGTGTCAAATAAAATCGTAGTTAATTATTGATACTTTGCCAATCTTGAGTAGGGTTCATTTTTACAGCCATTGGAAATTTACTGCTGGACATAGGTCTCCCCTCCCCTCCCCGAGAAAGGGGGAGTCTTGCCTATGATTCCCGCGCTGGTCAAGCGTGTTGGCAATCGTAGAGCGCAGCTTTCGCAACGGGAACACTGCTGCCCACCCCCATCCTGTGCATTTGAGTTATACTGTTTCGAATACCGCCATATCTCGGCTCTGGTTTCTTAGTCGCCTCTTACGACACCTCCTACAGAGGAAGATACTATTCTACTCTGCCGGTATCTCTGGGCTTGAGTATGGTTGCCGCAAGGTAACCGATAATTCAAACATATAATGTTAAAATTTAAGCAAACCGCGTTTTGAAGCCATTAAAATAGGTTTATTATAAAATCGTAGGTTCATAATTCCCAACTTGAGAGCACCGAATGGTGCCCCCACAGTTCTTGGGAGCAACCAGGTGTGCCCCCGCTAATGCTCCTCGCCCCCGGCCCGCGCCCCCACTCTTTTGTCCCGCAGCCCCTATATTTACCCACCTTTGTGTCAGCAAATATAAGTAAATACTATGTAATGTTAACGACTTGCTATATACTTTTTTCATAACGAGAGGAGACGCTGCGTTTTACTTTAGGATTATAAATGGGTATTTGCACATTGAAAGGTATTCATTTATATACTAGAGGTAGGCCTCGTGCAAAGATCGTCTTCATCTGATACCTCGCTTCGTAAAGGTACCTTACCCCTTGTTTTTATCGGTAGAATTTCCGCATTACTTGATTACCCTCTCTTTATAAAATATAATAAAATTCCTATTTTCTCTGATCATGTAATTTATTTTTTGTTGCGTTTGTTATAGTCAACTAAACATTCTTAACATCATCATCACATCAGCTATTTAAACTTCTCTGCTAGACATAGGTCTTCCCAAGAAAAGAGAAGTGTTGCCAATAATTGCCGCGCTGGGCAGACGTGGTGTCAATCTCATAGCACAGCTTTCGCCACTAGGATGCTGCTGCCCACTCTGCCCTATGCACTTGAGCTACACTATATTTAATAGCTAAGCCAATACAAATCAACTGTTTATGAGGTCTACCTATGATTGAAGAGCGTCAATTAGTACTTGAGAACTGTTCAAATACATAAATTAATGATGGAAGTTGTATTCATAGAAAATACTGAATTATGTTTAAGATAATATTTACTAGAAAAAAATTAACCCGTTTCAGGTGTCAGACGAGAATAGAACCGGCATCTTTCCTATGCCGGGGGACCACACTACCATCGTGCTACGGCGACCTTAACAGACACTACGAATTTTCATCTAGTGTCCTTTTTGTACCTGAAAAAATGTAGGTTCTAGTTCCGCCTGGTAACTGAGATAAGTTAATTTTTTTCTAGTATATATTATTGAAAACATATATTTAGTACCGACAAAACTATCATCCTATTTACTTAAGCTTTGACCTTCCTATCAGATAAATCAATTAAAGAACCCAATTAAAATAAGAAAAACAACAGGAAACGTATCCCACAGTTTTAACTATTATTGTCTATTCTGTTTCATAAAGGACGGATACCAAAAAAATACCGAAACGCATCTGCCGCCGGTGCCCACCAGAAAAACGTAATAATCACGATATTTAAACAAATGACGCTTGCGTACAGGGTGCGCACGCAACGGAAATAAAATGAATGCATAGAAATTAATAAAAGTCTTCGTCTATCTATATATAGATTGAATTCTTCATCAATGAATAAGCTGTAGGATGACTGCTAAATGAATTCGACTCGAGTGAATTAATAAAAAAATATGTGTTTGCGTTTTAACAATAAATATTAGAATCATCACTATGGTTGTAATACACCTCTTGGTAAGATCTAGCACTGTTTAACATAGGCTTCTCTGAAATCTGTGCCTGTAATTGCCTCGTTTGCACAACGTTGCTTTTGAGGTACGCCACACGTTTGATACACCGATATATCATTTCTTACGATATCGGCTGCAGAGGGTATCTACTCTGCCAGTACTTGTGCTTTTGGAAGAATATTTTAATGAAAGCATAAATTTATCACTCTGTATACTAATCGAGGGAGTTACAGTCGCTATTTACCCAAATGACACTCACCGAAAAATATAAATTTGTCTGTTGCGGGCGGCGACGAAAAAACCGAAACTGGATCTTAAGTATCTTTGGCTCAAAACACTGATAATTAAAAAGAAAAAAAACGAGAACATGGCCGCCGCTTTCAACGTCCTTCGCGTTTAAAAAACACGATTCGAAATTCAAATCGGGCGCGGTGGGAGATGAAAAAGCGGGACTAATTTCATGCGCTCACGCAGTGTTCCATTTTCAAAATGACCGCCGAGCGGGACGGTCGCATGCGCATGAAAGGGACACGTGTATTACAAATGTATTAATCGCCCCATAATTTTGGGGTACATGTTGTTTATGCCGGATTATAACGTATTTTTTTTTTGCTCGTAACCTTTTTGACGTTTGTAATATATTGTTTGGTGAAATAATTTTAAGAATCGTCTCAAGCTTTGTGATGTGCCTGGTAGTTACCTAATTTCTTTATTCATATTAAGACCGTTTATAATTAAAAATGGCGTGATAAAAGAAAACGTGTTAATAAGATAATACCTAATAGCAAATCACGATAAAAAATATTGTATATTATATAGTAATAATATTTAAGTTTCTAATTATGTATCTATAACTTATCAGACAGATACAGTCGTTATTTTTATGGCACTCGTGCTATTGAAAACTATTTTAATTTTTAATAACTTTTTAGCATCATATTGTTATAAAGTTCTTGTAAGGGTGCCGACATCTTGCAATACTTGGAAACATGAGGTAGAACTCATACAAAAATTTTCTGCCTTCTACCTTACTCTCAACAATTTCTTCCTTCAGAGTGGCGGTGAAATTACTGGGTAATGTGACATATTATCTTCAAGTCACAAGGTTGGTAACGCACTAGTGATATTCTTGTGATTTTTAAGTCTATAGGCTGTGGTGACGCTTACTAACCCGTTGATAATAAGCTAATTTGTCGACCTAATTAATAAACAATAGGCAGCAGATAATTATTCAATTGAAATTACACTATTGTGCCTTATGAAAAATACGAAAAACAATTTGCCGGATGGTAAAGCCGTTTACAAGTAGCGCTTAGCAATTTATATTTATTTATATAGATGACTGGCGGCATACGCCGGCTTCGCATTTATAATAAAAAATATGTTATATATATGTAAAGAAATATATTTCTTTAATTTGTATATGCGCGCGCACTGTTAGCGTGTCGCGTCAATCGAGCTGTCATTGTCAAAGACAAATATGTTCTGTATATAAGATGTTATTATAATTTTCTTTTAGTTTATTTAATCAATATTCAGTTGTATAAATCGATAGGTGATAATTGTAAACTTTAATTGTCGTTTCTTTATTTACAGGTATGATTGAAGTTGTGTAAATATAATATTTTATATAATTGTGTGATATCTAGTCGATTTATTCAAATAAAATTTATATACATACATACTAACGTACACACAACTTTTTGCGTCGAGTTACGTAAAAGCGTAAAATTATAATAAAAGCTGTTATATTATTGCGTCATTATATCAGCCATATAAAGTCTATAGCTGGACATAGGCCTCCCCAAGATAGGGGGATTTTTCCCATAATTGCCAGAGGCAGGCGTGGTGGTAATCGCGGAGTACAGCTTTACGACGAAGATGCTGCTGCCCATCCCCACCTTGTTGTATTTAAAATGCGCGGTTTCAGCCTATATATACCACCATCTGCCAGTTTCGGTGACTTAGTCGCCTCCTACGACATCTGGTGCATAGGGAAGTACTATTCTAGTCCGCCGGTACTCCGCTATTATTGTTTAAATGGTTTTTGTTTTTAAATAAATTCTTTTATTTTTGTAATAATAGAATTTAAAGCATATTCTAAATAGTCTCCATAAAAAATTTGTATTACAAAAAACCATTAAACATACTCAATAATATATCGCAATAAATGATAAACCCTCTAGTTTTTTGACAAATTCTTTTACAGTGACAGCTATACGAGGCTCTGGAACGAGCTTCCGTTGAATATTAAACAATCCCCAAACAAATTTATCCTGAAACGCTGTCTCCTTACTTTATTGACTGATGCTGCTTCTCTAACTTTATAACCCTATTTCTGATGTACGTTATTATATATATATATATATCATATGCATGTATTGCGTTTATTTATACAAATATGTATGCCACGTTTATTTATTTTGTATATATATTGCCTGCACCACTATATATATATTTTTTCTGTTTTGTGTAATGGTTGTCTGGGAGATAATGCCATCTGGCATTAAGTCCGCCATTTGTACATTTTGTGCGATAAAGTTAAATAAATAAAATAAAAACCCGTAAACCCTAAGTCTAAATAAAATTATTGCCAATTCAAAGATTTTTCTGTACACACTTGCACGTATTTAATCGCTGTACGCATTTTGTATAAAAAAATATATCCAAACTTCGTTGTATATGTTAAAAAGAACTTCTCCTTTTATTTATTTAGATTCATTTACTTTGTACTATACTACGAACGGCATATGGCTCATGATTTTATTATCTTTTTCAAAATTTAGTTCGAGACTCATATCCCAATATCTAAACGTCTTCATACTTTCTCCAGAAGAGGTGCAATCCTTCACACCGGACATAACACAAGACACAATGCAGTCTAAATTATAGCGCGTATCACGGACTATATAAAATATGACAGTGACGTATAAGAAACAGCCATTGAGGCCAAATTTATAAACAAAAGCCGGTCGCTTAGAGGTTGATATTTGTCGCTGATTTCTTGGTATACGTAAGCCTCCCCAAGAAAGTATAAAATATTGCTTACTATTGCCGCGCTGGGCAGTCGTGGTGTCTATCGCAGAGCGTTTCGCAACGGGAATGCTGCAGCCTAACCTTCCCGTTTCATTTGATGTACGCTGTTTCAAGTGGTCCGCCATCTGTCGGTTCCGAAACCTCAGTCGCCTCTTACAACCCCGGGTACAAAGCGAGATATGGTTCTATTCTTTGAGTACCTTTCGGCAAACAAATACCTACAACAATAAAAAATATGAGGCAATGAATTTTTTTTTTACAATCATTAACGTAGTAAGATACTTACCTGATGTACTTACCTAGTTCCATTCACAACTGTTCCATTCACTTCCATTCTTTTATTTGTGCAGTCATTCTATTTTCATCTACCCTTTCTACCTTTCTTTCGAAACCATCTCAACATTCCTGTCTCTATCGTTGTTACAATATCATCTTATTATACTATTATTTAATCTATCATTCAAACTAACACCATACATACTTTAAAGTGCTCTCATTTCAACAGCATTTATTCTCTTCTTCCATACACAGCAATCACTGCCATATATCAGTGTTGGAACCAACACACCTCTATATAGCCAGTTGTATTCTTTTTGACACATTTTAGCTGTTTTATTATTATAGTACAATAAATACTTGACTGAGGAAAACGCAGCCTAGATTACTACTATTAGCTATCTGACAGCTTTTTGTAACTATTAGTTTTCATCATTATCATTGCTGTATGACGTCTGTTGCAGAATACAGGTTTTCTTTAGAAATATCCAATAGGACTAGATGTATGCGGCTTGAATCTCCACCGATGGTTCTAGTCTAATCGATGGGACAGCCTTCTTCTATTAGACCAGGTCAACACAAAAGCATACATACCGCGTGATAGTAAATAGATAGCAGTCTATAGATGCTTGTAATATCACAAGAATATATAATTGGTAATAATTATTATTATATTATAAAATTATTATCAGTAAAGTACCATAACGGTAGTATCATAACGGATTCGATGGCGCAGATGGTAGTGATCCCATCTTATGCGCCACGGGTCATGGATTCGATCTCCATCCAGGACAAATATGCATATGTTGATATTTGTGTTTTTCCTGTGTCTGGGTGTTAAATGTATGTATTTGAGTATTATATTTGGGATTTCTCTGTTGACTGATGTCCGTACACAAGTGCTTTTAGCGACTAGCACGGAGTCAGGTCAACGTATGTTGTGTGAAAATATTATTTTATTGTAATAACTAAGTCAACAAGGTCGGCGATGCGCTAGTTATAACATATATTTACTTAAAGGACAGATTCCAATTCCTATCTTCCTCTCACGAACGTAATCTCCGTTCTTCTAATACTCTTTTGCTCTTAACTCCTTCTCATCACTCTAGTTTTTTGACAAACTCTTTTACAGTGACAGCTATACGACTCTGGAACGAGCTTCCGTTGAATATTAAGCAATCCCCAAACAAATTTATCCTGAAACGCTGTCTCCGTACTTTATTTACTGATGCTGCTTCTCTAACTTTATAACCCTATTTCTGATGTACTTCATTTTATGTATGTGATGTATTCATAAAAATAATAATATTCCCGACCAGAGCATGTATAGGCTACGGAGGCCGTACGCTTGTTAGCCAATTTAGTAATAAATATATAGTGATAACTCTTTCCACCTAACCTATTTATTTCTCTTAGTCTGAGGCGCGAACAAAATATTCGGTCCGCCATCTTGGACGGCGCTTCAAAGCATCGGTTCAAAAACTTAATTTCCTCCGTCGTTAGTGAAGGGTCCTTCATTTTGTACCTTTTTTACCACATGTATACACATAATGACCGCCCGCACTAATAATATAAACAAGAACGTTTGTATGTCTGTCTGTTGGGTTGTTGCGCTTTGAATGGGACATAGTTAACTATGTATCTTTTTATATACATTTTTTTAAATAGGCATATGCAAGTTTTCACTGTACTTATAACAAATTTTTTTTTTTTTGAGGTGAACTCAAAAGCATCTGAAACGATTTTTACGGAACTTTCACTGGCAGATACCTGATTTAGTAAGAAGTACCTAGGCTAGTAATAAGCTAACTAGAGATAGATCTCTTGCATAGGTTTATCTGCGTTGATACCTCACTCTCACCTATTTCTACCGACAAATAGCAGTATTTTATTGCTGTATTCCCGTTTGAAGGATGAGAGAGACAGTAAAATTACTGGGTATATGTGACATAGTATTTTCAATTCACAAGGTTAAAGGCAAGCTAGTAATATCTTTGTGATGACACGAGCGTCTGTAGGCTGCGGTCACGTTAACTATCGAGCGGACCGTAAACTTGTTTGCTGCTTCGTAATATAATAAAGGTTACTCTAATTATTTACTATTTTCACATGAATTAAAACCGCGAGGCAGCGCAAGCTATACAAAAATACCTAGAACACTTTGGCTAAGGACCCGAATCGTTTAAAATTAAAGTGGTGTTTGATTGTGTATTTCGAAGAAGTCTTTTTAATGACTAAGTTGATAAACAAGCATACCTATATATGCTCGTATTATCACAAGGATATCACTAGCGCATGGCTTTGCCACTTGAAGGTATAATATCATATCACCCAGGAACTTCATTGCCTTTCTCATAATTAAAACCGGATCACAATGCGAACACTGATGTCTAGCGGTACAAAAATATGAGAGTGAGGTACCAAAGCAGACGACCTTTGTATGAGATCTTCTTCATGTAAACTTCATGTACCTATTAATGCGATAACCAATTCATTGACTTAGGTACTTCGACGAAAGGCTTTCCAAATTAAAACTGAACGATTACTGAATCGAAATATCCTATTGTGACTTACATTATGTAAGGATTTTATTAAACAATTCAAGCCTCTATTATTACATCTCCTCTATCGGGCATAGAAAGTCCACTGTTGGAGATAGGCCTTCCCTAGATAGGGGGATTTTTGCCCATAACTGTCGTGGTGGTAATCGCAACTTCGCGATATATTGATGAATATACCGCCATTTGTCGGTTTCATTACCTTTGTAACGACACCTAGTACTCTGCTGATACCCACGACTAAACTTCTATACACACAACAATTATTTTTTATTATTATTAGCCTTGAGGTAACGACAGAATAGATAAGTACCTCCCCCTGTACCTAGGTACCGGAACCGACAAGCGGCGGTATAGCCCGAAGTAGTGTGGCTCAAATGCAACAGGGCGGAGATGAGTGGCAACATTCCCGTCGCAAAACTACGCACTGCAACCACGCTTGCCCAGCGCGGCAATTATGGGCAGATTCCCCCTTTCTTGGGGAGTCCTATGTCCAGCAGTAGACATATTACGGCTGCTATGATGATTATTATTATAATTGCATTTTCTTTTTGTTTTGGTTTATTTTTTATTTAAGTAATTTTATTTGTAATAGGAAACAAACCCATGAATAAACATTGTAATGTGCAATATTCATACAACATCTCACACATTGAACTGACTTCGAGGTAAGTCGCTTAAATCACTTGTGTTGCGGATGTCAGACAACAGAGGAATAACAAATATACACTTACACACATATTTTTTACGCCCTTTACTTTATATGAAGGTACTAGCTGGGGCCCGAGGATTGGCTCTTGGTGTGTCATAATTTAAAAAAAACTTAAGAAGTATTTAATAAAGTTTCAATTCGCGGTACTTCATTCTACATAAAATATTATGAAAACGAAGTCCTCCGTCGCTTCTGTCTGTATATTTGTTCGCTATAAACTCAAAAACGACCTAACGGATTGTTCTACGCTTTTCATCAAAGGACGGAATAATCAATACACATAAATAAAATTGGAGTGTCTGTTAGTAATTTTAAAATAATTGCTTTTCACAAAATGCATATGAATGTGTAGGTACACGTAACACATAACAAAATATACATTCCTCAATTTTTGTCTGTATGACTGTTTGTTTGAGGTAATCTCTGAGACAGCTGGGCCGATTTTGATAGGACTTTTACTGGCAGGTAGATGATATAAGTAGGAGTAACTTAGGCGATATAATATCACGCTACAAATAATAGTTGTGGAGTATCAATCAAAAATGTGGCAAAAGCCAGCGATAAATTTACGTTCGTTCCGTGCGTTGCGTGGAAGTTTGTAGTTTATTCGAAAATATACTGCCTAAAGTCACCAGTCCATATGGACAACATCGCGGGCACAGCTAACTTACTAGAAATATTTAAGTATGCCTATATTTTAATTAATTGCCGTGAGGTACCGGCGAAGTAGAACAGTACCTCTCACTTGTCGTAAGAGACGACTATGGTTCTAGAAGATATCAGTATCGGCGGTATATCCATCCGAAACAGTGCAGCTCAAATGCACAAGGCGGGGATGGACAGCAGCATCTCTGCCGCAAAAGTAGCGCTCTGCAATTGCCAACACGCTTGCCTAGCGTGGCAATTATGGGTAAAAAACGTCCTTGCTTGGAGAGGCCTATGTCCAGCAATGGACTTCTAATGGCTGATATAATGTTGATAGGTATATTATTTCGTTAAGAGAAAACTTTGTATCCCTTTTTATGGAAATTGCGTGACCGGATGAACGTGGAATTAACACGGTGAATGAGAAGATATTGCAATAATAATATCTACATTAAATTTATTAAAATATACATGGCACAAAATACTGCATAAATGACATACTTAACACAACATACTTTAACGAAGTAAACGTTAACTGATAGTCAAGCTTCAGTGATTACATTCTCTTTAGTCTTAATAAATGTAAAAAAATTGTTAATGCTTCTGACAATAACAAAAAAATATATTGAAGTTCTAACTTCCCATCATAACGTCCCATCGGGTAGACACTATTTATGGATCTCCACTTGTTACGATCTTGTCATGCCTCTCTCGCTTCCTTTACTCGCATTAGTAGGTACTTTCATACACCCTCGTTTATTCTTGGTGCTTTAGACCAGGCCTTTCTTTAAATAAAAGAAAAATAAAATACAAAATTCTCTTTGCTAAAAACTGTTTAGAAGAAACGTCTAATAATTTATTTATTTGCCCTGTTCTAACCGTGACTTTGCTTTCCTCTTTACATAACATCCTGCGGGACCTTTTCCGGGATTCCAAATTGCTATAGATGGCTATAGATTAACCTGAGATTAAAGAACCTAATACAAATACCAAATTTTATCAAAAGCTGCTGAGCCATGGTAGTAAACAGACATACTTTTACAATAACAATACTTACTTAGCATGGATAAATTACACCATAAATACAAATCACATTGCAACATTGTAGACAACGCATGATAATAAAAAGTTGTCATATCTCAAACAGTTCTAATAGCTTAAAATCAAATACCCTACCGCAATATCAATAAGCATGGAGCACCAAGCCAGTGTTACAAGATTAATTCTAAAACCAACTCCATTAATAAATCTACACTGTATAAATACGTTCCCCCCGCCAGATCCGGCAATTGATAACTGCTTACCGGAATAATCTAAAGACGAGAATACGCTCAGCTTTAATTTCATTAAAGCTATATTTCAGGCATTATCTGAACAGTCCCCTTAATCGAACCACAAAAAAAAATTAAAAAGTTTCGAGCAAGCAGGTCGAGTAAAAAAGAAAATTAAAAAAGTACGCGCCCACTTTTCGCGCTCACGCGTCGACTTAATACGTGTGTAATCACGGCCTTAGCTTTCCATGAAATAAGCGCTCGCGACCGGGCATAAATTAATAATGTCATCCGCGCCTAATATTCGTTATCTGTTTAAAAAAACAACCGAACCCCTTTGCCTAATCACGAGCTTCGAGAAGAAATCGCCGACCACCGCTTTCCTTTGCGCATCGTACGGGAGGGAAAGAGACATATATAGCGAGCGCTGTTCAACGTAATTAGAACGGGAGCCGCGTCATTGGCCGACGCGGAGCGC
This sequence comes from Heortia vitessoides, assembly GCA_020976665.1. NCBI lineage: Eukaryota > Metazoa > Arthropoda > Insecta > Lepidoptera > Crambidae > Heortia > Heortia vitessoides. The sequence continues at coordinate 6,526,955 of JACJUM010003212.1, read as the reverse complement.
GTAGAGGGCGGCACTTTCGTATTCCCGCCATAAATTGAGATGTTGACACATTAATAAGGTAAGGTTATGTTTTAATATTGTTTTTTTTTCCCGCCGCCCATGAGCGCAAAATTATAAGTCCTGCATATAATTATTGTTGTTATGATTCTCGGTTTAATGAGCTACGTGTGTGGTCCTCTCAGATTGCTTATAATTAAACTGTAGGACGACCATTTTCTCTGTGGCCATATTTTTATTCGTTTTACAACTGCGCGGGAACTAGCCGATCGCCACTGTAATGCATGAAATGAATAAAAGTTTATTGATAAGCTTTTAATTATTCTCATACTGGTTTATAGTTAAGAAAAATTTATTTTAATGATTTTTGTTAGTATATAATGGATTTACTGGTCAGTGGGATTGCTGGGATTATGATTATAATATTATATACTTAGATATTTATGTTTACATTAAATATATTGCTGTATTATGACGTTGGAAGTATAAAAACATTTTTCTTATTTTCGTTAAGTGTTTGTTTCGTGTATAAATGAAATATTGCACCTATAAGGTAATCGGGATTTAGACATTTTTTTTATCGAGACATAGTTTTGCATTTGCTTTTCTTCAATTAAAAAAAATCAGCAGGGTGTTGTAGCAACGTAACTATTACCTATCTACATCCGAATGAATTATTTTAATTTAAGTATTAAGTACAAAGTATGTCGTTAGTAAGTTAAGTAGAAAGTTAGTTATGTTGAATTTCGCTAGTGGACTAGGTAGTAAAGTATCGAGAAAATCTTTAACTTGCAAGAATTTCATATCTATAACTAAATCTGCTATATTGTGTAGTCATAATATAGTTTCTTATAATTTTATAAGTCATACTTTTTACAAATTATAAGAAACAATATTATGTATTAGTATCGAACAAAGTCAATTTCAATAACATAATATCTTATCATCATTGGCAGCTGTAAATATAATATGTCGTAAGATCATTTGCTATCAAAATTACTACCTAATAACTATAAAAAAAAACATAATATAGTTTGAAATTAATCGATCAAGAAATTTATGTTTGCTTAGGTTAGGTTATGATAGAATATGAAAGACAACGCACGAGATGAGTGAGCGTAGCGAACGTGCCGCGGCAGCGGCCGGCGAAGTGCTAGAAATCCAAATATGGCGTTAAAATATTCTATTAAATAATATTATTGCAATTAATAAAATTATTTACACTCGTATCATTATGGAATCAATATAAAAATAAACATTCAGGGAAGTAAAATTCTGGTATATGAGTATTATCTATCTATCTATATACATAGAAGGAGAAACTGATTGACTGACTGACATATCAACGCAACTGTTATAATCTTAATTTTTTTTTATAACCAAAGGGGGCACTAAGAAAGGATTTTTGACAGTCCCGATTGCGCAGATGGTAGTGGTTCTATCTTATGCGCCAGGGGTCGTGGATACAATCTTTGCCGAGGACAAATATTTATATGATCATATTTGTGTTGGTCCATGGTATTCAAAATAAGTATTTAAGTATAATATTTGTGATTCCTCTGTTGTCTGATATCCGAATTACAAGTGCTTTAAGCGACTTACCACGGAATCAGGTCAATGTATGAGAAGTTGTGTAAATCTTTAATTATTATTTTTGAAAATTCGCCCACCAAGGGTTAAAACGAAGATGCAAGGTTAGTATGAAACTTAGCTGTTTTAGAAATTATTCGAATATACAACCTCATTAAGGTATGTTCTCCTAAGTCGACCTATACTTTCCGTCGATGAATGAGTAGGTAGTATTTCTTACTTTCAGTCAGTAAGTCGCGGTGTACTACATTTGGCAGGTTATTTTAGTGTGGTGAACGCCCCACATAACTACGCTGATTCTCCGTGCTGCGTTGTATACGAAAGTTAATTTTTTTTCTGGCTTAACACAAGAATAAAAAAAGGTCGTCCTATATCAACTCTTCCATTCACTTCCGCTCTATATATTTGTGCAGCCATTCTAATTTCACCCTTCCTTTCTACATGTCCAAACCATCTCAACTATCGTTTCTCTATTGTTGTTACAAACTCATCGTTTACACCACATTATTTACAAAAAAATACGAAAGAAACTGTTAAAATATTTCCTTTTTCGGTAAAGATGACTGAATTTATGTAAATATATTGTAGCCTGTGTTAATTCAGAAGAATGACCCTTTTTAAACATTACAAAGTCAGCAAACAACCATAGGTACAGTCCGCTTGAAGTAAACGTGACCGCAGCCTTTAAACGCTCGTGTGAACACAAAGACTTTACTTCACTTTATCGTGTCGCCAACCTTGTGTACCGAAGATACCGTGTTACATTGACCCAGTAATTTCACTGCCTCTCTCACCCTTGAAACCGGAACACATCAATGCGAACTATTTGCCGGTAGTAATTAGTAAAAGTTAGATACCTATGCAAAAGACCGTTAGAGGTCTGCCTCTAGCGCCACTTTCTTTCAGTGCAGGAATTTCCAAAATCGGTTTAATAGTTATTGACCCTTGTTACCGCGTTATAAAAAAAATACAAATCTTTTCTGTTTACTTATCTATTATTTAAAGAGATTTTTACCGGATATTGTATATTACATTACTTCGAAAACATGACGCATGCGTTATTAAGTACTAGCAGTGACGGCAAATTCGCCCGCGTAGAATAGTGATTTTGGGGGGTATTCCCCGTTTTTGCAACATTTGTTACTGACACTTCGCTCCTATTGGTCTCAGCGTAATGTTATATAGCCTAAAGCCTCTCTATATAAATGGACTATCCAACAAAAAAAGAATTATTCAAATCGGACCAGTAGATCCTGAGATTAGCGCTTTTAAACTAACAAACAAACAAACATACTCTTCCTCTTTATAATATTAGTATAGATAAGCGGACAAAGTCGCGGACAGAATGCTAGTTATTATTTTTTAAATTAATTCAACTTTCATATATATCTTCACATGAGACCTTACCGGTCACATCGGTACTTATCTCAGTTTTATTGGTTCCGTTGCATACAGTGCAATTACAAGGTAATATGACGTAATATCTTGAAGTCGCAAGATTGGCAACGCGCTAGTGATATCCTTATTTCGAGTATCTAGAGGCTGCAGTGACGCTTACTAAAACGCGGATTGGATGCCTGTTTGTCGTCCTGATATAATAATATAAAAAATATCTATGATATTTAGCTCCCAAGTGCCTTGTGAAATACGTGATCCTGTAGAAATGGTATAAAGCAGCTTTATATTTTTAAATTTGTTATTAGATTTATCATTATTAAAAGTTTGAAATTAGATTTATATCTTCCGAGTACCTTCATATTTTATCCCCATGATCCCGTTATCGTGGGAATTTTAACCTAGAATATTTTTTTCCGCAGAACCTAGGAATTGACGATTACAAACAAAATATAGATAAAATTATCCGTTTTGGTGCAGTTGTTCTAGAGTTACGCGCGTACACGTACGTATTTTTCATTATAAAGATTAGGCATGGAAATACACGTTTCTTGAAGGATTTTTTTGAATCTCTTCATCTTTAACATTACATCAACTGAAGGTCGTACGTACGTAGGGTATAAGTAAACGAGTAATATCAAACGAAAAGCCTTCCAGTGGCATACTTCGACCAATCTGACCACCAGATCCTGCCACGAGGTACAAAAAATGAGTTTACAACTTCATCACGTGAGCGATCAGAAAAAAACCTGCTAGAAAAAAAATCGTTATTATTAGAATGATTTTTTTTACAGGTCAAAAGTTCTTCATTATTGGTTCTGTGGATAGAGGTGTAAATGTGACAGACTGGACAGCATTTTTAATCCTGTTACATTTCGTATCTCATGGAACCCACCCCAACGAAAACGGCACGCGTAACACAAATAACAGTAGAGCAACATTCATTATTCCCAACCAACAAAGGCTACACAGAACAACAGACAAGAAAGGAACCTCAACATAACGAGGGAAAAAATCACCATAGAGTTCTTTGTCGAGTCAATTTGCGATGGTGTAAACAGTCCTATTGTCTATGGACAGGTGAGGCACAGTGACAGTCTTTTATTTTTTTCGCGCACCTGTCAAACTTAACGTCAATATTTTGGCGCGATTCGCGACGCAGTATGGCGTCACTTAGAATTTGGAAACGAACCCTCGGTGTCCGTTTTGAAGCAAGTATTCGGTGTTTGTTGTGATTTTGGATGCCTAATAAGTTACGCTTGGCCCTAATGAATTGGATTTAGCGTTCTGAGAAATTTTTGTTTGCGCCCACAATGGCGATCCGTTGCAAACGAAGTACGCTCTTATTATAGTAGTTTTAGAGTTGAAATTACTTGATATCAAAGCATACTGCTTTGATTTTACCGTAAATTCTGTGGTAAATTGATTATCAAGTGTCAGCGAAGCCTCCGTTGTTATTTTTACGGTTCGCCGATAGTGTTGACTTTAAATGTATTCTTAATACCTGAAGAAACGAAATCTGTGTTAAATTCTTTACACCGGGAAATAAAATTATGCACCGTCGTACAATGGAAATGGTGTGTTTTTATTAAGTTATTACATTGTATGATCGGAAACATATGATTCTTTACGGAATAATATACATAAATGTAGCCGTTCGGTATCGGCAAAGCGATATAGTACCTCCTGTACTAAGTGTCGTAACAGGTGACTGAGGTACCGGAACCGACAGATGGCGGTGTACCTAGCCGAAACAGCGTAGCTGAAATCCGAAGCTATTGGCATCACGCGGACCCAACGCGGTATTTATGGACAAAATACCTCCTTGTGCCATACCGGTGTCCAGCAGTGGACGTCCAATGGATGCAATAATGGTGACATTCCAAAGTATAAGTTAAGTTCTATAAAAATCCAATCAGCACAGCACATTTCGCGAGACAGAGATCCAAACATAAAACAAAAATTAAACTGATATATATTTCTTCTCAAATGTCGATAGACACTGCATACAATATATATTACCTAAGCTCTCCGCCTACTATCTCACTATGAGGTCTTTATTTATTATATCTCAAGCAATATTGTAATTTTGGAACGAGGTCTATGTCACTCTCTGAACCTCTAAATTGTAAAAATTCTATAAATACTGTATGAGAATAATAAAAAGCAAGATCTAACCTTATCTTGCAGCCGTAACATGTCTACTGCTGTAGAAACCTAACCTAACCTACAGGAACATATTTTTGGGATAAATATCAACCAATCTATTCATCCGCTCCGTCGTGACAGAGTAATAAACATACATTCATACAAACTTTCTCAAATATTAATCGGATGTATATATAACAAAGTTATTTATACATAATGTAATCTACACAAAGGCGCTACAAAACACACAGCCTCTGAGCTAATTATAAGACGAATAAGGTAAGCAGGCGATACAAAAAGGTTAGGTCACGGTTATAAGCGGGAGCGTGTGTCTCAATATGTTGATTTTGCACGGAGCGGGTAGGCGGCGAAAAACCGTTTAACCGCAAGGATTTCACTCGGGGGACTAAACTCGTAGTTTGAAGGTTCGGATTATGTCACATTACATAGTGATTTCAATACCTCTCAAATTTGGCGGTAGAAGTAAGTGTGAGTAAGTACCCATGTAGAGATCTTTTGTATGAGTTCAACTCCAGATCTTTATAATGTGCAAAGTAGAACAGTACCTCCTCCTGTACCAGGTTTCTTAAGAAGTGACTAAGATAACAGAACCGAAAGATGGCGGTATATCCATCCGAGACAATGCAGCTCGAATGCACAGGGCGGAGATGAGCAGCAGCATCCCCGCCACGAAAGCTGCGCTCTGTGGTTGCTAACTCGCTTGCCCAGCGCGAAAATTATGGGCAAAATTCCTCCTTTCTTGGGGAGGTTTATGATCATCAGTGGACTTTTAATGGGTGGTATGGTGATGATGATGAAATAGATGACCGAAATTAGGCGTAGAGTTTATTTAGAATACAAAGTTAAATAGCAAAAGTGAATATGGCTGTTTATAAACTTTTCATGACTAAACTGTTCAAATGATTTTAATGAAATTTGGCACGTAGGTACATAGCTTGAACCCTAAGAAAGGATGCAAGCTGCTTTAATTTCTAGTACATTCCCCTGGGATCAGAAATAGCGTGAAGAAGAAGTAATTTAGAAGATAGATAGCTCCGCGACGGACGGATACCGGCCCTGTTCATTTGAGATATGCTGTTTTAGATAAGTATCTATCTCCTCTTACGACATAGAGGGATGTACTGTTTTTACTCCGCCTAATGACCACACCTTAATATACATAAATCTTTATATAAATTCATTACAAAGTACCTTTCGAACCATAACCAATGTTTATTCAGATTTTGATTATCTACTCATTAAATTTAAATTGAAGCTCTCGCATACAAACTATATGCTGGCTGAACGTCTTACCTCATGTGTTAATTGCATTTAATTATTAAATAATTAAACATGGCTCCACTGTAATTAGTATGCCAAATAAAGACACTAATTGACCTCATCATGATAATAAGCTTCTGATGGATGCAACTTCACAATCTTCGTAGTATGCCTGTATCATTAATTGCAAAATTGGTATTGAAAAAGAGAGAAATCTGAACGAATACCTACGACCCGAAACAATGCATACCCCCCTTTACCAATATCAGAAATGTCAACTATTCAAACAAAACATAAAAATAATATAATATAATCACAGCTTTAAATTCGTCTCAAAGACCCAAGCGCCGCATGTGGCAGCCATTTCGAGACTGCCTATTGTGTTCGCTGTCAAAATATTTCTTTTTTTTCCCCCGCAAACGGCTTAGGCCGTTCGGAAATCGAATCTAAAAAGGTTTTCCTTCAAAAGAGGTATTATTAACTTCTCCGTTGATGCCGCAGATAAAAATTTATTAATAATACGTCTAGTATTTGATTAAATAGTAAATTATGTATTGTGTTTTGTTGCGGTGTCCCGCGGTTTCTTGTTTTCTATTAGAATTGTATCGCCATTTTTTTTTTGAGGTAGGTTTACATTTGTTTTGTATTTCGATTTGTTTGTACAAATTAGAAATACGATTTCTGAATATTTTCTTGCCTTTCTTTCCTCTAATGCCATTATTGTACATGAAGTATTTTATTGTAGCAGGCCAAAAGTGACGAATTTCTCCTTCCTTAAAGCATAACTTTCCCATTTTAAAATTGGCCATCGGACAATTTTAACTTCTAACTTGTTATGGTAATTATCGGCATTAGAAGGTACGATTATTCAGTACTCTATAATACGATAAGTAAAATAGTCCGACACCTGTCTGTGGTAGCCGTGAGGTACCGGTTAGCGGTGAGGTACCGGCAGAGTAGAATAGTGTCCTCCCCCTGCACCAGGTGTCGTAAGAGGCGACAAAGATACTAGAACCGACAGATGGCGGTATATCCATCCAAAACTGTGCAGCTCAAATGCATATTTGTGTTTGTTCTGTGTCTGGCTGAACAATATACGTCCTTAATACAAGTACTTTAAACTACTTACCACAGAGTCAGGACAATGTACTTTGTGTGTGTTTGTTATAATTATTATAATGTTGATGACACAAAAAAAACAAATGACTGTGCAAAATCTATACTATACCTACTAATATTCTATTCTAATGTTAATAAATCTATGCTAAAGAGGAAATGTTTGATCGTTTATTTGTTTGGTTTAACACAAAATCAATTCTACCAAAATAAATAATTGTTTCGCTATTAGAGAGCTCTCGACCTTTCATCTACACCGAGTATAATATATAAATAATAATTTTATGCTATTGTATAATTCTCACTATATCGAACATCAAAATTCTTTGATGTTCGATTGCCGCGCGAAAGTTACCAAAATAGATCCGAAAATTCGTTTTAAGCGTTAATATATAAATTCTTAATGTTAATAGAGAATTATTTCCAGCCAGATCTAACGCATGCCTCGCACGGAAAAGGCAGGTAAGTCCTAATGGGATAATTGTATGGCAGGTTGCGAGTCGCGGCACCTACACGGACCGTATTGGCATGCGCGTACGCCGCAGTTTCGTCGCAATTGAAGAGGAACAAAGACTTTCATAGTTGGAATCCATTTATATTTACCTTATTTATTTCATTTATAATGCACCTACACGAGTTGTTGGATATGACGCAAAATATGCATATAGCAAAATGAGCATTCATCTCTAAATGTATATTTCACGCATTGTGCATTACTCACAACGAGCACTTCTCATAATGTGCAATTCTCAAAATGTACATTTCGTGCAATGTGCATTTCTCACACGGAACACTCATAATGCGTAATTTTTTACCTGTCCGTTCATGTTTCCAGTCGCCTCGCACACCTGGTATATGGGGAAGTATTATTCTACCCAGCTGATGATGATTTGTAATAATAATAATTATAATTAATAAGAATATTTCAGAAAATATCCTCCGATCTGAGCGGGGATGGGCAGCAGCATCTCCGTTGCAAATTGCCAACACGCTTGCCTAACACGGCAATTATGGGCAAAATTACTCCTCACTTGGGGAGGCTATGTACAGCAGTGGACACCAGTGGCTGGTATGATAATGATTACTTTAGTACATTGTATTCCATAGAATGGGTTAGGGGCTACAGAAAAATACTTATGAAATAGGATTAGTAAATCGATATAGTCATAAATAGTATAATACACCATACTTAGTAATGACTGCTGAAGGCCTCGAGCCAACATGGACGCAGTACCAATGCCTCAAGTAAGCACAGCAATAGCGACTCCCTATAGCCCCCTAGAGGTTTTTGGGCTGTCTCGAATGCGGCGCCTGGCGGAGGCAACCCTTTTGCTCGAGCTAGCCTATGGCACCCATATCTGCATCCTGAACCCACTATAAAGAGTGCCCGTCCACATTACGCTCCCGTATGTTTCCACATAATTGGCGTTAAGATGGCGTCGCAACACCAAGCCGAGAACACTCGGTAACCGCCCGCGCCATAACGAGGCGCGCCCGTACGAAAAACACTTACGTGCAAACCTCTTTTAGTTGTGTCTTCTTTTTAAATTCACTGAAAATGTTATAATGACAACTTCCTTTCGCATTGCTGACGCTCGGTCCATTAAGTCGTATTTTATTTTTTTTGGCGTATTTCAATAAGTGGCCTGATATCAGGTACTGCGAGGAAAGGGAATGCTTAGAAAAAATTATGAAATTTTCTTTGTTTGGATGTTAATCTGAAATCTGGCTCTATAATATTCGATCCTCACCGAGGACAAACATTTGTATGATGAATATTTGTATTTGTTCTGTGTCTAGGTGTTAAAAACTTAAGTATTATATTTGTGATTCCTCTGTTGTCTGATGTCTGTAATACATGAGATGTTGTATGATATAAAATGAAATCTTAAGTATTATCTTATTATTAGACCAGGTCGACAAACAAACAGTGTGAAGCTCGTATGATCAGAAGATATCACGAGCGCGTTGCTGACGTTGTGACTTGAAGATATGATGTCACATTACCCAGTAACTGCTTTACTCGCCTTCCAAGCAAATACAAAGATCGTCTGATTGGTACCTCACTCTCACCTATTTCTACCGCCAAAAAAGCAGTGTTCGCATTGCTGTGTTCCGGTTTGAGGGGTGAGAGAGGCAGTCAAATAAGTGAAAAATATTATATGGTTTCATAACTTTCAGTGAAGAACCTTTTTACTGAATTTCGTTTGAATAAATTAATATACAGCAAGGGTTTATACTAACTTTCCACCCACTTTGGGGGTAAAACGTGGGTGCAAAACTTTCTTGGTGTTCCCTACAGTATAAAAGGAACCTCTATGAAATATTTTAAGATTCTAAACCTTACTATAGTTTCGGCCTTGTGTTGATATGTTAGTCAATTCTTCTTTTATATGTTGTTTGGCTACTCTTTACTACCTAGTTTTTTTGCTATAATTACTTACTTATCAGCACTAGATAGTAGATAGTCCAGTACCAATCAGCACTAGATAGTCCAGTACTAGATAGACCTTCCCAAGAAAGAGGCAATTTTGCTCATAATTGCCGCGCTGGGCAGGCATGGAAGCTATCGCAAGAGCGTAGTTTTGCGACAGGAATGCTGCTACCATTATCCGTCCTATTGGATATGAGCTACGCTATTTCGGATGGGTATATAGGAGTCCCGCTGTCGGTTCTGGTACCTCATTCGCCTCTTACGGCACTTATACAGGGGGAGGTACTATTTTACTCTGCAAGTAATCGGCAGCTACGTTTCCTTGGCTGCCTCCAAATCTTAGGTTCGCATATGCATGTCCCTCACTATCTATCACTTTCTCTCGTCACAACAGAAAAGCCCGATAGCCCAAATGGTAGAGAGTTCCTATCTTATGCGCCAAGGGTCGTGGGTTCAAATCCCACTCAACCAATATTTATATGATGATTTTAGCGTTTGTTCTGTGTCTGGGTGTAAATATTTTTAAGTATTATATTTATGATTCCTCTGTGCTTACTTTGGAGTCAGGTCAATGTTTAAGTATAATATTTGTGATTCCGCTATACTTCAAGCGGCTTACCTCGGAGTCAGGACAATGTATGAGATGACTTTGCTTTATATATCACATTTCTATGAAACGTCAATTCAGAAAAAAATAACGAATAGGAAAATAACACACATTGGCATTCATGATCAGACTAGAAGCAATTATGACTAACACATTAATTTAACATTTAATTAGCCCGCGTACGTGCTGGCGTGCTAAAATTGTTACTTTATAATCGTGGTGAAGGCAGCGCGCGTAAACTAGTGTATTTAATTGGCTAATAAGTGTAAGGTATTGCAAAATTATCGAGAGGCTCGTATCCGATGTTGTGGTAGATTGGTAATAGGTTGCTTTTTGCTTTAAAGTCGCCTTCTTAAGCCGATGTTATGAAGGGAACATGATTTTGTAATATTATAGTTACTCGTTACCGCCGTGTGGTACCGGAAGAGTAGAACGAACGAAGTACCACACCAATAGATAGCGGTATATCTTTCCGAAACAATGTAGCCCAAATGCATCAGGGCGGGGATGGGCAGCAGCGTACCCGCCGCGAAACTAAGCACTGCGATTGCCACCACGCTTGCCCAGCTTTCTTGGGAAGACCTATGTCCAGCAGTGAACGTTTTACGACTGCTTTGATGAATTTTTTTTGGAATGGCACTTTATATATCATCATGTCAGGATGTCTATTGCTGCATATAGACCTCCCCAAGTGATCTACAACAGGACCGGTTGTGTGCGGCCTACGTCCAGCGTGATCCAGCGGTTTTAGTCAGATTGTCTGTCCACCTGGTTGGTGAGCGTCCTTTGCTTCGCTTGCCAGTACGCTGTCTCCATTCAAGAACCTTACGGCTCCCTCAGCCATTAACTTGCTGATCCGCCAGTATCTTTGGTTCTCTTACGAATATTTTCATTCCTAATTCGATCGCGCAACTTAACTTTTCATTTCTAAGCACTCCTTTCTTCATAGCTCGTTGAGCTATTTGAGTTGGCTGATGATTCCAATGTATATATAGATTGATATCGACTAACACGATAAATAATCTTCTGAATTTGAACATCAGTGGATGTCCTATGGCTGATATGATTAAGATACGATTTTGAAAACAAAATCAGTGGTTGTGTAACGCGATACCAGAACGAAGCGTTCAATAACGCCACCATGACATAGGCCTACCCAAGAAAGGGGCAATGCACAACTTCGCGGACGGAAATGCTGCTGTCTATTCCTACCCTGTTACATTAAAACTCCGCAGTTTCGAATGGTTATACCGCTATCAGTCGGTTTCGGTACCCCAGCCGCACTCCACGACAGGGGGAGGCATTATTCTACTCTGCCAGTATCCCACAGCTGCAGCTCACAATTGGGCCAGGCTGATGTTAGAGTCTTAAATCCATCAATGGAGGTACATCAGGTATGAAGACAACTGAAAGGCCCAGTGGCAGTGGGATATTTGTGTTTGTTTTGAGTCTGGGTGTTAAAAATATGTATTTAAGTATTACATTATAGATTTATCTGTTATCTGATGTCCTTAACACAAGTGCTTAAAGCGTCTTATTACGGAATCAATGCAATGTATGTGATGTTATGTGAATATTATTATTTTCACGTCCAACGTCCACCGTGAACACCAAAATCCGACCTACAAAATACATGAAAAGGTCCCGAAGCGTGAGTGGACCAATCAAGCGGCCATATTAGCGCGTTAACTCTCAGGCTAAGTTATTTCACTTGGATATAATGACCGGCAATTTACCAGACCCTTAAATGCTACTTGATATTAAGTGCTTTCGTATGTGCTAAGTCAGTTTGCCAGCAAATGTTGAGGTTCCGTGATAATTTTATACAGGATTGTGTTTGTAATATATTTTATATACTCGTAGTGATTATTATTTTGCGCAGGGCTTTTAGGGGTTTTTGAAAATTTCCTCCCCTAAGGGGGTAAATCGGAAGTCAAAAGTAAGTTCTTTATTAAAATCATGAAAACGGATGAATTATTTTTTTCGAAAATTATTCCTTAAGGGGGTAAAAAGGGGGTGCAAATTTAGTATGAAAAATCCATAAATTTAACGGGGTTTAAAATGCGACTTGACCCAAGACCGACTTGACCCAGACCCAGCTGACACAACAGACGATGTCCTGTATTAACTAGATACTTTCTCTTATAAGACCAGGTTGAGAAACAAGCGTGCAGGCCGCGTGATAGTAACCGCAGTATATAGACGCTCGTTATATCTCAAGGATATCACTAGCGCGTTGACATCATTGTGACTTGAAAACTATGTCACATTACTTTTTGTTTTTGTTTTGTTACATTACTCACCTTCCAAACTAGAATGTGATACAGCAATGTGAACACGGCTATTTGGCGGTAGATATAATTTAATTATCAGGTAGATGTTTATATATATTGATATATAAACTATCCTACCTCTCAAGTTGGATCAAACTGTACACAGTAAGATAATCATTATTAAATCGTTCCGATAGTTAAAAAGTTCATCCCGAACAAACACCGTGATACGGATTTTTTTATATATAGGGACCTAAAAGAAGTTCCTATTAACATACAGACGCACGCGCAAGAGTGCAAGTGGGCAGCAGCACCAATATCGCGAAAGCTGTGCTCTGCGATTGGGAACACGCTTGCCCAGCGCAGCAACTATGAGCAAAACTCCCCTTTTCTTGGAGAGACCTATGTCCAGCAGTGGACTTAGAATGGCTGTATTGATGATGAATGCTAGTAAGGGAAGCGAGAGATGTATTCAAGTAGAGAGCCATAGTCTCTGCCTACGCCGATGTATGTAAAGTTATATTAAGAATTATATTTATTTAAATCAATGCTTTGAAGTACCGGCAGAGTAGAATAGTACCTCCTCCTGTACCAGGTGTCGTAAGAGGCGACTAAAGTACCAGAGCCGAAATATCCATCCGAAACCGTATGTGTAGTACCGTGTTCCATATCGTGGAGCTATGCTCTGCAAGCTGTTCGATCCCCAACCAGAACAAATGTTTATTTGATGAAATTTGTGTTTGTCCTGTGGCTGGGTGTTAAAAATATGCATTCAAGTATTATACTTGTGAACACAGGCAAACAGTTTGCGGATGCTTAGTAAATAATTGCCACACTAGCCTAATGTGGCAATTATTTGTTTATTTATTTAACTTTATTGCACAAAATGTTACAAAATGTACAAATGGCGGACTTAATGCCAGATGGCATTATCTCCCAGTCAACCATTACACAAAACAGAAAATATATATATATATATATATATATATATATATATAGTGGTACAGACAATATATATACAAAATAGATAAACGTGGCATACATATTTATATAAATAAACGCAATAAATGCATATGATATAAAAAAATATTAATTATATGCAAACTACGCTTGCGCGTAGTAGCAAACACACAGCATAGCCTTGCCACCTGAGATGCGCTGTTTCGGGTGGATAAACCGCCATCTGTCGGTTGAGATACCTCAGTCCCACTTACGATAACACGGGGTACTAATCGTAGCTACGATTCTTCGTAGACCGGTACTAGAGTCTGCTCAAACATAAATGATAATAATACAACTACCCACATTGTATCGGTCTTAAAATGAGGTTTATTTATGAGTAGTGAACGCGTAAATGCTGCAAAACATTTTATGAATAATAAATATATTAACACATATATTAACACATCTCATACGTTGCTTTGACTCCAAATTAATTCGCTTATAGCACTTGTCTAATACAAGAGAGGAATTACAAATGTAACACGTAAATAGATATAAATAACACCCAGACACATAACAAACACAGATATTCATCATATAAATATTTGCCTTGTGCGAAGATCGAATCCACGATCTGAGCCATCAGATCAGTCAATAGTTAAAAATTGGTGATACCAATTAAAACCGCTAAGCTAAAGGTACCGTTAGAGTAGAATAGTAACTTCCTCCCTCTCTCCTCCGCCCCCCCTGATGTTGTAAGTTGCGACTAAAGTACCAACCAGAACGGATAGATGGCGGTATATCCATTCGAGACAGTGGAGTTCAAATGCAAAGAGAGGGGATGGGCAGCAGTATCCTCGTCACGAATGCTTTGCTCTGTGATTGTCAACACGCTAATGATAATGACGACGAATTCGTTTTCCTATTTCAGACATTAATATTGCATATACCCACACAGTTTACTTTTCAATTTCGAAGTCCCCATCGGCGTACTGCAATTTCGTTTCTCAACTGCATACCACTTACGTAAATTAAAACATTACTTAACTGTTAGGAAAAGGTCGAAATAATTATTCGCCATGTTGTGCAAGCAATTTTCACGTTTATTAAAAATATCTTTCAATATATTCACCTGGTTTCAACTTTATATGCCGTGGGGTACCGGCAGAGTAAAATAGTACCTCCCTCTCCCTCCCCCTGTACCAGGTATAGTAAGAGGCGCCTAAGGTACCAGAACCTACAGATGGCGGTATATCATAGGCAGCAGGAACCCCCATCCGAAAGTGTTATGGGCAAATTTCCCCCTATCTTGTGGACGCCTATGTCAATATTGCCAACTGGACTGGACTAGGGGACTTCCAATCGCTGATATGATGGACTTTATATCGAACTAGCACGCCCCTCGGTTTTACCCGCAAAGTTCTACCTTTGAAATGCTGGTGCAATCGTAGCTAACCATTAGTAAAATTTATTGAATTCAATAAAGTCATTTTTAATTTATTTTTCTTTAAGACCGCACATTTATATAAATCGTGCTTCTTTATATTTCATTATAGGTGTTTATAGATGGATTTTTATGAAATACTAGCTGTGCCCGCGACTTCGTCCGCGTGTAGTAGTTTCTTTGGGCACTATACCTTTTTACTTTTACTTATATAAACATTGAATGTTATATTTATTTTTAATACGCTTTTATTTTTTATTTTATTTACTTGTAATGTAAGAAAATCTTTGAATCTTAATTGGACCCACTTTCCGGTCCTTGATTAGGATGAAATTTTGCTCATGCTCTTAGTTCTGATGACAATACATGACTAGCTAGGAAACGTCATTACAAATCCAATGTGGCAGCCTCCCTATGATGGCGAACTGGCTTTTGGAAATGCACTTCCATGATATGGGTATCAAATGAAAGGGTTTGCTGTCAGGAATACGAAAAAATAGAGGAATAGTCACGTGACTCAAATCCAACATTGTGGACGTCTAAAATGGTGGGCAGGCTATTTGAAATGCACCCCTATGATACGAAATAAGAAGACTAAAACGTATTAAAAAAATAGTTTAAAAAACTAAAAACACGCTTTTATTACGCACTAAAATATAGTTCAAAAACTAAAAAACACGCTTTAATGATGAAAGAAACTAAAAAGTGGAAAATAATTTCTAATTCAAAAATAAATCAGTTTTTAAGTTTTTTAATCTATTATTAAATATAAATAAATAGCCTTAATAATAAGTTTTAAGCTTCTATCTCTAACAACTTTTATACTTCCATACAACTTTTTAATTAGCGTGATTGCGTAACAGACAGACAGGCAGAGTTACTTTCAGATTTATAATATTAGCAAGGATAATATAGCCTATGTTATTCGATGAAGATGTAACTTTTTGATAGTGAAAAGAAGAAGATAATTAATTTGGTCGAGTATAATTTTAGTGAAATTGTAATAAAATATCTATTATAATATGAGTATAGATGTATAATGACGTACTATGATAGTCTGCACTAGCACTTCAATTGCTTCAATTGCATTATGAATTCTCAACGAGATAATGCCAAGGTCTATCTCAGGTCACATGGTCTGTCACGCTAATGACATCCGTAACTGACCATCAATCGGTGTGCTGGTCTGCTAACTTCACTATATAGTATAAAACAAAGTCACTTTCCGCTGTCTATCTGTCCCTATGTATAGATCTTTAAAGTCTAGTTTCTTTTGATAGATAGAATGATTCAAGAGGGAGGTTTATATGTATAATACATGCATAATTAAGTATAGAAACACTGATAAATTTTAGCTGTTTCTAATGTGATGTCGTAAATAAACACATTTGCTATTACATTGCAAACGCTGGCTGAACCCGACGAGATAGATCAAAATAATATACTGAAGTAATATATGTCCGCGGTGGTATATATAGCTATCTCTTAGGGATAACCCACAAAAACGTTTTTGTAGCATCACTGCGCCCGTGGGAGGCCAGAGCGGGTCGCTGGTAATTATATAAATGACGAATGATTTGGAGTAATTAAAGCTTATTTAAAAACCGGCACGTACAGGCAGAGTAGAATAGTACCTTCATTTGTACCAGGTGTCGTAAGAGGTGACTGAGGTACCGGAACCGACAGATGGCGATATATCGATCCGAAACAGTGCAGCTCAAATGCACAGGGCGGGTATGGGCACCAGCATCCCCGTCGCAAAAGCTACGATTTGCGATTGCCAACACGCTCACCCACGGCAATTATAAGCAGTATTCCGCATTTCCCGGGGAGCCCTATGTCCAGGGGTGGATTTCCAATGGCTGTTATGATGAAAGCTTTTTTAGGCTATAGGATGCCATTTAGTCTACCAACCTACTACTCCGTCTGTGCCAGGTTTCCTAAGAGACGACTAAAGTATCGAAATTCAGGCTTTTCCGTCGTGAAGCTACGCTCTGCGACGTTTACCCTGTGCCGCAATTATGGACTAAATTCCTCCGGTCTTGAGGAGTCTTAAGTACAGCAGTGAAAGTCGTTCTGCCGTTATGATGATCGTGCAAGCTTATATATAGTTAAAGTTAGGGCCATAGTACACGGCGTTTTTTAAACGCGCCGACGACGCGCAGATGACGCGCGTATACGCGCTTCAAACGCAATTCGAACGCAACCTAGTAACCTAAGTACGTACCTTACGTACTAGTACCTAGTACGCAACAAGCGCGTCCACGGCGCCGAAAACGCGCGTTTCTGAAACGCGCGTCGTCGGCCCGTTTAAAATATGCCGTGTACTATGGGCCTAAAGGAAATATTCCAAATTCATTCATTTAAAATATAAATATGAATTAAAAATATGAGAGTAATAAAAATATATATAATATTTATATATATTCAATAAAATATCATGTACAATCGAAGATTGGATGTTCATTAGAGAAGATATGAAGGAGTAGTTAAGAGTTTTTAAATATGTGACAATACCACGCACACGTACGATATGATTGGACATGCATATGTGTGTTTTTCTCGTGCTTCATACACACAATGGTTAGATAAAATGCGCCTATTAATCTGCTTGTTTCATTTACAAAAGGGCATTTAGACGGTCCCTACAACATAACACAATACACGCAAATTATCAAAATAATAGTTATATAAACACAAAAAAAGGAATAAACAATGGGCGGATCAATCTATATTATTTTTAGGTAACATTTATATAGACATGTTTTCTTTAAAATAAAGAAGTACAGTTACGTACAAAACCCAAAACATCATAATACTAAGTTAACGCGTAATTGGTCAATCTACCTTACGAGAAACAATGTTATACCACGAAATTGCCCTCCCGACAATTAAAAGGCCATTTTTCTTAATCCTCGCGGCGACACTATCTCGGAGAATCACGAAAATTCCCACCAGAAAATATCCGATTACCAACCTCTTTGGTGAATTAAAAAAGAAGCACCAAAATAAGCTATACCCTCACCTACTTTATTACTGGCCGATAACAAACTAATCTTCAAAGGCAGTCCTTAAGAGAATATTTAAAAAACTATAAAAACGATACGTGGCCGATGTCGGCGCATCAGAAGCGTTTCAACCTAATAAAACAGACTAATTTATGCCCTCCAAACCTCGGCCGAAACCGTCGGTAATAACACAGACAACATTATTCGACATATAGGTAACCTTTTTTCGTGCGAGGCAGGCGTGCTGGCTCTATGTATAAGCTAGCGCGCGCCGCGGGTTCGAAAAAAGAAAAAGAAGCCAGTGATGAGGTAACGAACGAGGCGCGTTGGGTGCGTTCCTTTTTTAAACTGGCCTCGACGTGTGTGGTCCGTGGCCGGTGTTTTAAAAAGAAAACCTCGTCTTTAAGCGCACAGCGTTAGGTTCACAATTCGGAACGATATTTGTATGGACTTTCAGTCCGATTTCTGGTATGTATTAAAAAATTGTGGATGTTTTCTTTGAAGTTATTAATTGGTAGGAATTGTTTTTATATTATTTATGCTGTTCTGAATTTTTAATTGTTGTATCTAATAATATGACTCAATACTCGGCTCGCGGCCTCTGCAATTAGTGAAGCTGTAATTACGTTTGTATTGCTTATTCTTTCTTTGGTTGTGTTTTAATTGATATTTCTTTTTTTTTTATTCGTGCTTTTGATATCCACATTTTTACTTTCACGGTAATATTTTCCTGTATAATTTTCTTTGTTAATAGACCCTATACTCTATTATTAAAGGAATTACGGATTACTTTTATTGGTTTTCTTGTTGATAATAGTTTCACTATATTTTTTTATTGTTGTATGTAAGCCTGTACAATTACATATTACTGTAACTATTATAAATTAAATCTTACATATATTATAGTTGTATAGATTATAGATATGCAGGATGGCTATTGATAATGATAAATACATATTTTATTTCTAGTCATTGGATTCGTTCGTTTTGATTATCAATGTAATACATTTTGTACTGATAATATTTTAACCAAATTAACTAAAAACATTTATTGTAAAATGAAGGTTTTTATTATGATTTAATTTGTTTTAAAGGTAAAAGAAAATATAGTTTTATATCGGATAAAAGAACGAGAAAGTCAATATGTTCCAGTCAAATACATGAAGAGAATAAAACGGTAGGAAATGAAACAAAATTAAATTAAAACGGCGGTTATCGAGTTAACTACTAAAACGTGTTATTGTATCTGTAGATATTATTGGCATATAAAACTCTGTAGGACAATATTTTTGTTTATCTTTTAAAAGTCGACATCGATTGCAATCAAACAAACATTGTGAAACGTGATGAACACCGAGTGTTTGTCTGTGGCTGGGGAAGCTGTAATGTACCAGTAGAGTAGAATAGTACCTGCCACTGTAGCAGGTGTCGTAAAAAGCGACTAAGGTACCAGAACTGACAGATGGCGGTATGTCCATCCGGAATAGTGCAGCTCAAATGCGCAGGGGGGGGGTGGGAATGCTGCTGGCATTACCATAGCGAAAGCAGCACTGCGATTGCTAATTTGCGGTCTTTTGTTTGTAGCTAGTAGAACATACCAATTCGTTTGTAAGTTAAAACCAACATGGCCGCCATGTTCGCTCTCTATTAAAAAAAGTCATGAATCATTAGATGACACGGTATCTGGGGCGGTCTATAATCACCCGGTAACAAGCGCAAATTACCCTCATCTTTTGAATGCGGGGTGGGGGAGATGGAGTGGTACAAATACAATATATTTATTAACTACTAACTGTGCCTGCGACTTTGTTCGCGTGGAATAGTACTTTTTTTGAATACCATACCTCTTTACCTTAACTTGTATAAACTTTGAATGTCATGTTTATTTATATCGAATCAATGGCTTGAAAAATAAGTTTCAATTTTCTAGCTCCAAAAATAGCGATACTTCCATACAACTTTTCATCCCCCCCTTTCGACCGCCCACAACCCTTTATTCGAATTAAAAAATAGCCTATGTCCTTTCTCAAGGTCTATAGATTGTCTGTGCCAAATTTCATCAAAATCGGTGTAGAGGTTTAGTCGGAGTTTAAGTGGGAAACCCTAACAGACAGACCTTCGCATTTATAATACTAGTATATATTATATATAGTAAGGATATTATTTTTCGTACGTAAATTATTTTTAAGTATCATCAACCTGATACGCTGCGCACGCAACGAATGCTCGCAAAACGTAAGTACGAGTATATTACTCGTAGGGTACTGTTATATAATCCAAGTTATTCTTTATTATATCAGCTATCTGCCAGTGAGAGTCCCATTACGCGGACTGAAAGTTTGTCTGTGGACATAGACTAATAAAAAAATACAACTTTCGTATATTGAATTAACAATATACTTACTACCCCCCCCCCCCCCTTTCCCCACCTTCAAATAGTAGTCCATAATAAAGTTGTATCCAACTTGTAAGATAATTATAGTAGTGTGGTACCGGGCTAGAATAGTCTCCCTCCCTGTACCAGGTGTCATAAGAGGCGACTGAGGCACTGGAACCAAGGCCTATGGCCAACAGTGGACGATTTACGGCTGCTATGATGATGATGATGATTGGATACTTATTCAATTAACTTGCACCGCTATCACTTAAAATCTTATGAGGCACACGCATGAAGTATTTGAAATATATGGTGATGAGTTCACAACGGTGGGCTATTCAATTTAAGTTGATTTCAGATAAGTCCAGCAATTTCACGGACTCGATGGCGCAGATGGTGGTGATCCTATCTTATGCGCCAATGGTCGTGAGTTCGATCCCCACGAAGAACAAATATCTATATGATGATGTATGTTTTTGTCCTGTGTATTAAATATATGTATTTAAGTAGTATATTTGTGATTCCTCTGTTGTCTGGCGTCCGTAACACGCGTGCTTTAAACGACTTACCACGGAGTCGGGTCAATGTATGAGATGTTGTACTGGTTTCCTTTGAGAAATCATTCTTATTTGGTTTACCACTACTATAATCGTGATGTGGTTATTTAGAAGTATAATATGTATATTGACGAATATACAAGTGTGAATACTAATTGTATTTGTCCTGTGTCTGGGTGTTAAAAAGGTCGTCGTGCCGATCCCCCCACCCTGGGAAAAAAAATAATTTATATTTGTGTCTGTTCTGTGTTGAATATGTGTATTTAAATATTATTATTGTAATTTTTCTGTTGTCTGAAGTCTGAAACATGTGCTTTAAGCGACTTAACTCGGAGTGAGGTCTAATTGTTGTTGAGGTTGTGTAAGTTTATTTATGTATTTATTATTTGCACAGTCTTTTCGAGTAGCCGCCGATTCTTGATATTTGATATACTCGTCAAAGATGAAAAAAATATCAACGAATCCTCTATCACTAGAGGCAAACTATTCCTCTATAATGCACTTGAAGACGGCACGCAAATTCCATGTCTCACCGGCTCCAGTATCAATAGACTACAATAAAAGGTGTCACCCTTTAACATGGAGAACTATTGGTAATCTGAGACAACCGTTTGCTTATCGCATTTTGATTTGTTCGTGTATTTTCTTGTTTTAATATGTGATCATTCTCTGTGAAAACGATATCGAGAAACAATTGAATTTGAATCGATAGAATGCACACTTGTATTGTTTTAGCTGTGGGGTACAGTTATACGAGTAGAACTTATACAAGGTTTGGATGTAAATATTTGTATTTAAGTAGTATAGTTGTGATTCCTCTGTTGTCTGGCATTCGTAGCACAAGTGCTTTAAGCGACTTACCACAGAGTCAG
Organism: Heortia vitessoides; assembly: GCA_020976665.1. Lineage (NCBI taxonomy): Eukaryota > Metazoa > Arthropoda > Insecta > Lepidoptera > Crambidae > Heortia > Heortia vitessoides. The sequence continues at coordinate 6,504,914 of JACJUM010003212.1, read as the reverse complement.
GTCCTTTTAAAAGATGTTGTGGGAATTTATTATTATTAAAGTCTGCATTTGTACCTCACTCTCACCTTTTTCAGTCGGAACTTCTCCTATAAGGAGCTCTTTACTCAACTTCTGAAATACTGAAGCGATTTAAAACATTTACAATTGTATGTAACTGTGTACAGTTAGAACCAATTTCAGAGATAGAATAGTTTACATCTCAATTTACCATCATATCAGCCATTAGAAGTCCACTGCTAGACACAGGCCTCTCAAAGACAGAGACAATATTGCCGATAATTACCGTGTTGGGCAAGCGTGTTGGCTATAGCAGAGCGCAGCTTTCGCGATTAGGATTCTGCTGCCCATCCCCGCCCTGTGCATTTGATTTACGCTGTTTTGGATGGTACCTTAGTCTTGTTTTGGGGGTAGGTACTATTCTACTCTGCCGGTACCCCACGGCATATTCATATCTATATATTTGATATATAAATAATAATACTTTCTATTGTAGACAAAAAATTAAATAATAAAAAGAATAAAAACTGATTATTATTTTAACACAATTAGCAACTGTCGCCCAAGGCAATCTCTTCCAGGCAACCTTTGGATGGGCATATAAGAATAAAATATAATAGGGCAGTTAGAAGTGTACCACTATTTTATTTATAAAAGGTAAATGAAGTAAACTAAATAATAATACTATACATGTCTATATAACAATAAACTCACTAATAAATACATAAATAAAAAAATACAACTCAAATAGTACCTCCCCTGAACCAGGTGTCGTAAAAGGCGACTGAGGGACCAAAACCGACAGATACTGTACTGTATCCGGATGGATATACCGCATCCATCCGGATACAGTACAGTAAAAGTATAGATAGGCAACAGCACCCCCGTCGCGACAGCTATGCTCTGCGTTAGCACGCCTGCCCAGCGCGGCAATTATGAGCAAATCCCCCTTCTTGGGGAAGCCTATATGCAGTAGTGAACTTAGAATGTCTGGTATGATGATATCATCATCATTTATCATCATATCAGCCATAAAACGTTCATTGCTCTACATAGGTCTCCCTAAGTTATCTGAAATAGGAGCGATAGGTACGGCCTGTGTCCAGCGTGATCCTGCGGTATTAGTCCATCCATCCATTAGTTTAGACCATCTTGCGCTTGCATCTTGCATCTACGCATGCCGGTACGTGGTCTCCATTCCAGAACCTTACGACTCTATCGGCTATCGGTTCTACGTACCAAATGCCCTGCCCACTACCATTTCAACTTAGGTACTAATCCGCCGGGCAATGTCGGTAACTTCGGTTTTGTTACGAATCTCCTCATTCCTGATTCGATCGCACAAAGGAATTCCGAGCATTGCCCTCTCCATAGCTTTTTGAGATAATTTCATGATGATATATATGAATATATTTATATGTATAGAAAAGGAGTTATTTAACTATATAGAAAGATAATGCTCATTTACTAATCGTAACATACATGGTTAAGACAGGACGTCTGTCGCTTTAGTTGGTTTGAGGATACATTTGAAAATGTTTATTAATGTTCATATAGAAACGTTTTAAACGAGGCCGCTCATAGTAATTTATGATTACTGTCTTTGTTTTCATATATTTTTATGTTTGGTGTACAATAAACTAATTATTGTTATTATTACTAGTCGTGGGGTACCGGCAGAGTAGAATAGTACCTCCCCCTGTACCAGGTGTCGTAAGAGGCGACTAAGGTACCAGAACCGACAGATGGCGGTATATTCATGCAAAAAAGTCAGCTTAAAGTACAGGGCGAGGATGGGCAGCAGCTTTCCCGTCGCGAAAGCTACGCTCTGCGATTGGCAACACGCTTACCCAGCGCGGCAATTATGGGCAACATACCCCCTTTCTTGGGGAGGTCTAACAGTGGACTTTTAAAGGCTGGTATGATGATTATTATTACCTCTACGTTAAATGAAAAAGATGCGAAACAATTTTAAATGAAATTGAAATGGGCCCACATATCCATCCCAACCAACCGTACTGTTAAAATTAATAAAACATGAACAATCACATTAGATTTATCGTTTAATCTAAACAACATTTAATTGCATAAATGGATACGTAATATAGCTATAAATTTAATGAATCACTTTTACAGAAACAAATTAGTAAACCCAAATGAGTTATTAGACCAAAACAGAAATATGTAATCAGCGTACATTAAAGAACCTTTTTGGATTGCCAAACGATTGTGAACTCTAAACACGTAAAAATAACGATGGGTTAGATGTATTGTTTCTTTAAATAATGAGTGACTTCGTGAATTATTGATCACTCGCCTAACAGTGGTTTAGCACGCGAGTCCCCCCTTCTCAAGTTTTCGGCCATCTTGGAAAAACATAAAGAAAAATCGTGAAGATTAATATCTGTAATTCGTATGGTACTTGTTACTAGGGCAGTGAGTACTCGATTTGCGTAGGAATTTCATGGAATCTTAATAAACACCTCTATTCTATAAATAAATGAATTAATCAAAATTTGATGGTGAAATAATTGTTTATACACAAATGATATCTCATAAGATCTTGCTTTAAGCGAAGCCTTGATTGAACACAACAGAAGTTGTATTAATATGTCGTTCCTACAATATACTAAAGACAGTAAAAAGAAGACACAATGGCAAAGATGTAGATCTTTTTAAAAATAAATTTCCTACTTTTAAGAGAGATATTCCGAAAGTTCTGGCAGCCGAGTTAATTTCGGCCTCCCTATAGAATTCATAAAAAAAATAATAAAAATCGTTGTGTTCACATCGTCTAGGTTACAGTCTAGTTAATATTATATTAAATTATAAATATTTGTATGTATGATAGTATTCTGTAAGTGTACATATAATAAATTAATTAATTAATGACATACATATAACTTAAATCTTTACATATAAAAATTTCTTGTCACAGTGTTTGTCAAAAATTTACTTCTAATTTTAATGATTTCTGCTCGCTTTAATCCGACTTGAGTGATTGGATAGTTTATATCTCATTTTATAGTCGCAATAATGTACATATATAAAGACAAAACACAGAATAATAATCCAATTCATTGTACATCTAAATTTACAATAATATTAATAGTAATACATAGTGAAATACAATTAACGGCCTTATCGCATACAGCGATTACTTGCAGGCAAACTTTACATGGAACAGTGTGGAAAACATATTTTAAAACATGAAGTAGTATGTACCACATAAAAATTAAATTAACAATTACATAAAATGCTCATCACACAAATGGTTGTCCGGGGAGAGACCCTTTGCGCAAAAGATGACGACACTACGAAATGCGCCATCTTGCCTCTGAAGTCCAACTTGAAAAAGATACCTGACTCCGCGATAAGTCGCTTAAAGCACTTGTGTTACGTCAAATTGCTGGACTTATCTGAAATCAACTTAAAACTGCATAGCCCACCGTTGTGTACTCAATCACCATTTATTTCAAATATTTTGGAGGCCATAAAAGGGAGGGCATAAAAGGCTCCCCTGAGGAGGCTCAGGCATCGTGAAATCTGAATAACACCTACCAACGTGACGCAAAGGTCGTCTAAGTCTAGAACGTGGTCGGGATTTGAATAAGACAACATCACACCGTTTCGCATCACCACAGTCAACTTGGCCTCTTTTTAAACCTCTGATACCTTCTAAAATATAAATTTTTATGTATGTTGATTTACAATAAATGCACGGCGTATGTACATAATGTACATAATAAAGAATAACAATGTTATATTTACAGTAGCTTAGTAAATAAGACCTTTTTTGTATTACGAAAAAGATATCCTTAAGTGGATAAATATATACCGTCATCATATCAGACACTAGAAAAGGGGAATTTTGCCCATAATTTCCGCGCTGGGCAACCGTGTTGGCAATCGCAGATCGCATCTCTTGCGACGTAGATGTTGCTGCCCATTCCTGCTTCGTGCATTTGAGCTACACTGTATTAAATGAATATACCGCCATCTGTTCTGGAACCTTAGTCGCCTCTTACGACACCTCGTACAGGAGAAGGTGTCGTGTAGCAGAGTAGAATAGTACCTCCCACTTTACCGGGTATCGTAAGAGAAGCGAATAAGGTACTAGAACCGACAGATGGCAGTATATTTATCCAAAACAGTGTGGCACAAATGCACAGGGCGGGGATGTGTAGCAGCATCTCAGTTGCGAAAGCTGCGGTCTGCGGTTGCCAACACGCTTACCCAGATTAACAATACTCAGGAATAAAAAAAAAATCTCCGCACAATAAGCACAATTTGTAGCGACGTAGATTTTCTATCGGAATTGCAAGAGTTCCTCAGGGTCGCAATTTAGGCCTCGCAGACAAAGTTGCGAGCAAAAAGCTAATCCATAGATAAAAGAACCAGCAGTTTTTTTTTATTAATAATGTTTCTCAGCACCGCGCGCCGTATTTCAAGTGTATATAACGAGGCAGGTAGCTCGCAAGCGTGCCCTATCTACCCGCCGTCGGTTGCAAATAACAATCTATATGTTAATTCTGTGTTTTTGGGATTATCATGTCGAGGAATACGGTTGGGGGCACGTTTTAGTTCCAATACGGACTAGGTTTATGCGTTTTTTAGAATTATTGTGTTTAGGCACTCCAGTCGATGTCAATGTGAACAAGTTTTGGCACTGATCTATATATGTGTATATATATATATATATCGTCGCATAAGTTCTAACACCGTGTATGTCAAAGTTGGCAACTTAATAATTAAGCCCAATGATAACACGATATTACGTTTCTAAAGCTGCAGTAAACGTCTTATACCGTGTATTGTTTAAACGAAATCTATTTTGCACCAAATAAATGCACAAGTAATTAGTTTTAAAATGATTTTATGAAACGTAAGCAATGCTTTCCCAATTGTACAAAGTGTCAACATTTTGACTATATACTTATATATATATATAAGGAGAAACCGAGAAACCGACTGACTGACATATCAAGGCAGGGCTTATACAATAAGGATTAAAAACTTGAAATTTTGCAGTGGCGTTGCATTTATAACGTAGGGGAGCATTCAGAAAGAAATTGTTGTTTATGTAAAGGCGAAATTTTATGTAAAAGGGCACACACACGTACACACCACACACACACACGCAAATCCATTTTTAATTGTCTCAGAGAAATGTGATTTTATCCGGATATGTATTATACCCGGATCTACTCATTATGATTTAATTTATATATTTCATGTAAATTGAAACAGTAATGTTTACGGGTGAAGAGCGATGCATTCCCTACACAAGTGTCTTTTGACTAATTTTTGGAAAGCCCCAGCAACTAAAATGTAAAATATTTACCTGAAATAATATATTTTTTTAATAAAAGTTGTTTGTATATATTTATTTTCTAACCATCAATATTTACAATGACATAATGTATAATAACAACGCTTCTATTCTTATTATTAATTGTAATATATTTTTTATATTATGAAGTCAGCAAACAAGCTTTGCCCTAACTTTGCAATGAGGTGCCGGCGGAGTAGAATAGTACCTCCCAATACACCAGGTGTCGTAAGAGGCGACTAAAGTACCAGACCCGACAGATGGCGGTATATCCATCCTAAACAGTGCTACTCAAATGCACAAGGTGGGGATGGGCAGCAGCATTCCCGTCGCGAAAGCTGCTTTCTGCGGTTGCCAACGCTTGTCCAGCGCCGCAATTATGGGGAAAAACCTGCTTTGGTGGGGAGGCCAGTGTCCAGCAGTGGACTTTCAATAGCAGGTATAATGATACAAGCATACGGTCCGCTTGATGGTAAACGTGGCCGCAGCCTATAGACGCTCGTGTCATCACAAAGATGTCACTAGAGTGCCACCAACCTTGTGAACTACAAATACAGTAATTTCATTGCCCTTCTAACAGGTACATAGGAATGCAAACACAGCTATTTGACGGTAGAAATAGATAAGTGTGAGGTACCAATGCAGATGTTCTTTTGAAGTGGTCTTCCTCTTGTGATAGATTTATAAAGTCGTGGAATTTAAAATTAAATATGTGTTTTAGCTACATAACACATTATTATAAAAATTATTAAATCGGCTCGGTAGTTGGGCTAATTACGCTTCCTTGAAGAGGCATATGTCGAGCAGTGGACTTCTAATGGTTGATATGAAGATATTGATGTATAAACGGTACATATAACACGATATATATATTTTTATTTTTGTCTGTCTGTTTCATTAAAGTAACCTCTGAAATAGCTGGGCCGGTTTTGATGAGACTTTTACTGGCAGATAGCTAATATAATAAGAAGTAACTACGGCTATTTAACATTACCTACGCTATAACTAATGGGAGCGGAGCATCAATCAAAAAAGGGGTAAAACGGGCGAAAAATATACGTTTTAAGAACGAAACGCTTACGTTCGAAAAATGATGTAAGAGAGTTCACAAAATATAAGAATGATATTAAAAAAGAATAGGTTTATACGCGATATATAGAAATAATAAGTTATCATAAACTCTGCCTACTGAATCATATCTGTTTGTTAAATTCCACACATTTCAATTTTATAAAATTTAAACTTAAAGGAGAAAGGTGAAGAAAAATATGTCGTTTAAAAAAAATATGCTGCTTAAAGTCTACTACGGACGAAGGCGCGGGCACAGTTAATTCATAATATTAGTTGGGATAGTTGTGGGTACATTTGGTCCGGCTCCTCCGGCCTTGAAATAATAAGCTTAACACGGTCTTACAAAGAATACTTCAAACAAAGAGTACGTATATACACTCCAAAGAAACATAATCTATGCCCCAACTAATATAGATAAAAAACAATCTCATTCCGTCCCAACACCCACCCAATTTATATACGTCCGACGAGCTAATCATAAAATGTGATCACACGAAGACGAAATTCAATTTCCCCATCAAAACAACATCATCATCACAAATCATTTACCACAGAAAAAAAAACAAGCTATTACCACCCCTAGGTGCACTTGTAAAAACAACTAATAATACCCTCTAATGCGGCCGAAAACGCAGCTGCCGTTGCTTCAGAAAAAAATACGGCAGCCCTGATTGGTCGAGCGTTATGGCGGGAACATTAACCGCATCTGTCAGTGTAATATTGTCTCTGGTTTTGAGGCGGGGCGATTCCATATGGCGTTAGAAGGCAGCAATAAACAGCCGATTTGCGGCATAAAGCATTTTTATTGCGGTATGTTTATGAATCTTGTGTTTATTGTGGATATTTATTGTTTAATATTTTTGGCGGTTGATGTTTTGGTAGGTTATGAATTTGGACGTAAGATGTAATAAAATCTAACTAATATATTTCGCACATTAATTTTGTACTTAGATGCGGCCCACTAGTGTTAGATCAAAGTCAGACATAAGGCATACACTTGGGTAATATATACATATAATATAACTACATATAATAAAAATGTAGTTGATTGTCTGTAATTAGAAAATATATAACATTTAATTTTTTTTTTCTAAATTTATTATATACTAAATGTGCCCGCGACTTCATCCGCGTGGAATAGTTTTTTGGAAACCATACCTCTTTACCTTAACTTATATAAACTTTGAATGTCATGTTTATTTATGTCAAATGAATGGCCTGAAAAATAAGTTTCATTTTTCTAGCTCCAAAAATAGCGATACTTTCATACAACTTTTCATCCCCCTTTTCCACCCCTTACAACCCTTATTGCAAATTAAAAAATAGGCTATGTCCTTCTTCGGGGCCTAAAGATTGTCAAATTTCAAATCGGTTGAGAATTTAAGCGGGAAAGCGTAACAGACAGACAGACAGACAAACAGAGTTAATTTCACATTTATAATATTAAGTAGTAATAATTATATTGGATTCTATTAAGAACCCAATATAATGCATGGCAGACCCAATATAATGCAATTAAGATGTTATGGGAATTTATAATAAGTAGAAAAATACTGATAAATTTAGAGGTTCCCAACGCGATGTCGTAAATAAAAACATTTACATTGAAAAGAAAACAAGTTTTTAACTGATTCAAATGTAACACTATTAAAAAATACATCTTTAAACCTAAAATATACGATTAAATTAAGAACTATCATTATCATATATAATTTATTTGATTTTTTTTGTGATTCAATACCTTAATACAAACTTTATACATATATATTATTTTTTTATGTATGAAAAATCACGCGTCGCGTGGTTATTCCGGGATGAACTTCTAAAACAACACAATTTGGATCACAACCATTTGCGCCATCGGATCCGTCACTTCGCTTGTCTATGATCAAAACCGATTATATAAAAAAACCGGTAGACACCGGCCGCGGCCCAATCAGAAGGCCCAAGCAATAAAGATATATTTTTACTTGCGAGCGGTTAACGACGCCGGTAATGTACCCACATTCCTTAAAAAGCGGCCATTTAAAATACCTTATAAAAACATAAGCCACTTCGGCCGTGTCACTCAAGAACATATAATTACGTTTTACTAACAACGCCCCGCGGTTTCACCCTTGTAGTTCCAGGTTCCCCAGAGAATAACCCTTACCAATATTATAAATCCGAAAGTAACTCAGTCTGTCTGTTTCGCAATCACGCTTAAACTACTGAACCGATTTAAATGAAATTTGGTACACAGATAGTAAAAAGACAGTTTATTGGCAGCTAATTATTCCTTCGTGCTAGTTGCTGTTAAAACATCTGGTGTATGGAATGAGGAAGGAAACTTCTTTATTAAAGAATTAGGAAGGCGTTTGGTGGACCGGAGATTGGACTACCGCTCCGGAGCTTTTCTGATGCTCAGATCACGCTTGCTGTGCAGCGTGGAAATGCTGCAAGCATTTTGGGGACCTTTGGGTTGGACATGTCTCTTTTTTGGAATAATAAATAATATGTATTAAATTTGTATGAATGGTAGTATAAATTAAGCCTTAGAAATGGCATATAAGCTACTTTTTCATTCGACATAAGTGTTGTAAGGGGTCGAAAGGGGGAACGAAAAGTTGTATGAAAGTATCGCTATTGTTAAAGCTAGAAGCTTAAAACTTTTTATTTAGGCTATTGATTTGTATATATAAATAAATATAACATTCAAAGATTATATAAGTTAAAGTAAAAAGGTATGGTGCCCAAATAAACTATTGAACGCGGACGAAGTCGCGGGCACAACTAGTAAATAATAAAAGTAGTCTAAATTACTACTTACAAAATCACTTGTCTACCAGTGAAACTCCGGTTAAAATCGATCTAGCCGTTTCGTAGTAAACCTTAATCAGCAAACTGATTAAATACAAAATTTATAAAGCTTCTTTTTGATATTCATGAATTTATGTACAGACACTTAAATTTTAAGTATATATGTAGACTAGCGGACCCGACAGCCGTTGCCTTGCATGATATATCAAGTGAGTAAGATATTAAACCAAGTCTGAAATTAAACGCAATAAATATAGATTAATGGCCTAAATATTGACTGCAACGCCATCTGATAATAATCTGCCAAACTCCTCTTATAATGATCTAACTTCAAGAGAAGTCGCTTAAAGCATTTGTGTTACGGACATAAGACAATAGAGGAATCACAAATGTCCTACTTAAATACATATGTAACACTCAGGACACAGAACAAACACAAATATACAACATATGAATGACGGGCCCGATGGCGCAGATGGGAGTGGTCGTATTTTGTGCTCAAAGGTCGTAGTTTCGATTCCCGCTCAGAACAAATATTTCGTTATTATTTAATCCTTTGAGGGGTAAAAGGGGTGAAAAGTTCTTCATCTTAACGCAAGAGAAACCGTGGTGTGCTGCTAGTCAAAACGGAATGTGATAAGGCAAGGTTAATGTTATTGTTTGTTTGTAACGAATAACCTCAAAAAATACTCGACTGACTTCAAAAAATTTTTCATTAATAGAAAGTCGCATTGTTATCAAAAAATATATAAGCTATATTTTATCCCTATTAGTAACGGGAAATCCGCAAATAAAATGCTGCTAGTGACAAATAAATTCACCATCATCATCATTACAGCCTTTTGAAGTCCACTGCTGGACATAGCCCCCCCCCCCCAAGCAAGGGGGAATTTTGTCAATTATTGCCGCGCTGGGCAAACGTGTTGGCAATCGCTGAGCGCAGCTTTCACGACGGCAGTACTGCTGCCCATCCCCACCCAATAAATTTGAGCTACACTGTCTCGGATGGATATACCGCCATCTGTCGGTTCTAGTACCTTAGTCGCCTCTTACGACACCTTGTACAGAGGGAGGTGCTATTCTATTCTGCCGGTACTTCAAAGCATTGATTTAAATAAATAAATTGATTTAGCACATAAATAAAATGATTAAAATCATCACATCAAATAAATCACAAAGTCGTGTTGGAGAATACGGACACCTCGAAACGTGCGCGATCAAAAAACTAAATAATTGTATAGGAAAAAACTAATTAACTCGCACGGAGCGTTGTCGGCCATTTTGTCAGAGCGTATCCGGTGAAATGACGATGGTCAGGTTCACGATCATATTAATGGTGAAGCGCGCCCGGTTGGAGTGATCGGGTCATAGTGAAGGCTTGATGGTATAATCATATATTTTTTCTAACGTTTACAGTGACAGTAAGTGTTACCGCGTGATAGCATAAGGATATCATGGGCAAAATTCCTCTTTTCTTGGGGAGCCCCATGCCCAGCAGTGGACTTCCAAAGACTGATATGATTTTAGGCTATTATATACTCCTTACCCCCCGCTTTCTACTTTTACACATTTATAAAAAACTATGCCTGCCCAGCGCGGCAATTATAATCAAAATTTGATGATTAACAGTACAATGCTATTACAACGATTTTTAGCTTAATTAGATTTCCTATACTCGTCGCCTCTTTGCGACTATTTTGCATTTCTCTGGACTGTAGGTCTTAATCTGGCCAGCGATCCCTTTTTTTAAACAATAATAAAAAATTCCCACAACATCTCATACATTGACCTGACTCCGTGGTAAGTGGCTTAAAGCACTTGCGCTACGAATACCAGACAACAGAGGAATCACAAATATACTACTTAAAAACATGCATTTAACACCCAGATACAGAACAAATACAAATATGATCATATAAATATTTGCTCTGGGTGGGAATCGAACCCACGACTTCTGGTGAATAAGACAGGATCACTACCATCTGCGCCATTGGGCCCCTTAGTTGCCGGTCGCCTCCTGGAGTGACCTGGAAATCCGATGTGACGCGACCTTTACGTTATCAGTTCAGGACAGTCCATGACGTCATGACTGATTGTTCCTTTGCTCCAAACGCAGGCTGTCCATAATGGGCTGTCGGGGATACCCTGTGTGTGATCCCACCTGAAGCCGCAGTTGTGAACACTTCATCTTCCTCAGGTACTGTGTGATAATGTTTTTTACCTGTACGTGTTTGTTCGATTCCCAACTAGGACAGATAATAATTATTTCTGTGTTGTGTCTGGGTGTTAAATGTATGAATTCATAAATTTGTGCTCTAACAAGTGCTTTCAGCGACTTATCTCGGAGTTAGATCAATGTTTGAGATGTTGTGTAAATTTATTTATTTCTATTATTATTTTTACTTTTGCGTGGACAAAGACGCGGTCTCTAACTAGATTTTACTGAATATGTTCAAAACTTTTGGCATCGTGCCATATTCATGCCATATGTTAGTGAAAGAAAACCAATTCCAAACGTAGTTGGTCAGCAGAGACAATATCGCAATTTAGCGCAGTATCGAATCAGGTGACCACGATTTACACTTATTATAGGCCGTGAGGTACCGTTTGATAAGATAGTACCTCTACCCTCTACCGTGCTGTCAGAAATTCAGATAAAGATGCGGAGAAGATCAGGTAGTCTGAGTCGTACATCTGGACTGCCGATCTGTGAAACCTTATACAAAGGTCGTTTGCATTGGTCACTCTCACTCATTTCTACCGCCGAACAGCAGTGATCGCATCGTGTGTGTCATTGTGAAATAATTTAAAGGGTAAGTGAAGGAGTGAAATTACTGGATAATGTGACATATTATCTTCAAGTCACAAGGTTGGTAATGCGCTAGTGATATCCTTGTGATAACGAGCATGTATATGATGCGGTGACGCTTACTATTACGCGGACTGTATGCTTGATCGTCGACCTGATACTTGTATAATAAAAAATATCGTCGAGATTTAATTTAAACAGAGTAATAAATTGTGCTGATGTCTACAATTTACCACTAACTACTTACCTGCGGCTTCACCCGCGTGGATATCCACAGGAAACTACTGTTTTAGAGATGAAAGGTAATATATATATATATATCCTTCATTGTAAAATTTCACGATAATCCGTCAAGTAGGTAAAGCGTGAAGAGATAAACCCCTAAAAATCCCTATTTTTTTTCTAGTAATAAGATAACCTATGTTACTTAGGAATAATGTAGCATTCTAACGGTGAAAGCATTATCAATATCCATCGGGTTTTTGGAGTTTATTTGTGCCAAATATCCAAAAATACAACGTTTCTTCTTTATATTATTTAAAAAATAGAAATAATTGAACATGATTTTTCGTTTACTACAAGATAAATTTAACTTATACTTTAGCCTAAATAACACATGGTGGTTATGCTATTAGATTTTGGCTTATATGTCACATTTATAGGTTTAACATAGCAGCGCCATGTATTGATTACTTACTCAATCCAGTCAACAGATATCGCAAACTGTAAAAATCGTAATAAAATCGTAATAAATAATTTGCAATAAAGATGGAAAAATATTTTGCAATAAAATAATATGAGGCTATAAATTAAGATGTAAGTTATCCTATCTATCAAGTTGGATCAAACTGCACGCGGTGTGCAAATTTGATTAAAAATCATTTAAGTAGTTTCGGAGTCCATCGCGAACTAATAACGTGACACGTGATTTAATATTTTAAGATTTGCCGTGAGGTACCGGCAGAGTAGAATGAATGAATTTACTGCTATTACCTACTGCCTAAGCAAGTACTATCAGAAGTTCCAAGTCCTAATATCTTGTATAAATAACAGTAATGTCCCGCAATTTCCCACCGAAACCAGGCAACATTCACGAAGTGATAAAAGAGAAAAGAAAAACTTGTCTATGGTCGGAGTTTGCACGTGACGCGGACTCCTCCTTTATTGCGTTTGACAATAGGATAACATGTTTCCCAAATGGCCATCGAATGATTTAGTTTTGCTCTCATATCTGGCGGATTCATGTTCGGAATACATAATGTTCTTAGCTGTATATAATGTAGATATTATATAATATATTATGAGTACATATTTTTGCGTTCGCATTTCTTTATGGAGCATATTTTAATGTTGCTAGCATCAATATCCATATTTATACTAATACTAAAAAGAGAATATATTAGATTGTTTGTTTGGTGCGATTGAAAATATACTCGACCATTTAATCATTATTTTATCATTAGATAGCTACATGTACTATGAGTAACATAGGCTATACATTTCATAAAATGAAACGATAAACACCTTAAATAGAATAAGGCAAGATGTATATTATTTTGTAAGATTGTTTGTAACAAAAACACTTAAAAACTACTCGGCTGATTTCAAATTGTTTTTCTAATGAAAAGTATTGCTTACATTGTAATCATTTTATATAAGCTATGTTTTATTCCTGAATTTCAATACTAACAGGAACGCCGTGAGTAAAACCGCGATGCCCTATTAGTATATAATAAAATTGGAACAGGCTGATGTCTTCATATTAAATATATTGTAGGTAAACTTGTATGCGGGGCTTATATTATAGCAGCAGAAGTTAAAATAGCATTTTCTTGTATATTTGACTGACGAAATGTTTGAATACGCATTACTCAAACTGCTGCATAGACTACAGAATAATATTATAAAATGAAACTATGTATTTGTCTGTCTGTTTGTACCACGCGAAGTAATGGTAGTCTCTTTTAACTTATTGGATGGAGAGCTAATATTAAAAAATATTTACTTATTCTCAAATTTATTCTCAAATTGATTTAATAACCAGTTTTTAGTACCCTAAAAGTAATAGAAAGAAGCACCATAAAGCTAAAAAGAACAGTGCCTCTAGTCTAGGTGTTACTAGTATATATATCCTATATTATTTTGAAAAATTCAATAAGATTGTATTATAAATACCGCAATATCTCATACATTCACCTGATTTCGTGATAAGTCGCTCTAAGCACTTGTGTTACGGACATCAGACAAAAGAAAAATTACAAATATACTACTTAAATACATATATATTTAGCACACAGACACAGAACAAACATATAAATATCACCATATAAATATTTGTCCTGGGTGAGAATCGAACCCACGACCTTTGGCGCACAGATGATAGGATCCTGTCTTAACATCTGCGCAATCGGGCCCGTCAAATATTGGTTAGTCTCAATAATTGGGTGCGCGGTGAAGCACCGGTATGATTAAAAAAACTCTTAAATCTGATAACGTATAAAAACGTACGTTTTCATGTCACCTTTTTAATTCAAATCCCATAAGATTATTTGAAAGATCACACGCTTTACTAAACACTGAAGATCACTAGTGTAACTAAAAACCAAAATCCACCGACGTAAAGTGTCCCACACCTTATCCTATTTAAGCCCGCCAACAATTTCAAGCTGCGTTTGATAACAATACAAAACGCAATAACAAATCAGATTAACTCCACAATACTTACCTACCGCACGGCGAAACACCTCAGCGCGAAGCCGAGAGAAAAAAAAATTGTCTATGCCGCAAAAACATGGCCGCATCGAAAAAAGTCGCCGCCCATTCAACCGTTTGGCGGGAATCTTTGACACGGTGAGTTTAAACATCTTGTTAGTACGCACCAAATACGTACATTATAAATATAAATAAGTTGGAAAAAGGCAAGGATATAATACTTTACAATACAATGGGCTTAACAAATGTTTTGCGTCGATAGTTGTCACTTTTTCTATGTAGATTGGAAGCGTAATTTGTGAGCTCGCTTTGGACGCCTTTTTGTGACGGCTGAAAGGGACGACGATTCGTGTTCCGCGCACAATTGAAGAGGCATTGGGTGTGCCATTGTGGTCAGTGGAAGCTTACTATTGTAGGGAAAGTGCACTGTATTAAAATTTTCCGCACTGAAAAATAACTGTTTTAATCTAAAATTCTGTAGTTATAGAATCAATACTGATCGTAGTGATAGGAAAAAAGGTACATGTCTATAATCTGGCTCATGATAGGCCTGGTGGCATAGATGGCAGTGATCCTTGAGCGCCAAGGGTAGTGAGTTTAATCTCTACCTAAAAAAAATATTTATAGTGATATTTGTGTCGGTTTTAAATTATATATTTGTATATATTTGTTTAAGTATATTTGTGATTCGTCTATTGTCCTGACGTCCGTATCACAAGTGCTTTCAGCGGATTATCACGGAGTCAGGTCGATGCATGCAATGTCGTGTTAATTTATTTACATTAATTGATAAGATGTCCCTTGCTAGAAATTTACCTCCACACATAAAGAAGGGGGGAATGTTGGCAATGTTCCGCGAGGCAGTCATAATGACAATTCGGCGAGCGAAGTTGGAGCTATGTTCTTCATCCTTCCGGTTTCGGCGTCTCTTATAAATAGCATCAATGGAAATCATAATTCAATGTATTGATACTAATAATTTAATATAATTTTGGGTCACCCATCCAAAACCAACCGTAACGAAGATTGCTTAACATCAACGATTGCCCAGCGGCCGTGTTACACACAGCGCCGTCAGCTTCTTCAGCAATGTGACGAAATTGATATTTTAAAGACAAAATTAATGGTATGTCGTATCCAGTTTTAACAATACCTCTTTGTATTTGGAGCAATTCAGATTTTCATTTTAGAATACCATCTCAGTCGATTTTAGTTCTTATATCACACAAGAAACAGATCATTTTCAAATATCGTTGTTTATGTGCTGAGAGCAATTTAACATCAATTTAATTGTCAAAGAAATTAGTGCCATGTTAGGATTTGTACGTATTTGGGATAATTCGCCATTTTGTAACATTATAAATATTAAAAGGTTATTGGCGAATAAATACTGAGTAATTTAATTTGTAACGTTTTTTAGTTAGAAAACAGTGTGTAAAATATACACATGAATATGTAACCAAAAAGGCAGTAGTAATTACAGTGCGCACTACTTTGAAGGGCCGCTCGGGTATTTCATACTTTGACACATTTGTACAATTTAAATTGTCATTTGTGTAAGTTCAATAGCTTTAAGGTACCTGCAAAGTAGAATAGTACCTCCCGCTGAACCAGGAACCCGGAACCGACAGATGGAGATATAACCATCCATAACAATGTAGCTGAAATGCACAGACAAAAAAATGTGTTCATGTACGACATCACTTTGGAAACTTAAAAAAATATGTGTAAATCTCTATTTGCATGTATTATACATATAAACCTACCTCTTGAATCACTATCTATTTAATAAAATCGCCGCATCCGCATCAATCTATGGCGTAGTTTTAAAGATCAAAGCATACATATGGACAGACAGACAGCGGAAAGCGACTTTGTTTTATGCTATGCAGATTGCCAATATTGGGAACGGTTGCCGCACGTTGTGCAAAAATGTAAAAGAATAAACTATCTTCGTTTTCTTATAAGTACTTGCTATGTCTATGCTTATTTAAACCTAGCATCAAATGTGTTAAAACCGCATCTTTATTCATCGACACCAATACAAAGTGTCATATATCTTCACCTCTCTACAATTGTGTAAAAATTCAAAAGCTAGGCCACGGCAAATATTTGAAAAAAAAAAGTTTGCAAACACCCCGTCACAAAATAGGGCTATCAATTTGATTTCTGTCACAATAACAAAGGTGAGTCGGTACCTTTGCACACCTCGATGTTGCATGTCACGGACAACCCTAATTAACAATGGGCTGTATGAGGCGAAAAAAAAATTATCGGCACACGCAAAGATGTCCCGTTGCTTAAAAAAAGTTTGAAGGACGAAGTCTATTTAGGATTTTGTCCTTTTCATTCGGATGCTATGTGAAAAAGACGCGCGAATTCTTTACTTAATGTTAAGATGGCACAGATAATATAGAACTTTTAATCGAGGAAAAATAAAAAGGAGGGAACAGAAATATATTATTGATTTATAAAAGTGTCTTGATTTATTTTGTGTAATTAAATTGCGTTATTTATAATATCGCTGGATACAAAAATATATAATTCAACATCACTATTCCAACAAGCTTTATATTTTGCGAAAA
Source organism: Heortia vitessoides (assembly GCA_020976665.1). Taxonomy (NCBI): domain Eukaryota; kingdom Metazoa; phylum Arthropoda; class Insecta; order Lepidoptera; family Crambidae; genus Heortia; species Heortia vitessoides. The sequence continues at coordinate 6,487,609 of JACJUM010003212.1, read as the reverse complement.
TAAAACTTGCGAAAGTTGGCAATGTCTAAAAACATAAAATATTAATGCATAGTGTAGGTCTACGAAAAATGTTTTGTGTGTGTGTGTTTACATAGCCGTATATAGAGAGTATCCAGATAGTAGCATATAATATTATTCCGCTCTCTATATAAATATATAGATTACAATCGGACGAAAGATTTAGTACAAGACGACTTAAGCAAACATATCTTAACCAGATACAGAGGTATTTAAGAAGGGCCAGGTCTAGTACCAAAATTAAATGAGCGTGAATGAAAGGACTTACACTGTTAAAGGAAGCGAGAGGGCAAATGCAAATCGTATCAAGTTAAGATTCATAGTCTGCCCACCCCGATGCGACACAGGCGTGGTAATGACCTCCTCAAGAAAGAGGAAATTCTGCCTATAATTGCCGAGCTGGGCAGGCCGTCCTCGCCCAATGCATTTGAGCTACGCTGTTTCGGATGGATATACCGCCTTCTGTCAGCTACGGTATTTCAGTCGCCTCTTACGGCACTTAGTACCCCACTTTAGCACTCGAGAAAGGTACCCCACGGAGGGCAAAATTAATTAGCTAATAATATTTGTAAAGAAAAAATATCACTTGAACAATTACAGTTTCTAACACAAGTCGATGATTTACAAAATAAGGAAATTAAAGTCCGGTGTCACGCTTCATTATGAAAGGACCACCCCTTAATGAAACGTACCGCCATTTGGCACAATTCCGCGGCGACTGCAAAGCGACACCCCTGCGGCGTGCGAGCGTATTTTGAAAATATTTTGACATTTATTGTAGCGGCCATTGTGACGTATGGTGCCCATTTTTTTGCGACCGGCAAAGGTAAATGTAACTTTATGCCTTTTGCGTTAATATCTCTTTTTTGTGTGTAATTTAGATAGGCACTATAGTTTTTCTTTTGTATGAAAGAATCATTGTCTCTGTTTTCTGTTAAATCAGATTAGACAATGAAACTTAAAAACTTAAACTTAAAATATAAACTTCACTATTTTAGTAAGGAAACATTACGATTAATTATTAGCCCCAATAATAGATACAGGTGATGATAAAGGTTCCAATGAACTTAAATCATTTAATTATATAATCAATGAAAGTGTCATGTGGTTCGTTTCTCTAGATAATTCTTATATTAGATAAATACATCAAGAGATATCAATTTATTTATTAAAATCATATTACTATCATATTAGTCTTCCTAGTCATTTGGGAGATATTAATGTTTCGCTGAGAACAATCGCCTAGCGTAGTCTCACAAGGTTTCCACTCCCGCACTGTAATATTTATACTACGTTGTTTCTAACTCGATTTCTGTTTGTAATTCCGTTCGTATATTCTTCAAATTATATAGCGTCCTTTAAGACCTTTTCCGGGATAAAAAAAATTACCTATGAAGCTACGTAAGATGCTAAAGTTCCTTAAATTCGGTTCACAGACCATGTTAAAGAGATAGACAGACGTTCTGTCGCATTCATAATCCTTATCATAGATTCCACACATATCTTTACAATGTATGATGCAAAGAAATCTTTATTTGTTTCATGTCCAGACAGACGTTGATCCTTTGAAATGTAATAATTAGATATTAATATTAAGATTATACAAGCAATTGCAGCCAGTACGTGAGTATTATGTTTAAATATTAAATTTATATATATTTTTATTAAGTAAACAAGCATTGTCTCAGACATTTGTGTGTGTGTACCGTAACTTTGCTGAAAGCCGGTTTTATTAATAGTTTTCATTCCGATGCGGATTTTGTAGCAAAAATTAAAGAAATATACCTTTTTCCCTATTTTGTTTTTCTCCTTATATATCGGAAACATTAGCTATCTGTTAGTATAAATATCTATAGTCACAATCCGTTATTCCTTTCGGAAGAAAGAGACGAGTATGTTTTTTTATTGCTATTTCGATTATGCAGACATAGACACGATTATTTTATTTATTTATATAAATGCGAAAAAAACATTTGTTATGCTGAAGTGAAGTGTTTTGAATAGAAAAGGTCGTAATGAACATAAAATACTGTTTATTCCGAACTACTTTGGGCATTTACGATAATAAGTTTTTTTGACCTCAAAGGCGGTATTTTGAATATCTTAAACCAAGATGGTGGCTAAATTAACTTCGAAATTGTTCTTTTATTGAAAACATCGCACATCTGTTACCACAAAGGGCGCGTGCTTAGAAAACAGGAGTTAAAGCAAAGATCACCTGGAAACAAACTATAACACGTGTCCAAACAAACAAACAAAAGTGTAATAACCTCACAGGAAACGATTGACCAAAACCAACAAAGAGAACGGACTTTCTTCACAAAATCGATGGTTTTAAAAAAAACTTGTCAATTTTCCCGCGCGCAAAAAAAATGAGCGGGCAGAATGGAACGGCGCCGAATTCTGCCTCGAGGGCTGTATGCAATTTTGTTTTGTAAACACAAATACGGATGGACAAACGGCCAAACATCAGCTGTCAACCACAAAGTGACCAGTGTAATAACTATAATACAATACGGACAATTTTTGTATTGTTCCAAACAATAATACAGGCCAATTTATCGAGACCCGTGTAACCTTTGAATGTCTCCAAATGTATGGGTCAGGAAAACATGGTCATGTCCACTTCAATTTGATCCTTATTTTTTAAACTGTACAGACAGAGTTCCAAATACAAAGGTTTTGCTGTTTCAACGCCCATTTTATATTGACCCCAACTGCCGTGTGCTTTGAAACACCACGCAGCTCAGCTGGAACTAGTTACAAGTGGTAAAATTTGTTTGAAAAATGGCGCGTGCTACAAAAGGCGGGCTAATTTATCGCTGTCAGATGCGTTCGGATAACCAAGTCCTTGCTAGTAGGAAATAAGGTTTAAAATCGCTTGTTGATTTGATATGATATGTGGAATTAAGTTTGTGCTTAAACAATAAGTTAAATGTAAATTGTAAACCACTTGAAATGATTGTTTTCGGTGACCGACTACCGGAGTTACTTGAAAAGAGCTTAAGATATTTTGGGAGGCTGTAAATACTCATGAGGTTTGTACAAATAAGTAGCTTCTTAATTTTTTTTGACAGTCATTTTTTGTTTGAACAGATACAATTGTTTGTGTGTGCGTCTTTAAAAATAATGGTAGCTGTTGATTTGCTTTGTATTTATATACATTACTTTTTATATTAATTTATAATTGGGCGTTGTATTCCGACAAAAAAGTTTTAATATTTTTTAGGTTACAAATATAATTGTTAAATTGTGTCTTTTTTTAGCTACAGTATATACGTGAAATTATTATTACTCTGGTAATATAGGATCTTTCACTTAACATACTAACTATAGGTAGGTACTTATTTTGAATTTAGATTTCTGAATTGGAAAGTGAATGTCTGTCTGGAAATGGAAATCTGTGGTTTTTGGGACCTAAAGCCATCAGACCAAACAACGTTTGACGCTATATGACGCTCTTAAATATATATTAAACTATCTAAAGATGTTTGCTTTTATGAATGTTTTTGTGCTTTTAAAGCGGATGTTAAACTTTCCCATAGCCTTTCACCAAAAAACAATTAAACAACAATATATTTGTCCAGTTGTCAACGAATTAAGAAACACATATCCATATTAGAATTTATGAAGCTTGAAATAAAATTACATTAAAGTAGTATTATTAAAATAACAAAAAAGCTCCCATTCAATAGCAGCACAAATAATAACATGCCCATAAAATAACAAAACGATTGTTGTACCAAACACTTAAATAATCATCGTAATCGCTTATTTCAACAACAAAAAAGCCGATCCGTTATCTCTTGTTATTATATATTCCAAACAAAATTCTTACATAAACCAACTATTTAAACGTCCCTACTGAACCGAAACACTTTAAACCTAACCGGACATAATAAAATGACATTACGGTCGGATTATACGAAACAAAAAACACACTTCCGTTTTGTGTGACACGAATAGAAATAGCTGAATTAGCGGCTGTTTAATGCCAAAATCGGTGCGCAATAAAATCGGATTAAAAAAAATAAACCCTTTATCTGTGGCTGCGGGCGCGCGAAAATGAATGTCACCGTGACATTTGAACAAAATGGCCGCACTAATTAATGTGTGCTCGCAAATGATAACTATCTACGTGTTTGCGCATAAATAAACAACTTGCACGTCTGCTCATTTGCTCTTTGAGGATTTTATCTGGAGCTTTAAATATTGGGGGAGTACCTACCAACCACAAAGAATTATACGTATCTTTTTAATTGGTTTGAGCTATTAACTTTAACGACTAAATACAAATAAACTGCAAAAACTATTATACCACTCTTTAATTTTATTGTTTATTTATACTTTGTCCTGACTCCAAGATAAGTGGCATAAGCACTTATGTTACGGATATAGGACAAAGAGGCAATATTGTTAAATATAAAGTTTAGCTTTAAATACGGGCCCGATGGCGCAGACGGCAGTGATCCTATCTTATACCCCAAATGTTGTGGGTTCGATCCGCACCTAGGAAAAATATTTATATGATGATAATTGTGTTTTTTCTGTGTCTGAGTGTTAATTATATGAATTTAAGAATTATATTTATGATTCCTCAATTATCTGACGATTGTAACACACAGTCAGTCTTTTAAGTGATATATCTCGGAGAAATGTATGAAATGTTGTGTGAAGTAAATTAAACTTAAAGAGAAAAATAATATGTTTCTTTTACTAGACTAAGTCGACAAACAAGCAAACAGACACTCGTCTCATCAGAAGTATAGACTTGAAAATATTATGCCACATTACCCAGTAATTTCACTGCCTCTATCACCCTTGAAACTGGAACACAGCAATGCGAACACTGCTATGTGGCGGTAGAAATATGTGAAAGTGAGGTACTAAATGAGACGAACTTTGTAAGGTCTACCTCATGTAAATATCCTTTGCATTGTAAGGTTGCGATATTTTTTAAGGTTTGTGTGTGGCATCAAATTAATTGGTTAGCGTGACAACGTGCCTGCGCTACGTTCGCGCGCATTTGCGACGTGTGGGGTCTCCTGTCAAACGGATCGCGTTCGAAAACGTTTGATTTATGTATTTCTTGCGTTATAATGATCGTGTTCTTAGCTGTTTAACTTTCGAGAGTGTTAAACCTGTGTTAATATCAGGTTGACATCATCATATCCGCCATTGGACGTCCACCGCTGGCCTATGCCTCCCCAAGAAAGGGGGAATTTCACCTATAACTGCCACGCATGCGTGTTGGCAATCCTAGGGAATTGCTTTCGCAATCTGGATACTTCTGCCCATCGCCGCCCTGTGCATTTGAGCGGTTTCGCATGGGTTCACCGCCATCCGTAGGTTCTGGTATCTTAGCCATAACTTACGACTACTGATACAGGGGGAGGTACTCTTTCTGAGGTATTCTAATCTGCTGATACCTCAAGGCCAGGTTGACTCTTTAGGATAACAAACATTTAGGTATCTGTACCATTTTTGATTAGCGGGACTTCCGATTAACATAACCATTGCGGGATTTGAGACCGACTACAATATCTATTGTCAGCAATAGCACACAATGTATGTGGATATCGCAACTCAAACCGTTTTGTTTCTATTATAAATATACCAAAATTGCTCAAATTAAAGGAGACATTGACTGAACCCAACTGATTGATATTATAATAGTTTTTTGTAAAACTTTATTATTATTTCAGGCATTAATGTAATCATTATTTTTTAATCAAATTATTGTTGTCCCATTTTTGAGTAAACACAGTACCTACAGATAGTACAGATAGATGTAATACGGGTTTATGCACCTACATAGAACCAATAGGACAGGTCCCCCAAAATTAACATTTTAGAGTGTTTATTCACAACGCTTCAATGATTAAATGTAAAGATTGTTATTTGTAATGGGAAATATTTTTTCTTTTATTTATTTGTATTTTTAGTTCCTGAATATTCATGAGTTGGTGGTAGAACGGAGAGGCCACTGCCCTTTCCTGCCTTCTTGCTTTTAGTCTACACTATTTGATAGATATACAGCCACCTGTCGGTGCCGGTAACTCAGTCGCCTCTTACGATTCCTAATAGATAATACCTTCCCCGGTTCTGTTCTACTCTGACAATACCCCACAGCTGTGTGTATTTATTTTAGGTAACCTAGAGGTTATACAAACTTAAAAGTTAAATAATCCAAGTTTTGAATATTTTATTAAATGCTTCGTAAATATATAAAACAAATAAAACTCTCCCCCATTAATAAAATCGTTTGGTACGATTATATACACAAATCAACAGACTGTAACAGAAAGACACGGCACAGGAACTTTGTATTATATCATAAAAATATTATAAATAATAATGTTAGTTTGTTAAACACTAAAATTACGGAGCCAATTTAATGCTATTTTCTTATCAATAAATCCAACATAGATTTCGAACTACAAACTTGCTAGACCGTATACCCAGATCCTATATAAGTATAGCCACGCGCATCATCTAGTTTTAAATAAAACTCCAACGAAACCAACCTCATCCAAATGCCGCAAAAATCGACACCATCGCCATCGACCGTAAAAAAAACAAAGACCCACTTTTAAAATTCAAAAAAGGAACAATTGTGTCGTCTAGAAACAGATGCTTATCTACAGACCTAATGGGGCATTGTCTCCAAGGAATTCCTGAACGTGTATCTCTTTTTAAAATTTAATTGTGGCAATTTTTACGGACGTCAGAATTTGAGTGGCCTTTTTTTTTGTTTCTAAACGGTTTTTGATTAGTTTTTAACTTGTTGCTCAAAGTAGCTTTAAATAAATAAAATTTATTTTTCCTTTATTTTTATTAAGATTTAATTTCATTTTGACTCGGAATTGCTCGAAATGTGTGCATAGATACTAAGAAGTAAACGTTTCACAACAACCATTACAAAAGATCGATTTTTTTCAACATATCAATCGTAGGGCGTCCTTTGCAAGACATAGGCCTGCCGAATAGCCAACATCAAAATAACTTCACTTGTACGGCCTGCTTTTATGTTTTTATATTCGTGATTTTATTTCTATTGTTTATTGATACAGATAATATCTAAAAATATATAAAACTGTGCTCACGACATAAAGCTCCTCCGTTATTTTTAAATACGAGAATTTCCATTATCATATTTATGGTGCTCTTTGAAAAAAATTTGGTTGTTAGAAAAACCCCTCCACAATGTAATTTTTTTTAATTTAGAACAGGTCGACAAACTAGCATACAAACCGCTAGATAATAATCGTCTGCAATATCACAAGCGTGTTGCCAAACTTGTGACTTGAAGATATTATGTCACACTAGCTGTGCCCGCGACGATGTCCGCGTGGAATAGTTTTTTTTTTACTACCATACCTCTTTACCTTAAATTATATAAACTTTCAATGTCATGCTTATTAATATCGAATCAATGTCCTGAAAAATAAGTTTCAAGTTTCAAGCTCCAAAAATAGCGATACTTCCATACAACTTTTCATCCCCCCTTTCGACCCCTCACAACCCATTGTTCAAATTAAAAAATAGCCTGTCCATTCTCAGTGTCTCAAGATTGTCTGTGCCAAATTTCATCGAAATCGGTTGAGAGGTTTAAGCGGGAAAGCGTAACAGACAGACAGACCGACAGAGTTACTTTCGCATTTATAATATTAGTAGGGATTACCCAGTAATTTGACGTTGACGTTTGAACACAGCAATGCGAACATTGCTATTTAGCGGTAGAAATAGGTAAGAGCGAGGTACCAATGCAGACGATCTTCGTGTGAGTTTTGCCTCATTTTCATTCTCACTCATTATTCTTACAAGCGAAGTCGGGGCGGTTCTCTATATTTACAAATCAACCCTCCAATTAATAACAATATATTCTGTGTATTAAATAGACTAGACAAAACCACAGGGTGCATTCGAATTACACGCCCACTCCAAACAATCGGGGCTGAATGACACCCTCGCGGGAAACGGAGACTGTAGACGCAATAGGATTACAAATATCTGCGGGCCACTTATTTGTAATGGTCGTGGGGGAGCCATTTTGTATTTTGTGATAACTATTAATATGGATCAAGCGGGAAAAGGGGAAAAGATTAAATAACATGATTCTTCGGTTATAAAGGGCTATAATCGGAGCCGTGAGGTGCCAGTATAATAGAAAAGTACCTCTCTCTGCGCCAGGTGTCGTTAGAGGTGACTGAAGTGCCGGAACCGACTGATGGCAGAGTATCTATCCGAAACAGCTCGCGTCGCGTCAGCGATACGTCGCGATAGCTACGCTCTGCGATTGCCGGCACGCTTGCCCAGCGCGGCAATTATGGGCAAAAATCCTCCTTTCTTGGAGAGGCTTATGTCTTCTGAGGCTGTAGACTTCCAATGGCTGTTATGATGATGATGATCGGAGAATCGGGAATTAGATGCCACGTAAAACTACCAGTAACCAGCTAAACGTGGGATGTCTACAAACAAGGTCTGACGATCTGACTTCAACTTTGCGTGAGGTGGACCTCATACAACAGTCATTTGCATTGGTACCTCAATCCCATTTATTTCTACCGACATACAAGGAGCATTGCTGTTCCGTTCTGAAGAGTGAGAGAACCAGTGAAATTACTAGGTATTTTGACATTTTCTAATCACAAAGTTGGCAACGCGCTAATGATATCGTTGTGATATTACGAGCGTGTATAGACTTTGGTGATTGTTACAATCACGCGGACTACATGTTTGTCGAAAAATAAAATCTTCAAGTCATTTTTACGTTAAAGCTGAACGAACACACATACATACAGACTGGCATTTCTTATATGACTAGCTGACCCGACAGACGTTGTCCTATTCTAACTATTTATGTTTATCATGAAAATTGTATTGCGACTTTAAATTGAGATATAAACTATCCTGTTTGCGCCTCTGCCATGTCGTACTGTAGCGCGTGCGCAATCACCTTTATGCCGCTTGCAGCGGGCACTTAACGCACTCCTTGTGTCTCACCCAGACTTTGACGTATTTGTCGACAACGTCATAACATTAATAATTATGCTCGATGTAGAATAATTTAATTTTAGTTACAACTTCAATTTTGTAATTGGGTTAACCCGTATAATTTTGTTAATAATAAATGAATAAATATTTATGATTTTAGATTAACACAGTAAGCAAACAATTCTTAAAAAGAGGTTCAGTAGTTTAGAACTTCATCTCAGCCAGACTCCGTAACTCTACATTTATGTATATATATATATATATATATATATATATAAAGCTTTAAAATATTTATGAACATATATTTAGTTTACACATAATAAAAAAAACATTCACTCTTTAAAATTAAAAGCCCTGTTATCATTTGGTAGCCCAAATACCCGTGTTTAACTAATAAGATAATCCAATTTGGTGGTGGGACCGCTGAGGCGCGGGTTCGACTCCCGGCTCCTCCCTTGACAATCACAACACAGGGAAAGACCGGCGCAAGTCACTAGCAAACCACCCGGTACATATTTTCAGAATTAATATTATTTATCATTATTATAATATCAGTCGTAAGACATTCACCATTCTTGGGAACGGTTGCTGAAAGTAACCGAAGCGTAAAAATAAAATAAATCAAAAAGTTAAATAAACCGCGTTTTAAAAACGTTAAAAGAGCAATTTTATTATGTAAGTAAGACTGTTAGACTATAGCTTCCCCAAAACGTTTAGCTTATTATTCCTACGATGGTCGGGCGTGGTGGCAATCATAGAGCGTAGCTTCGCAACATAGCTGATGCTGATCTTCGTCCTCTTGCATTCGCTTCGCGATTTTGGGGATGGATATATCGCTATTTGTCCTAGAAGCTGGTAGGTGGTACCTCCCACCACTCGATATTTTTGAAACGAAGTTCTTTATCGCGCGTTGCGAAAGGAGGCTAGAGAAAAAATCCAGATAAAAAATTATAACGACACTTTTTGCATTAGCTGTAAGCTGTACGGCGTGCGCGTGTTTTCTATCTGTCTTTCTCTCTCTCTCTCTCACTCTCATAGAAAGCAAGTCAGTTGTTTTCGTTTCGTCTTTCTATTTGGCATTAAACATTGTGGTGTCGCGACGATTATTTTCGTTGAGTGTGATACAGGTTTTTTGTACATAATACGTAATAATAACAATAATGAATCCTGACTTCGATCCATCCAGGTGCCCCTTGTTTTAAATACTATTAGCAAATAGGTATACGTTCCGCGTGACGGTCGTGCGTCACGTCACCGTCTTATCACACTCATGTCACCGCATGGATATCACTAGCTCAGCGAGAAAATTATAACCTTAGGATATTATTTGACGTATATTTTTATTTCAGTTTTATTTTATTATTTTAAGTTGGAGTTTCTTTGCGCAATCTAATCAGAAATGGGGAGATCCGTCAAAAAACAAAAGTTACCGACATAGCACGGCGGATGTTAGTTGAAGTGGCAGTGGGCAGTGCATTTAGCACGCAATACCGATGGATGATATAGTCGTTAGGTTCTGGAATGGAGACTACGTACAGACAAGAGCAGGGTAGGACGTCGATCCACAAGGTAATCCGACAATCTGATGAAAACCGCAGGATGGCACTGGAGGCTGGTCATATACGATCGGTCCTATTGGAAATCACTTGGAGAGGCCTATGTCCAGCAGTGGACGTCTTGCGGCTGATAATTAATGATGATTATCTTGTACGCCAAAGGTCGTTCATTCGATCCCCACCCAGGACAAATATTTATATGACGATGACCTGAGAATTCAAACTGAGGTTGTCTGCATTGGTACCTCACTGCCTACTTACCATGTAAGTACTATATTTCGACCACCTGTGTTCCGGTTTGAAAGGTGAGAGAAGCAATGAAATTACTGGGCAGTGTGACATAATACAATACGTGTGATATAATAATATCTTCAAGTGATATTACGAGCGTCTATAGGCTGCAGTGACGCTCACTATCACGCGGGCTGCATGCTTATTGTTCGACCTGGTTTTAAAAAATATATAAATTGACTTAGATTTTATTTGCATATTCTTCCGCCTATAACTTGGGCCGGCTCTCATAAAAATCCATTACACGCGCCTCGGTGCAAGGGTGACAGTAAACAGCGGTGAAGAATGCGTGGCACGGAACGCACCCGGCATGACGGGCGGGAACCCTCACACAGGGGAAGTATATTTTGATTAAAACACACGATCTTGATACGCCTAAACCAATTGCAGATTTATAATGATAATAAATAAGATGAGATGAGAGAACAACTACGCAATAGTTTTCAACTACTCGTGATAAAACTACCCCATAAACTGCTTTAAATGGCGGTTTATTTTGAAAAAGATTTGAATATTTTCATAACTACCCTCACAAATTTAGATTTTTCTAGTGTTTAATTTTTTACGATCGCGTTCCTATCCACGCTGTACCTAAGTGCTGACAAAGTCCTTTAACCTGAGAGCACTCTAGGCCTTGTTTTTGATCAATTGATTATTATTGAATAAACTTCGATTTAAAGCCGTTGAACAGTAGTTCTTAGGAATAGCAATGTTTAGAGCAAACTATTTCTAAATTTTTGTTAATTTAAGGTAATCAAAGCTATGCTTTTTTGTATTAATATCTCTCGGTTGCGATTCCTCCGTCTCCTCTTACGACATTTCCTCTCGCCCATTTGGAATTCAAACTACAGATCGTCTCGTTTTTTTAAACTACAGTTTTTTTTAGATGCATGGCATTTATGTGTTGACAGTTCGCAATCAGCTGGTTGGTTGTATGACAGAAACCTGCGTCGGCTCGCTAGAATTCCGGCGATAGTTCCGCGTAGGGGACACCACTTTTTTTCTATTACAAATTCTTAGAAGCTCCGCGAGAGAAGCCCGCACAGCAGTTGGCACCGTTTAGTTATGAAGCGGGATGTGGGCACGGACTTTTTGTACATCAATTCAATTATTGACTTGCTACGAGTACAACTGACATGCCCTTAGATAGAGCACGGACGTAGTAAAATTCCGCCAGAGATTGACCTCTTACAAAAATCGTTTGTATTGGTACCTCACCTATTTCTGCCGCCAAAGTGCAGGGTTTGCATTACTATGTTTTGGTTTGAAGAGTGGGAGAGTGAAATTACTATTAATATTATTTTATTGAACTTTATTGCACAAAATATTACAAATGGCGGACTTAATGCCAGTTGGCATTATCTCCCAGTCAACCATTATACGGAACAGAAAAAAATACATATAGTGATGTAATATATACACAAAAAAGACAAACGTTACATACACATTTGTATAAATAATATGATATATATATATATATATATATAAAATAACGTACATCAGAAATAGGGTTATAAAGTTAGAGAAGCAGCATCAGTAAATAAAGTACGGAGACAGCGTTTCAGGATACATTTGTTTGGGGATTGCTTAATATTCAACGGAAGCTCAATCCAGAGTCGTACAGCTGTCACAGTAAAAAAAATTGACAAAAAGCTAGAGTGATGAGAAGGAGTTAAGAGCGAGAGAGTATTAGAAGAACGGCGATTACGTTCGTGAGAGGAAGATAGGAATTAGAATCTGTACTTTAAGTAAGTTGGTGCGTACGGATCAAAAAGTATTGAAAATAATATCGTTAGAACTCGAATTATCTTGCTTTGTAATTGCTACCACGCTTGCCCAGCGCGGCAATTCTGGGCAAGTTCCTCCTCTCTAGAGGCTAGTGGAGGATTTTCGTTCGCCATGATGATAAATATTTTATATGTATTTAAGTATGCTTATCTGTGATTCCACTTTAGTCTGATGTCCGAAACAAACGCTTTAAGTGACATATCTCCGAGTCAAGATGACATGTTATATGAGTTTATTATTATTATAAATATTCTGTTGACAATAACAAGTCAACCATACTCAATGATAACACAACTCAAATAACCTTATCGCTGAATAAGGTAAATATTTGTACCTAAATGCTAAAGACCACAAAAAAATAATTCTTAAACATACCTAATATGATGCTGGCAATAAATTTTCAAAAAAACGACACATCATCGCAGATAAGTTTGCGTACTATAAAGAAACCGTGCGACGGTCCGTAGCTGTTGATTTAAAAAAAAAACAAGGCCGATACCTTTTTTGGAAGGAGCCAATGAGAAATAGCCGTGATACGAGGTGCCCTACCGAATTTTGAAACCGGAGACGTTTGGCACAAGAATGTAATAGAGTCGACACTATCTTTAACATGAGTAAGTCTTAAATTTGCTTATTAGAAAAAAACTAGCGACCGCAATTCATTGAATTTTTCAGTCCATATTTTTTTAAAAACCAAATTGTCTAGTCTTGTGATATCACATGAATATCACTAGTACGTTGCCAAGCTTGAGACTTGAATATATCGCACCACTAAATCAAAACTGCATGAACTCAAATAAAATATATCCCAATATAATTTTTTTGGTTTAATTAATAAAAAAAATCTCAATAAAGGTCAATTACACACAAGACCTGTCTCCTAGGTAAGTGGCGTAAAGCACTTGTGTAACGGACATCAGACAATAGACGAATTACAAATATAATACTTTAATACATAATTTTAACACCCAGATACAGAACAAACACAAATATCATCATATAAATATTTATCCTGGCACAAAAGATAGGACAACTACCATCTGCGCTATCGGGCTCGTCAAAATCAACAAACGTTGCGGTTTATACGCAAATTTTGAATTCTTTCAAAAACATTTCAGTAAAGTTTTCTTTTAGAATAAGTAGAACAAACTATTAAAAATACACTCATATTATAAATAGAACAAATTTTAATGTTTATTTGGTATGATATAATTAAAAATTTACACGACCAATTTAAATCATTCCTTCACCACACCAGTAGAAAGCTATATCTTTACTGAGTAGCATATGCTATAATATTATATTTAATAAAATCAGACTATAAATATTTACTTATATGTATTATAAATATGAAATATTTTATTGTTTGTTTGGTACGATTTACCTCAATATTTACTCGTCCAATTTAAATAATTCATCATTATTCATCATTAGAAAGCTACATCTTAACCAAGTAACATATATAGACTGCTTACTAACTGTGCCCGCGGACCTAAGTCGCCAGTGCAAGAATAGTTTTTTTGGGTATCATACCTCTTTACCTTTACTTATATAAACTATGAATGTCATGTTTATTTATATCGAATCAATGGCCTAAAAATAAGTTTCAAGTTTCTAACTCTAAAAATAGCGATATTTCCATACAACTTTTCATCCCCCCTTTCGACCCCTTACAACCCTTATTTCGAATTAAAAATAGCCTATGTCCTTTCTCAGGTTCTAAATATTGTCTGTGCTAAGTTTCATCAAAATCGGTTGACAGACAGAGTTACTTTATAATATTAGTAGGAATTTATTTATATTTGATAAAATCAAACTATAAACACCTAAAATTAAATGTAACAATGCAAAGTTTATATTATTGTGCGTATGTAACGAATAAACTCAAAAACATTGGACTGATTTCAAAAATTATTTTAATAAAAAAAATATATTGTCGTTAAATTATATAAGCTCTATATTTTATCCCTGAATTTAACAACAGGAACTCCGCGGTGCCCTATGAGTACATAATATACAGCCGTGCATATTATATAGTTCCCGATGCCATCCTACCCTTCCACCATGCGGATAGACATCTATCGCTGCTCTTGTCTGTGGACTGGATCATCAGTCGAATCCATCACTTCAAAGGCGTGCTATCTGCCTGCCATCCCACATCAACTTACCAATTTTAAAACTAACCAACTTGTTATATATATGTATATAGATAAATAAATGTAAAGAGATACCAATATACGCCATCGTTAAGCCCGATGGCGTAGTTGGTAGCGATCATATCTTGTGCGCCGAATATTTGTGTTTGTTCTGTGTCTGTGTGTTGAATGTGTCTGCAATTAAAGTGCTTTAAGCGACTTGTCACAGAGGCAGGTTAATGAGATGTTGTGTGAATTTATTTATTATTATTATATTTTAAACAAAATCGTCTCCACGTATTATTCTGTCCGCTCCATATCACCGGAGAACGTTTGAAGAAAAAGAATACGAATTCAAATTTCAAATCTTCACCGTACATAAGCGTTCCTTTTTCGATAATTTAATGCGAACGAGTGGAGACGTCCGGTAAAGTGCTTACCGACTTATTTGCGGACCTCTTTCTTTATTTTTTATTTATCAAAAGAGGTTTTATGACACGCTATAAAACCTTTAACCTCTTTCGTCTAAAATCTGCATGTTAATTTTGTCGTCGCCTGCTATAGCATAACTACTACTAAACTAGCAGCGCCTCACGGATTCACCTGCATTAAGTTCTAAAACAAACCTACTTCTTAAGAGATGATTATATTGAAAAAATGTTTTACACGTATTTTCACGACTTTCAATGAAGAACCTCCATACTAAATTTCATTTGAATACCTTTAAAAACCGCAGAGTTTAATGCCATCTTTGAACCACTTATTTACCCTACGTTTAGAGGGTAAATTTAAAAAAAATCCTTTCTTAGTGATCCCCTACGTTATAAAATCAAGTTTCTTACCTATACCTATATAGTTTAGGCCCTGCGTTGTAATGTCAGTCAGTCAGCTTCTTCCTTTATATATACATACATATATTATGAGCTAAGTGTCGTAGATACAAATCCCACCTAGGACAAACATTTATGTGATGACCATTTGTGTTTGTTCTGTGTCATCATCACTACATACCAGCCATTTAAAGTCCACTGCTGGATATAGGCCTTCCCAAGAAAGGAGGAATTTTACCCATAATTACCGGGCACGGCAGGCGTGTTGGCAATCGTAAAGTTCTGTGTGTGGGTAGTAAGTATTACTTATTTAAACTGTAACTAGTTTTGCGCCCACGACTTGACACGTTGTCAAAACGAGCTTCTTTTCTTTAGATCTATCTCATATCTGAGGATCTCTTGTTATTACTTGAACAAGTTTGAACAAGTCTGTTTTTTTATTATTAGAGCAAGTCAACAAACAAGGATACAGTTCAGCGATGGCAGGCGTCACTGCAATCTATAGACGCTTTAAATACCACAAGAACATCACTAACGCGTTGCCAACCTTGTGACTTGAAGATGTAATATATCATTACCCAGTAATTTTACTGCCTTCCTCACCCTTTGAACCGGAACACAGCAATGCGACCACTGCTATTTGGCGGTAGAAATAGGAGAGGATAAGGTACCAATGCAGATGACCTTTGCCGGTCTACCTCATGTGTTGCTTCCTGACTGCTAAATCGTGCAATAGAGTCGTGCCGATTCCATAAATAATAATAAAAGTCAGATCTACGGGAACATGTTTATGCAATAAAAAGTAGCCTATGTGTTATTCCATACTGTCAATAATCTTTGGGATAAATTTCATCTACATTTGTTCAGCCGTTCTGGCATGAAAGAATAACAAAATTCATCGAAACATCCATACCCATAAACATTCGGAGTTATTATATTTTTTTAGTAAAATAGGATTCATATGTTGTCTGATATCTATTACACAAATGCATTAAGCGACTTACCTCGGAGTCAGGTCAATGTTTGAGACGTTGTGTGAATCTATTAATTAAAAAAAAACTGCTTGTCTTTGGTCCGGTAAGGACCTATTGCTAACTTAGGTAATTGTTTTCTTTTAAGTATAGACATCTTTGCATCGTCGAATTTATCATTAATCTCAGTGATCATTAATCTGAGCATCAGCTTTGTCACTTCATTGATTTTCCTTAAGTATTTCTAAACCAGTTTTATATCTAGTATTTTCTAACATATACGCGTTCACGGCTCGTAGTAAAACTACCATTTTAACAGCTTTAGAACGCGGTTAATTTGACTTAGTATAATTTTTTAATTCTACGTTTCAGTTCTCAAATTTCGCGAGAACAGTTGCCTTAAGGCAACCGAACGTAAACCTAATTAGTTATAATTTGACGTGCCCGATGGCGCAGATGGTAGTGATTCTTTCTTATATGCCAAGGGTCATGGGTTCGATCCTCATCCTCCAGGACAAATCTTTGTATGATGATATTTGTGTTTTTTCTGTGTTTGGGTGTTAAAAATATGTATTTAAGTATTATATTTGTAATTCCTCTATTGTGTGATGTCCGTAACACAAGTGCTTTTAGCGACTTACCACGGAGTCAGGTCAATTTGTGAATTTACCTTTTTTTAAGTTATTTCACAAGACTCCCACGGGAAAGCGTTCCCAGGTTCTCCCTTTTTTTAGCACGACCAATAATAGAGCTGAAATAGATGGAACAAAGAACGATGACCTTTTTTAGGGATCCGTACTTGTATAAAAATAATAACTTATAATTAGATTTATTTATTATTGGTCATCTTCATCGAGAATTGTAAAGACTGCTGGACAAAGGGATGCTGAATCCCATCCCATATCGTGAAACCGCGCAGTTTTGGATGGATTTTAGAAATATTCTTTCCAATAATCAAAATAAATAAAACAATAATCTTTTATAAACAAGAAGTGCTTAATTATATTGTACTCATAATACTGATGACCCTGATGACTTCACGGGATCATAAGTCATCTAACATATAAATTGGGCCTACTTTAAACTAGTCTGCCAGCACCAGACAGATCTTAAAACTAAGTTTAATACATGTTCATTACACGAGCCCCCAGAAAGTAAATAAATACCTTCGTTCATTCTGACGTCATGAGATGCCTGATACATGGAGAGAGAGAGAGAGAGATATTACTCTATTCTTCCCGTACCCCAAACCGATAGGTACCGTTATATCCAATCAAATCGATTTTTTTATTAGATTAGGTCGACAAACAAGCAGTCCGCGTGATAGTAAGCGACACTGCAGACTATAGACGCTCGTAATATCACAAGGATGTCACCCGCGCGTTGCCAACCTCATGACTTGAAGATATTATGTCACATTACCTAGTAAAATCACTGCCTCTCTCACCCTTCAAAGTAGAACACAGCAATGCTATTTATCTGTAGAAATAGGTGAGAGGTACCAATGCAGTAGACTGTTTTAAGAGGTCTACCTCTAGCGCTGCTTTCTTTTAGTGCAGAAGTTTCCAAAATCGGTTGAGTAGTTATTCAGCCTAGTTACCAGTAGCAGAGCGGTACCAATTAAGACGACCTTTGTATAAGGTCTACCTCATCTACATCGCGAATGCCACTAAAATGACTGCAATGATGATTAATGATATTGGACGCAAAATTTGACAGTACCTTTTTGGACGGGACCTTTTTCAAGTAATACCTCACACACTTGACTGTGTTGAGTTACCATCGGTATAACCGTAACAATCATTACGAGTTACAACTCTGTTCCGCTCACAAAAAATAAATACAATTTTCTTCATCACAACACTACATTGGAAATAAACATATAAAAAATAGGCAAGATTGATCAGATCTTACATGTAAAAAGTTCCGTATATTTTAAACGAGAGATATACCTTTATAACTCCGTGGGGTACCAGCAGAGTAGAATAGTACTTCCCTCTAAACCAGGTGTCGTAACAGACGACAGAAGAACCGAACCGACAGATGGCGGTATACCCACCTCATATATCACTTAGACATGTTTTACATTCAAATACAAATGTTTATCACATAACTGTTTGTCCTGGGCGGGGATTGAACCCAGGACCCGCACAAAATGTGTCGTTATCATTATTGGTTCTAATTGGCTCTCACTGAGGAACAAATTAAACACATATTCACTGAGACTAAAACACAACAAATGGTCTACGTATTTTATTAAGGTACCCTAAAACCTTCAAATCTAAACAGACGCGAGAACTCCAATCTGTGAGGTGATTATACAAATACGTGCTTATCTCCGTATTCGGATCATATCGTTTTTTGTCCAGCATCACGATACCTATGACCGCCCGCGTCTTCGTTTTGTTGTCATTGTCATTTTTATGCATATATAAATAAATAAATCCCACAACATCTCATACATTGCCATGACTTCATGTTAAGTAGTTTAAACCACTTGTGTTACGGACGTCACACAACAGAGGAATTACAAATATACTACTTAAATACATACATTTAACACCCAGAAACAGAATAAACACATATATCATCATATAAATATTTGCTCTCGAGCGCACAAGATACGATCACTTGACCAGCCCGATGGCGCAGATGTTAGTGATCCTATCTTCTGCGCCAGGGGTCGTGGGTTCGATCCCCACCCAGGATAAATATTTATATAATGATATTAGTATTTATCCTGTATCTGGGTGTTAAAAGTATGTATTTAAGTATGTATTATATTTATAACTCCTCTGTTGTGTGATGTCTGTAACACAAGTGCTTTCATCGACTTACCACCGAGTCAGGTGTGAATACTTCCATCGGCGCCATCGGGCCCGTCAAATATCCCTATTAATAATTTAAATGCGAAAGTAACTCTGTTTGCCTGTTACGCTTTCCCGCTTAAACCTCTCAACCGATTTTGATGAAATTTGGCACAGACAATCTTTAGACCCTGAGAAAGGACATAGTCTATTTTTTAATTCGAAAAAAGGCTTGTGTGTTAGACCCCTAAAGGGGGGGATGAAAAGTTGTATGAAGGTATCGCTATTTTTGGAGCTAGAAAATTGAAACTTATTTTTCAAGCCATTGATTCGATATAAATAAACATGACATTCAAAATTTATAGAAGTTGAGGTGAAGAGTGACTTTGGTACCCAAAAAAACTATTCCACGCGGACGAAGTCGCGGGCACAGCTAGTATTATATATATTTATAAATACTAAGTTTCCATTAAAGCATACGGTCCGCGTGATAGTAAGCGTCACCACAGCCTAAACACGCTCGTACCTGAAAGATATTTTGTCACATTACCTGGAATATTATGTCACCTACTGGAACACAGCATTGCGTACACTGCTATTTGGCGGTAGAAATAGCTGAGGGTCAGTTACAAGTGCCATTATATAGTCGTGGAATACCGGCAGAGTAGAATACGCCTCTAACGACACCTGGGGAAGGAGGTGGACACCAATCACCAGGTGTCGTAAAAGGCGACTTAGCTATCAGAGCCGACAGATGGCGGTATATGCATTGACTCGTAGATCAAATGCACAGAGGTGGACTGGGCTGCAGCTTACCCGCCGTGAAGGTACGCTCTGCGATTGCCACCACGCCTGCCCAGCGGCAATTATGAACAAAATTTTTTGAACAAAAAAGAGTTTGTTTGTTTGTAATGGATATACTCAAAAAATACTGAAAAAATATTAAACATTCTTACATCTATCATCATCACATCAGTCATTTAAAGTACCTACAGTACAAGCCTATTGCCAATCGCAGAGCATAACTTCACGACGGGTATGCTGCTGCCCATCCCTGCCCTGTACATTTAAGCTACATTATTACGGATGGATATACCGCCATCTGTCGGTTTTGGTACCTCAGACGACCTTTTTACTACAAACATAATTGCCGCGCTGGGCAAGCGTCTTGGCAATCGCAGAGCGCAGCTTCCGTGACGGGGATGCTGCAGCCCATCCCCGCCTTAAGCATATGACCTGCACTGTTTCGGATGGATATACCGCCATTTGTCAGTTCAGGTACCTTAGTCGCCTCTAACGACACCTGGTACAGAGGGAGGTACTGTTCTACTCTGCTGATACCTTACGGAACCTGTAGTACATTATTGTGATCTATCTCGTCCAGCCACCGTTTGCTATGCAATCGCAAAACATGTGTTTATTAATGACATCGCATTGGAAACCTTTAAAATAATCAGTGTTTCTCTTCAATTGAATGCAGTTTTATACATATACAACTTCCTTTGAATCACTCTATTTTTAAAAAATACCGTTACGTAATTTGAATTATCTAAGCACACATAGTGACAGGCAATGGAATACTTTGTTTTATACTATGTACTGATTTATTTGATGTATATTTATATATATTTAAGGCTATATCGCCCATAATAATTGCCGCGCTGGGCAAGGTTGTTGGCAATCGCAGAGCGCAGCTTTCGTAAACGGGACACTGCTGCCCATCCCCTGTGCATTTGAGTTACACAAATACACAGAGGTACAATAGTCAACATTATTTATGATAAACGATCACTCACGTTATAGCATCACCATAGGCAAGTGCACACAACATTAAAGCAAATTAAGGAATAAGGGATAAATTTGCTGGAAAAATGGATAAAATAGCATAGGTGCCTATAAGAATAGGCTAGACTTAGTTTAGGTACTTAAGTATCAAAGTGTATTTTATTTTAAGTTTCCTTTTGTTGTTGAATAAAAGTTATTATTATTATTATTTTAACGACATCTCATACGTTGACCTTACTCAGGCATAAATAGCTTAAAGGTTTCTCTATTCAGGTTCTATATTCGTAACACAAGTGGTGTTACGAATATAGAACCTGAGTTACTCTTTAGTATATAAGCAAGCCCCATCAAAATCGATCCAACCGTTTTAGAGATTATCCCAAACAGATAAACACAAATTTGAAAAAAAACTATGTAAAGTGTGGACATGCATACCTATGTATATAGTAAAATTCAGTTATTAGAATGTTCCAGACACTCAAATTTTATTTATATATATTTATGTGTTTATATGCTGGCACCGACCGACTAATCAACAAAAATCCACATAAAACATCAATTATAACACAAAATCACTAAATTACAAACATAATTTATATGTTAAAAAAAACAATAATGACTCAACGATGCCTCCCATGAATTCGACATCCTTCCCTTTCTAACTCACCACTAATATAGTTCATGCATCTCGCTCTATCTCGGCCGAAAAGGTTGGTCTGTGGAAAATTAATTATTTATTATGGCCAGTGTATGTTGATCTCTGCTTATGTCTTACTGTTAAGAGGAGCTAGGTCTAGTTATTATTGAATGAAGGGCTCATAGAAAATATATAATTCACTCGGGCCCCGTAAAATAATAATTATCTGTGGTTTCTTCTTTTGGGTGCTGTCGACTTTGGGGTGTCTATGATTTGAGCAAACTATAAACATTTATTTATTTACTGGCTGTGCCCGCGACTTTGTTCGTTGAGGGGCCCGAAAGCGCAGATGGTACGATCCTCTCCTGTGCGCCCAGGGTTCGATTCCCACCCAGAGTAAGAGGGAGGGACAACAGAGGAATCACAAATATACTACTTAAATACATATATTTAACACCCAGACACAGTAAAACACAAATATCATCATTAAAATATTTGTCCTGGGTTGAGAATCGAACCCACGACTCCTGGCGCATAAGATAGGA
Source organism: Heortia vitessoides (assembly GCA_020976665.1). Classification (NCBI taxonomy): domain Eukaryota; kingdom Metazoa; phylum Arthropoda; class Insecta; order Lepidoptera; family Crambidae; genus Heortia; species Heortia vitessoides. The sequence goes on along the minus strand of JACJUM010003212.1, from coordinate 6,465,249 downwards.
CCACTACAATCTGCGTTACTGAGCCCGTCATATAATAAGTTAGAATTATTATTAATTTTTAAGATGACATTAGAATGATGTTATTATGAGATATTGAAGAAGAGATACAGGAAGTGTTGTATCCCTTTTAAGAAAATTGCGCGAACGGATAACATGAAATTTTAAACTAATAAAGTTAATGTGGAGAATAAGTGCATAAAGGTATGGTTTTATACAATATACACTAGAAATATATTCATTATCACCATTATATCAGCTACCGAAAGTCTACTGCTGGACATAGGCCTCTCAAAGAAAGGGGGAATTTAGCCCGTTATTACCACTATGTTAGCAATCATAGAGCGCAGCTTTCACGACGTGTTCTGTTGCATATCCGCGCCTTTTTGCATTTGAGCTTCACTGTTTCAGATGGATATACCGCCATCAGTCGGTTCTGGTACCTTAATCGTCCCTCACGATACCTCGTACAGGTGGAGGTACTATCCTACTCTGCCGTTACCTCACAGCTATGTCGGTACCTCACGGATAAAATACACAGCTTGAAATACCCACATTAAATTAATTAAAATAAACATGACAAACTACTGGATACTGACGCTCAACATACATAAATAAAATAAACAATTGTCTATTGTGTTTAGTGATCATATTCTCTTTGGTTTTAGTAAAATAAAAAAATTAAATCATATTTTTTTTTATTCAAGAGGAAATTTATTCATGTAGGTATATGAAATATGATTTGTTTGTTTTTTACGCATTAACTCCAAAACTACTGCATTGATTTTTCAGTTCCGTAACCGCAATTACAACTTACAACTCTTGGCATAGAGTGAGGTACAAAGAAAAGTAAAGACTACTTTTTTTTGAGAGTACAAAGAGAAAGTTCTTTATGTATTTTTGTTATTCCGGAAAAAAACCTAATTACCCCTGACAGGTAAACTTTGCAAAAGTTACAAGACAATAAACTAGATCTATCCCACGGGAACATGCATTGGAGATGAAAAGTAATTTATGTGTAATTCCAAGATACCAAAAATCTATGTCCAAATTTCATTTAGATCGTATCAGCTGATCCAAAATGAAAGTGTAACAAACACACTGACAAACTTTTTTGTTTGTAATAATAGTGAGGATTGTACTATTTTTAAATCACAGAATAAAACTGTGGTCACTCTATTACCAGATTTGTCGGCCATGCTGGATATCTTTTTTTTTAATACTCTTATAATGGCGTCGGCAATCTATAGCCCCGGGATGACTTCATATAATCTACGGCCGGCGCGATGACTCTATATTATCTATGTTTTTTTTCTAATTGTTACATAGATAATAAACTTCATCGTCCGTGTTCCCATAGAGCTGTATTATTTATCGTTATAGTCCGGACGCGCGTTGGTACTGCAATTAAGCTACGAATTGTAGATACGAACCTTATATTTTTATGCCTTCATTTCTATTTCAGTCATTTTTTAATGACTAGATCGACAAACAAGCATAAAGTCCACGGGATAGTAGGCGTCATCGCCTTCTACAGACTATTATATAGTATTATCACAAAGATATCAATCACAATGTCAACCTGGTGACTTGAAGATTTATGCAACCTAGGAATTCATTGTCCTTAACGAAGCGCCCGCGAGAGAGTACCTCGGTTCCGCTCCGAACAATCGAGCTTAGAATCGCTCATTAATAAGCGGCCTCGCCCATCCCATCTATTGGCGCTAGGTTTGACAACTGAGTAGCAATAAGTTCATCATACCAAGAACGGGGGGAATTTTGCCCATAATTGCCGCGCTGCGAGCGTGTTGGCAATCGCAGAGCGCAGCTTTCGCGACAGAGATGCTGCTGCCAATCCTGCCCTGTGTATTTGAGCTGCGCTGTTTCGGATGTTTATACCGCCATCTGTTGGTTCTGGGTCTGGGACTTTAGTCGCCTCTTACGACACCAGGTACAGAGGGAGGGAGTTCTACTCTGCCGGTACATCACCGCATTAGGTTAGTCCGACAAAAAATAAAAGACGCGTCTAGCTAATAACTGGATCAATAAATAAATTTGCAACCACCGACATATGGTCGAATCCGGATTTCAATTGATTGAAATACAAAGGACAGTGGTCAGATGATTGTGATTATTGAACGTCGTTGCGTGGTGCGGTCGGGCAGATGGTGACCGCGGTTGTCGCTAACGATACCCTGTGGACTTAAGTCGGATAATGTCTTGCGATGCGTCAAGCGTGCCTCTAATATCTTCGCTCGGGTCCACGATATATACAAGTCTATTTATCAGACCTTGAAATGGAAACTTTTAATTGCAAATACTAATGAGATTCACATAAACCTTCACGTTTTCCGCTGTGAGGTACCAGCAGAGTAGAACAGTACCTCCCCCTGTAATAGGTGTCGTAAGAGGCGACTGAGGTACCAGAACCGACAGATGGTATATCCATCCGAAACAGTGTAGCTCAAATGTTCAGGGTAAGGATGGGCAGCAACATTCGCGTCGCGAAAGCTGCACTCTGCGATTGCTAACACGCTTGTCCAGCGCGGCAATTATGGTTAAAATTTCCACTTTCTTGGGAAGACCTATGTCCAGCAGTGGACTTCTAATGATTGTAATGATGAACCTTCATGATGAGATTCCAAGGCGAGTCCGATGGTGCATATGGTTGTGATCCTATCCTGTGCGCCAAAGGTCGTAGGTACGATTCCCACACAAGACAAATATTTTTATAACGGTATTTGTGTTTGTTCTTTGTCTGGGTGTTAATTTAAGTATTATATTGGTGATTCCTCTGTTGTCTGATGTCCGTAACACAAGTACTTTAAGCGACTTATCACGGAGTTAAGACACTGTATGATATTTGTGAATTAACAATTTCATCTAATCTAATCTGAAATATCTAAATCCGAAAATGTTTGATCTCAACCAATATTTTTAATGTTAAAGTGAGTTAGTTTAACTCCTCTTTATGCTTTCTCTGTTCAGCTGATCTCCGTGAAATTTCACACGGGAGGATATATAGAAGAGTACTGTCACGCAGACGAAGCCGCGAATAAAAGCTAGTATGGTATCAAATAAACATTCACTCGGACTTTAGACAAAACATGTATTGGTATCCTGGAAGTATTTTAAAAGAACCGTCTGCATTGGTACCTTCACCATCGGGAAGTCCACTGCTGGACATAGGCCTCTCCAAGAATGTAAGTTATTTTTGACCGCGCTGGGAAAGTGAGTCGGCAATCACAGAGCGCAGCTTTTGCGACGGGTTGGCTGCTGCCCATCCCCACTCAGTACATTAGACCTGTTTCGGATGGTTATATCTCACTATCACGTATTTTTACCGATAAATACTGCTATTTAACACTGCTGTGTTCCGGTTTGAAGGATGAGTGAGACAGTGAAATTACTGGGTGATGTGATATAATAAATCTATTGTGATATAGTTTTATCACGAGGATATCAAACCGGAACACAGCAAAGCGAACACTGCTATTTGGCGGTAGAAATGGGTGAGAGTGAGGTACCTCACCAATGCTGACAAAATTTATATGATGTCTACCTGACCTGCCTAAGAGAATTCCAATGTCACCGGATGCGACCGTCATCGCAGTCCCCGTGTTCCTGTCAGATCTTCCGTCCACTTTGTGGGATGACCCGCTTTGTCCAGCGTAATTACAATGTGTAATCCAGACTCCATTTGCGGTTTGTAAGTACCTTCATAAGTGGTCACTGCTTTCATTTTGACGGACGACAGAGAGCTTTTGACCCATTTCTGACCATATGTTGTCAAGAAAATGTTAAACGACGATATTTTAGGGTTCTCTTTTTTAAAACTATCTCTCGCCCTTCAAACAAGAACACAGCAATGCAAATACTTCTATTTAGCAGTAAAAATAGGTAGGTAATAAAAAATCCCACAACATCAAGTACATTGCCCTGATTCCTTGATATGTCGTTTAAAGTCGCTAAAAAAAAATATACTACTTAAATGCGTATATTCAACAACTATATATATATATATATTTAATGTGTAACTGTTAATTTTTTGAAACCAATTCTTTGAAGTATTTACTGGATTTTAAGAAAAAATATTTTTAGCGGTATTTAGTGGCATTATGATGAATGAATCGGGTAGAGGGTTTCCTGAAGAATCGGGGACTCAATTTACTTTATATAATTTTAGTTAAAATTGTTGTCTGCAATTTTACGTCTCCTTAATCGTCTCTAAATCTTTTATATCTAGACTTGTAGCCAAGATCTTGTGTTTTACACTGTAGGTCCCAAACCAACTTGCGCTTTAAAAAGATGGGCAGCAAGATTTTATTTATTTATTTATACCTTTTAAATAAATATAAAATCTATGATGAATATAATATATAATATGAATAAAAATAAATGACGATACATTTAGGGATAATGGCTGAGTAGAACGAATCTTCTCCCTGTATCAAGTATCCTTACAGGTGATTGAGGTACCGGAACCGACAGATGGCGGTATATCCACGCAAAACAGTGTAACTCAAATGGAACAGGACCAGGATGGGCAGCAGCATTCTCGTCGCGAAACTACGCTCTGCGACCACCAAGCCTGTCCAGCGAGGGAAGGTAGAATTCGCGGTAGAATTCCCTTTTTCCCGGGGAAGCGAAAGTCCAGCAGCGGACGATCTACGGCTGCTGTAGCGATCATGATTTTATTGAAGTTATAACTTATTAGATTCTATTTACTAGCGGCTATAATCTACGGCGTCGCTTACTATCACGTAGACGGTACGTGCGCTTGTTTCTCGATCTGAACTCCTACAGGCTTCTAGTTTTAAGGGTGCCAAAGGCAGTGAAATTACTGAGTAATGTTACTTAATTACAAGGTAATCATATCATTGGAACTGCTGCTGCGCGACTGCTGGACATGTCTTTCCAAAAAAGGGGGATTTTTGCCAATAATTGTGTTGGTAATCGCAGATCGTAGCTTTCGCGTACTTAATTGCGTTTAGTTCTTTGTCAAACACTCCATTAACTCATGCCAATGTCATAGATTGACTTTTTTTTCAATAAATCTTAATATTCTCACCGCATTCAATGGTTGTATTTTGACATTTAGTCCCCAACAAATTTATGGTAAGCGGTGTTTGTTAAAGCGTGCCTTTTTTCTCACTCTCTTGTATCTATCAAAAGAACTTACCTGTGGTGGCGATATATCACTGTACAATCTTACGCGGCGTTTTTACGCCTGGGTGGTCTTTTTAGCGGGATGTCTTTTTTTAAACTAATTGTTTGCTTTGAGTTAGTTTGGCGTGGTAAATTAATTTGCTTGCGAATACTTCATCATCGTCTTATTAGCCATTGGAAGTCCACTGGAGCGGACTGGAAAGCGGGAATTTAGCACATACTTGCCGCGTTGGGGATGCGTGTTGGCAATCGCAGTGCGCAGCTTTTGCGACGGAGATGCTGTTGCCTAACCCCACCTTGTGCATTTGAGCTGCACTGGTTTGGATGGATATACTGCTGTCTGCAGGTTCTGGTATCTCAATCGCCTCTTACGACACCTGGTACAGAGGGAGGTACTATGCTTCTCTGCCAGCACCTCATCACAATACAATTACGCGAGTGTAATTTACACACACCAGAGAAATATAGGAATCTATAAATTCGAAAATAAAATATCACTACGGCCTTGTCGGTTAGAGTTATTTCTTCCAGGGTTGAAGGTTCTTCTATGACCTTTAGCGGGAAATAAATACAGCAAAACTTATTTAAAAATATAATATGATAATTCATAAACGTTTCTAATACAAATACATAACAATATTATATGAAGACTACAAAATTACTACGTGCAGCTGTTAGAAGCTAATTTTTAGTAAAAATATATTAATCCGGTATATTAAAATTAAGTATAAACTTAGTATGTAATATTTATTTTTATAAAATTAATACTATGAAATCATGCAAAGCGCTACCTATCTGAAAGTAGCGGAAATAAAACTTAACTAGACAGCGCCATCTATTGGCGAGTAGCAGTGTTACTTTGTACTAAATATTGTAAAGCATATTTGGTATGACTTTTACAGCTAGTTCATTTATAAGAATGCAGATGACGTTTATTCAAATAAATATTAAATATCACCTGGCTGTATTATGCTACGAATTAATATTAAAAATTGTTTTACTGATTTTTATAATATAAGCATAAAATCATTTATCCAAGCTTACTAAACGGCCAGTCAAAAGCGAAATCCTCAAAAAACAACCTAAAAATGCATGTAATTCTTATATGTCCCCATTGTCGCCTACCATTGCTGACAAATGGGAATTTGATATTGCACTTTTATGAGTTTTTTCATGTTATATTTTCTTCCCCGTTTCAAATTATTCAATACTTTCATACGTAATCTATATTTATGTAAGAACTTCACACATAAGGGGTTCGTTGAGCGCTAACTACTAAAATATTTCACGAGTAATTTCTTCATATGCATTAAAAAGTTTTTCAATTTCCTCCACACCCGGCGTGGCAATTAAGGGCATAAATCTCACTTTCACACACATTTTTATTTATTTCAAAACGAGCAGCGCCCCGCGGTTTCACCCGCGTCAAATTGTGGAACTTTCGTACTAACTTTGCAACCCTCTTTCACTCCTCTTTTAAGGAAAAATAATAATTTCCAAAAATATTTCACACGTGTTTCATGACTTTCAATGAAGAGCCTTTATACTGAGTTTTATTAGTATAACTTCAAAAACAGCAAAATTTCTGTGTTTCGTGTTTCTCTACGATAACGAATAAAAAAGGAACCCCCTGTGAGAATTAAAATTTTCAGTCAACCAGTTTTTTCTTTAATTTATATACATAGATTGCATATGTATTTAATTGTGTTACAGTAACAGTAGGGTGGCCCATGACCCTGTCAAGTGTCGCAAGAACTTAATTAAAACTAGTACACCTAACAGTACATACATCACTGGACGTCCATTGGTTGACAAATAAAACAAATGACTGCTTGTAACATAAAATATGATATATTTCTTACATACTAACACATTATAGTACACCCATAACTAAGGTTTATATCTATGTTATACCGCCACGCACCGTCATATGATTTAATAATATGTAATTGCACGAATACTATCAAGTGAAAATTTACAAGGAGCACACGTATGTAATGACAAGCCAACAAAAATACATGTAATATACCAATATTCTATACTAATAATATGAAGTTGAAGTTTGTTTGTTTGAACGCGCTAATCTCAGGAACTGCTGGTCCGATTTGAAAATTTCCTTCAGTGTTGGATACTCCATTTATCGAACAAGGCTAATATACTCTGCAAAGTCACAGCTGGTCCTGATATAAATGCGAAAGTAACTGTCCGCCCAACTTACACACCAAAACGACTGAACCGATTTAAATGAAAATTGGCACACGTATAGAACATATACACGGGAACAAGGGACATATGGGAAAAAAATGGTGTATTTATTTTTTTTCTGACTTTTGTTAATAGTCTCAAGTATAAGATGATTCAATTTCCATGATATTTGTTAAAAACAGCTTAAATATAATTAAAAATAGCTTTTCATATAATAAAGTTATAACGAATTAATTGGTTTTATTTTCTTATTTATTCTTCCTGTAAACTTGTGCATTGTCACTTACGACAATTGAATAACAAGCTATAAATTTGTAATTACCAACACTTACATTTTATTCATATGTATAGATTACACACGCATGCTCCGAGTGTGTATTCACCTTTACATATCGATTTTAAATTACTCTTTAATTTTATATAAATATTTGCAACAACAACAAATTCGACAAATATAACACTTTACAAGGGAATGCTCAATGTAAGGTATACACCTAATAGATTTATTTCAATCAACAAGCATGTATGCAATTTAAATGAAATGTAAATGGAAAAATTAATTGAATGCTATAAAAGTAGGTCCATTCTTGTCACATATTGGATATAAAGTCAGAATATAGTGTCTCTTTCTTACTAAATCAACGTGAATGAGATGAACATATAATACCCAATCCCCTTATTCTGTCAAATGTAACAGATTAGATTTGAAATAATTCGCCGTGAGGTACCGGCAGAGTAGAATAGTACCTCCGTCTATGCCAGATGTCAAAAACGATTGATGTACTGGAACCGACAGACCGTCCTTCCGAAACAATGTAGATCAAACACAATAGAGAAGGGAATAGAGAAAGGATGTACTATTTTTTCGGGCAAAAAATTATCTAGATAAATACCTTAAACTCCTTCAAGCAGCTTCAAGAATAAAGATTTATGTTATTTATTTTTTTTAATATTATCAGATTCAACGATCTTGATGGCGCATTTAGTAGTGTTCCTATTTTATGCGCCAAGGATCATGGGTTCGACTCCCAACCAGGACTAACTTGTGTTTGTTGTACGTTGGTTGCTATATCTTTAAGTTTTACACTTATGATTCCTCTGTTGTCTGATGTCCGTAACACAAATGCTTTAAGAGACTTATTACCGAGTCAGGTCAATGTATGAGATGTTTAAATGTTAATTTATCATTATGTGGTTCGCTTTCTAAATTGAGTTTTAGAAAACAGAGACAAGGTTGAAAGTTGAACTGAATTTGTACAAATTGCGTTTTATAGATGCATCACCATTTAATTTTAATTTACAATTCAGCTAGAGGTAGACCTTATACATAAGTCGTTTGCATTAATGCCTCACTCACCTATTTCTACCGCCTAATAGCAGTGTTATCATTGCTGTGTTCCAATTTGAAGGGTAAGAGAGGCAATGTTACAAGGTACTGTGCCATAATATCTCCAAGTCACAAAGTGCAATACATATATATATATACATATTTGTGTTTAATTTTCATTTATTATATATTGCTGAAATTCTCATAACTAGCTTCAGCTATTGTAAATTAAGAGACTGAAAAGTGAAGACACATGAATTCCTTTAGTGTAAAGCTATAAGTGACCTAATTTGACTGAGGTACCGGAACCGACAGATGGCGGTATATCGATCCGAAACAGTGTAGTTTAAATGCAACAGGGCGAGGTTGAGAAGCATCATTCCCGTCGCAAAGCACGCTCAGCGATTGCTCGCAAAAAACCCCCCATTTTGGAGAGGCCTATGTCCAGCAGTGGACACATCACTTCAAGATGGCGCTGCACCGCACATGAACACTAAGAAAAATCTGATATATCTACCATGCGGAACAGTAGTGCAGTCTGATGGATACGAAAAAATACAGGCTCAAGACCTGCCTGAGGCCTGAGACTTAATGATTTTTCTAGTAGATATTATCTATGTGTAGACGTAGTAAGCTGAACTTTTTAAATGCGCCCTACAACCTCACTCCCCTCCGCTGTCCCTCCCACTCCCACGTTGTCTCTTACGTGTCAAAAGGCGTGTAAATTCTCATAAAAACACAAACGATTCAAGACTGGAACACTACCTTGCTCTGTCGCTTCTTCTTCTTCCTCCTCCTGCGAACTTCCGTGTACTCCACGTTACTCCCACTTATGTCCTGGTAGCCCTCCAGCTTCTGGCACTCGTACTCCGGCAGGTTGACGCCGTCCGCCTGCTGGTAGTTCTCGAAGGTCTCCGAGAACTTGGTGCTCAACGATTCCGAGCCGAAGAACTTGTTTGTGAAATTTTCCGTTGGCTTCTGCAGGTTCTGGTATTTCTCGCTGTGTGGATATATGGTGTTCAGGATGTTGGTTGCTATGGCGACGGGCGTGGCGGGATACGCGCCCTGTTGCAGTGGTCAGAACTTCAGGTCCTGGAAAATGCGTGAAAAACGCGGTGAGGTCACGTGTGGCAGCTGACTGTCTATTCTTGTGTCTGCGCATGCGCGATGTGTGTGAAAGAAACAACAAGAGCATGTGTTAAGCTAATTTAATGTGCTGTGCGTTGATACTGTGGTGACGAAGCTTATAGACTATATAACACCACGCTAGGACCAATAATATTGTAGCATAAAGAATAATAAATTCCCACAACATCTCATTCATGACCTGACTCCATGGTAAGTCGCTTGAAGCATTTGTGCTATGGACGTCAGACAACAGAGGAATCACAAATATACTACTTAAATACATATATTTAACACCCAGACACAGACCATAAACAAATATCATATAAATATTTGCCCTGGATGAGAATCGACCCTTGGCCAACAAGATATGATCACTAAATAATATAAATAACGCTAGGTTTGTTCCACAACTTAATGCTTTATATATATATATATATATATATATATATATATATATATATATATATATATATATATATATATATCAAAATCTGTCAAGCTATTTCAGAAATGACATCAAACAAACAGACAGACAGACAAAAATTTTTAAAAGTGTTATTTTGTTATGTGTACCGTGTTAGTATTTTTATATGTTTTGAGCATTAATGACGGATAAATGAGAAAGTGCGGTGAGGTACCGGTAGAATAAAATAGTACCTGCCACTGCACCAGGTATCGTAATAAGCGACTAAGGCACCAGAACCGACAGATGGCGGTATATCCATCCGACACAGTGCAGCTCAAATACACAGGGCGGGAATGGGCAGCAGCATCCCCATCGCGATAGCTGCACTCTGCAATTGCTAACACGCTTGCCCAGCGCGGCAATTGGGCAAAACACCTTTCTTGGAGAAGCTTACGTTTAATGGACTTTCAATGGCTGGTATGATGAAATGAGAAATTGAGGTGGAGACATAAGAACTGAAGATAAAGCGTAAGGCTCCCTAAAATGCAAGTTTACTTGATGATTTTATGATATTGAGAGGAAGCACCAGATTAATTTGGCCGTGATCACACTAGTACCTTGATTGCCTGCGGTAGGTCGGGCAAGCGCATGTCTCGGAGCTGCTGCGGGAGATTCATACTTTTCACGGCGGAGACGGCCCGCGCGGGCGCGGCCGATATACCCGCCTGGTGATCAACATACACCCATTAACACAGTGGTTGGTGGTCATTCGCTTGACTGAATGTGGTAGACCTCATACAAAAGATTGTCTGCATCAGTATCATACCTCATAGTACTTTACTCACACCTATTTCTACCGGCAAATAGCATTCGTATTCCTGTGTTTCAGTCTGAATGGTGAGAAAGGCAGTAAATTTACTGGGTAATATGGCATAATATCCTCAAGTCACAAGGTTAGCAACACGTACGCGGACTGTATGCTTGTTTATCGCCCTGGTCTAATAAGGACTAGGTCGCGCCTCAACGCAGGCACGATCGGGCATATGGTCGCTCATTAATGAGCGGCATCTACTCCTGGTGGCCTTGAAATTGACGTCTAGATAGTCTGATAAAAAAAAATTTTGCTTGACATTCAATCAACAATCAATGTTTACTTGAATTAGGTATCTCAATGAGCAGTTCAGACAGTAGTGAAAAATCTCACTCTCGCTTATTTCTACCGCCACACAGCAGTGTTCGTATTGCTGTGTTCCGGTTTGAAGGGTGAGAGGCGGTGATATTACTGGGCAATACGATATAATATCTTTAAGTCAAAAGGTTGGCAATGCGCTAATGATAGCCTTGCATAGATACATAGTCTAATAAAAGAAAACTTATAATATATATCTGTCCGGCCTACCACCCTCACCTCGGCCTTCTGCATCTTATTCTGCTCCTGCAACCGGCACAGGATGTCCGCCATGTTGGTCTGCAGCACCATTCCGCCCATCACTAACTCATCAAGCACCTGGTGCGCGGCGTCCGCGTGGAAGATTAGGTCCAGCTCGCAGACGTTCTCGAAACACTTGTCGAGGGTCTCCACGAATACCTGTAATTATTTATAGTCGTGTGGCATCGGCAGAGTAGAATAGTCCCTTCCCCTGTACCAGATGTCGTAAGAGGCGGCTAAGAGGTATATCCATCCTAACAGAGGGGCTCAAATGCAACAGGGCGAGGATCGGCAGCTGATTTCTCGTCGCGAAGCTACGCTCTGCGATTGCCACCACGGTTGCCCTGGGAATAGTAAATTCCCCTTTTTAAGGGAAGTCTATGTGCAATAGTTAACGTTTTACGGTTGCTATAATGACGATGTTTTATCAACTGTAATTTTCGGGTAAAAAACTGTGAAGAAATAAGCCCGATGACGCTTCTGGTAAAGCCCCTATTTTAGCGACAAAAGTAGTGCGATGCAAGTAATTTAATATTAAAATAATACCGACCGCACTTGTGCATAAGGGCCTCAGTCAGTCCTATTTTATCTTACAACTTCAATGTCCCTTACGACGGCTACTGGAGCCGAGGTCCGGCTTCCAAGGCGCTCTAGCGTAAACGCTAGTTACCCATCATAATAATAATATAATATTAATAACTTAAGGTTATATATAACTATAAGGTTCGTTCCAGAAACGAACAACCAATCAAGGGCAACTACTAACACTATAGATTTACAACCTATATTAATAGCAGACAGACGTCCTGATAAATAACCTAGTATACCACCAGTGCCATCAGCCGCGCTGGTATGTGAATCTAAGTCATCCAGCGGAAGTTCTGCGGCTGGTTGGATAATGATGATGATGACAACTATGATCCTGCGTTTTTAGTCAGATCATCTCTCCGCCTTGCCAATACTTTACGGTTCCTTCTTTAAGGAATTATATACAAAAATTAGGAGACCTGATAGACGTTGTCCTGATAAATAACCAAGATACTGACTGCAACGCCATTGGCCGGTATGATTTGAGAATCTTAATTATACAGGCCCCCACTTCAATGCATTCACAAAAATTTATTGAAATAGTTCCAGCCGTTCAGTTGTAGTATACATATATAACTAATTGCAGCGGCAACTGCCACTGATTTGTAAAACCAAATCCATACAGGGCGCCACCCGAACGCATACAAAAAATAAAATTTCGGTCCAGCTTAGAAAAAGTTCAGTGACGTACACACGTACAGTATAATTATATATATGTAATAATTATATAGCTGAGTCTGCTTCATTGTTTGGTTGCTTAAACAAAGTAAACAATTCAATATATTCTTTCAGAGTTAGATAGCCAACCTTTTGAGGAAAGCTATTTAATAGCATCACAATATAACCAACAGGAGTGCATCATAAATGATGAATAATGCACAATTTCCAAATAATTAATCCACACTAGTATTATAAAGAGGGAAGATTCGAATGTTTCTAACGAATAAAAACAAAAAGTATTAAGCCGTTAAAAAGAAATCACCAATAAAAAGCTACATGGATACCAAATAACATGAACTACATTTAAGATTTTTTGTACTGTATTGGTACCTGACTCTCACCTATTTCTACAGCCACATTTGTGTTCGCATTGCTGTGTTCCAGTCTAAAGGATATGAGGAACAGTAAATTTACTGGATAATATGGAGTAATATCTTTCTGTCACAAGGTTGGCAAAGCATTAGTAATATTCTTGTGATATTACGAGCGAACTGCATGCTCGTTTGTCGGTGAAATAAAATAAACAAATAAACTTAAAAACCAATTTAAAAACTTTCACAAATGATCAAACCTCCAAAAATAATATCAGTAAGCTTTATTGTATTCCCACATTCTCACCGGAAAAGGAATTATAAGGGTAAAACTGCATAGCGTAGAAAAATAATATAAAATAATGATATTACCTGTATAAGATCTAATATGCCGAGCTCACTTTCGGATGAGTCAACGCAAAACACGAAGTAGAGCGTAGCATAGTGTCTGTAGATAAGCTTGTAATCCGAGCCACCGATCAAGCTGAAAAAAATATATCTTATTTTATACCTTATTTTTTATAACCTCGATCTAAATATATGGCCTAAAGCAATACATGTATTGACCGTGGAGTACCAGCAAAATTTAAAAGAGCCTACCCCAGATATTGTATTGAGTTACCAGCACCAACAGACAGTAGAAAATCTATCCAAAAAAATTAATTTGTGTAAATGAGCAGGGCTGCCTATTCACACAGTGTAATACCATCTGTTAAAAATACACTCTGAAATACCATCACTCCTATGCTTTTCTCCTTAAGATCCCCCTAATATCAAGAAATCATTAAGTAAGTATGCATTTAAGAGAGCTTGTTGCATTCTCTTTTCTTTTGATATCTCCATTTAATTTACCCTCTTGTTTTCTCACTTAAACATATCAGGTATTAGAATAGTAATAGATATGTATTTATATATGTATAATCATTTTAATATATAACTTATATTAATAATTTGGCATTTCACATTTTACATTTTTTAATATGATTACTTAAACTATATCTATTTTCAGTTTTGCCTGAAAATGCCACAACGCATTAATCAATCTGTAAATTGTATTTTTCATGTGCAAAAAGTTAAATTAATAAATACCACTGCACCGTTTTATTAGTTTGAGTAAGAATTGTTTGTGGGTTACAATAACCTCTTTAGTGATCAATCATTTCGATTTTAGAGGTTTACTAATTGTATGATTACAGTTTAGATTTAGAAGGATAGTAACAAAATTATAATAAATTTCTGTTCAAATTTACATTATATTTATAAAACACTGTAATAGTTCATTAAGACAAATTGGAATTTATACCTTAATAAATATTACTGGATGTGCAGTAAGCTAAAATAAAATACTTGAAATAAGCCATTATCTATACTTAACGACTAACCCAACGATTTAATGTCAAATGCATTACATTTTAGCACATAAGGAAATAATTATAGTGACAAAGTATTTATACAAACCTGCCTCCTTCCAGGAAGTTGCAAACATTATCATCTCTTTTAGAGACTAATTGGAATGTTTCTTTAATTATCTGCTGTTGCATATCTTCATTCTAGAAATAATTAGTTACATTCATAATAATATATTAGCAATGTGTTTTCCTTAAAACTGTAAATATCTGGCCAGTAGTTTAGTTTTGTATATTATGAAGTCTATCACCCAAATCAAATCTTAGAACAATTTCACCAACATATAGAAACAGTTGTGAAATAAACACTGTATTGCTTAATCTATGTAAATGTCAATATTTCTTACTCACAGGATCATCATAAAATTAGGTTGCAATGGAGTCGTGCTATTAAAATCATAGCCCATAGTTTGAATTGAAAATATATCTATAACGACAGGTAAAAATCGTATTTTGACATTTTAAATAGCATTTATTTAACAAAGTTTCTTGATTTGATTATCATGCAAGTTATTTGTCGAATCGACCTACAATAGATACATTTCACTGAACAAAATTCAGTATTTTAGCAAGGGTATACCCACAAAGCAGTTCTAAAAAGAATTTATCAGTTGATGTAGTCAAAACTAGAAGCCAGTAAATAAAATAAAAACCAAAAGCTTTCACTTACAAAATATTGATAAAATTTCGACAACCTGGGCTTGCCATGATTATTAAACACTAAAATTGCCTTAATCATTGCTGTAACACTTTGGAACTATACCGTTTAAACTAATTTCAACTATTAAAACATTAAAAATTAATTATAACAAAAATTCCCAAATGCGACAAATTTTTATCGATTTTTGACAGATTGACAGCACACTTTTAGACAGTGACGTTGACTTTATTTTTTTTTGTGTAGTTTCTACTATTCCGGCGAGAAAACTTAAAATATACAAACATATATTTAACCATTCCATGGATAACTCATTCCCCATAAGGCCCATAAATAATTGAAAGAACACTTTTATACTTACATTTTTTTTCTTAGAGTTAATTATATCACATTTTTTGTTAAATAAATAAAAAAAAATATGCTTAAATTATTACAAATAACTATCTATTTGGTGAATTAGCTGCGTGTAAAAGAAAAGAAATTTTATAAGTAAGTTTAATTACTTGGAACAAAGAACACTATGCAGACATCTAATAAACAAAATTAATAATAAATAATAATTTATATGTTTTTAGAAAACAAACGATTTCAGTATCTATACAAATTATGCCGCCAATTTTACCAACAATGTACTAGTGATTTTGATTATGTAGAATACTTAAAATAATGTATAATAAACTGTTTGACCCGACAGACGTTGTCTTGTTTTAACTATATAACTATGTTTATTATGACTATAAACCGAGATATAAATGATTATGAGATAAAAATTGTAGTTTATATACTGCACATAGTAAGCGAACAATGTTAAGAAATTCATTGTGATACGTATTTTTATATATAAAGATACGTATTTGTGTAGATTAATTATACAAAAAGTGATATTATTGAACATAATCTCTAATGAATCACGGATTGCTTTTCCGATTAGATTAGACTAGTAAAATATCTATCGTTAGACTAAGTGGTGCAAACAAAAACGTTAAGAAATATTCCAAATCATACTGCAATTCATTTTTTACTATGCTATCTCAAGTATATTTTTTATGTAAGTGGCAACATTGCCAAATGTTGAACGCGTTGCGCCGAGCGCCGTGTCCGCGAATGTCACTAAAGAAAATCGTAAAAACTAAATGAGTATTGTGTGAAATAAAGTACAATTGTTGTTTCTAGTGTTTTTTGTTGTGTGGACTATTCAATGGAGACCCTGCGCCGCATCACTGCAGCCGCGGAGGCCTAGAGAGGTCAGTTCGTATGGTGGACATGACATTTTCTACTCTTTATTTAGAAGCCGGGATTCTGTTCCAGTAGTATCGTATATCCGAATATATGCGTGTATTACCTACAAAATAGGACCGCTGTAACTTTCGCGCTTTTTTGGAAGTCTAACCTAGTCTAAATTAAGTCTTAAAGCATCGAATTAACTTTGTAAATTAGTGCAATATTTTGCGAAAGTCAACATTATTATAACATTGGTTAATTACGGAAACTTGATAAGTGTTTGGTTGTAACATTGTAGGATAGTTATTTGGAGGTTCAAGCTTGTATTTCAGCTTAATTTGACTCTTGATAAGTCTGGTTAATGCAAAATAAGTTAATTATAGACCAATGTTTATATACTTGATGTTGATCGTATTTGAGGATAATTTTTCCACCAACTGTTTATTCTTTTGATGTTGTATGAAATTCGATTGAGAAATGTGCTTTTGTTATTGTTTCACAGCCTGGTTTACTTTATTTAAAAAAATAAACTTTATTTAAAAGAAAAAATTACTTTATTTGATTTTTAAAAACCAAATAAGAAGGTGGCAGCCTTTATTTATTCAAACATATAGTTTTATAGTATTATTACACATTATTTTAAAATTATTTACTGAAATTACTATCTCAATTAGATAATTATTTATTGAGTGATTAGACTATGTCAAATTATTTTTGTCTTTTCGGGAAGTTGTGAAAGAGTATCTATAAATTTAATAGTATGTGTCTTTAATCTAAACATTATATTAATCACTCATATAATACTTAAATACATATTTTTAACACCAAGACATGGGACAAACACAAATATCATCATATCAATATATTGGTTCTTTTTGCTTACAACACATGTTAGGTACTAAATTTTTAAAAATTTTGCACCAATTAATTGCTAAATAAATTAGCTATTTACTAATAACATTTCAGCAATCTATTATAGTTTTTAATTTATTGATGTATAAATGAACAAAAAAAATCATTCAAATTACATTTTCTCAAAACTGCAATTTTTGCATTGTGACACTTTTCTTGCCAGGAAGCAATTTGTCCTGGGTGGGGATCGAACCCATTACCCTTGGTGTATAAGAGAGAATCACTAGCATGTGCTCCATTGGACCAGTCAAAATATGTTTTTTCTGTATAATATGCCACTAAATTCACATTAAAAAAATTAAATTCAATACCTAAATATTTTTTATTGTATCTAAACAGCCAACAAAACTCATACTAATACCTACTTAAATTACTTAACTACATTTTTTAATGGTTGTTTATATCTAGAACACTTAATAGACACAAACCTTATGCACACATACAACTTATAATATGACTTTTCAAAGCACAATCTGTGATGCATACAAATAACTTTGGAACCAAACAATGCGACTATTCATATATGCATTGCAATAGCAAGACCATGTATTCGTATTAATGTTTATTACAAACTTTTCTTGATTATATTTTATATAGCTAAAATAAAATAAGCTATCACTTAAGAATTGCACCTCTAGAGAATAAGTTTATTTTGCACTTAAAAAGGCAAATTTAATTGTTAAAATATAAATCCAGAAACCAGAATAAAAATAAATATTATGTTACTTGGTGATAATATAGCTGTCCATTAGTGCAATAAACTTTGGAATCTGTACAGTAGATTTTGTCTTCATTAGCCACAAATGACAATAAAAAACGCAAAATGTTGCCACTATGTATTATATTTTATGTACACCTATTTTTCCATGTTGCTATGTAAAAGATATGCTATATTATGGTGAACTAATTTTATAATCATATCATGATTTAACGGTAAATAATTTTTTTTTTGTTTGCATATTACTTTAGATAATTCTATAATAATAATACCTATATGGGATTATCTCAGGTTTATAATTTGCCTGATAATATATATACCTTATAAAAGAAAAAGTCTCTTAAGTCTGGAGTTTATATATAGGTATATATATTTAAAATAATCTGTTGTACATAAACTAAAAAATATTGTATAGATACACAAATCTATCTATATACCTAAGTAAAATTGTATTGTTACTGAGTGCAAAACTAAAGAAGGGCAGACCAAATTGGCAATATTTATTTCATATTTTCTTTTAAGGCACACTGAATGTTTTAATAAAAGGAAAAGTTCCTCAAGTTCTGTCGAACAGTTTACATAAATTATCAATATCAATCTAAACAAAAAAAAATTAATACTCGCAACATAAGGGAAACAGGGTTGTACCTGGATGAAGTCACTGTAGGCTATAAGAGTTATAGAAAAAAACCCATTGTCATTGTTAAAAAATATACTTGTAAATTGACTGCACAGTTAAGCAGAATCTCCATACATATTTGGTGTAGAAAGGCAAGTGAAAGTGTACAGTCTGTTTGTTGATTCTGTTAGCAGACTGTGGTTTAAACTAGACTGTGACAGTTTTCATTTTGATAGCTTGATTATATTCTGAATATTTTAAATTTAGATCTCATTTTACATTATAGTTTTAAGATTGCCATTTTTTAAGAGATTATTGAGTATGTAATATGCAAAAAGAAGAAAACTAGTATTTATTCAAATTATGTATTATCACTTTCAATTATGTTTTTAGGTCTCTAAGCCAACTATAATGTATCTTAAAACTTTCTAAACCCCATAGTTCAGGCCCTGCGTTGATATGTCAGTCAGTCAGCTTGTCCTTTTATATATAGTTTCGTCACGAGGAAACGGGAATTTCGCGGTCAAGACCGCGGGGCGCCGATAGCTCATAAGTAACTAATATTGTGGGTTATGGTCAATGTTATATTTTACCCATGAGGAAGGTTAATGCCTCCTTGATAAAATTATTATTTTCCACCAAAGTAACAGTATGTAATTGCAGTAAAATAAAAAACCAGATACATATATACATGTTTTTAGGGACAAAAAGTAGTCCATGTGTTATTTCAGATTGTCTATTTCACGAGCCCCATAGCGCAGTTAGCAGCGATCCTATTTTGTGCGCCAATGTTCGTGGATTCGAACCCTACCTAGGACAAATATTTCTATGAAGATATTTGTATTTGTCCTGTGTCTGGGTGTTAAATGTATGTATTTCAGTATTATATTTGTGCTTGCTCTGTTGTCTGAATTCCGTAGCACAAGTGCTTTGAGCGACTCATCTCGGAGTCAGGTCAATATATGAGATGTTTTGTTATCATAGCAGCCGTAACACTTCCGCCCATTGCCATTGCCATGTGTAGCTAACACGCTTGCCCAGCGCGGCAATATGGGCAAAATTCCCCCATTCCTGGGGAGGCGTACTTATTAGTCTAAGAGCCCATGACAAGCAGACCTTCATTATTTTATAAAAGCTGAAAGTTTGTTAAAGTATACTTTAAACATTAGTAAGAACGATGGCAGAATCTGAAATTCGAGTCATTGTGGCTTAGGGAGGTAGGGGGTGGGACAATTTTTTTATATGTTATTCCGAATAACATATTAATAAATTTTGCTGTATAATATAACAGAAGTTGGCTGATATTTTATGCACCTATTCCACCCCCTATCTCCCTACCTATTTTTCCTACTTATGTTCAAAGCATACTTTAATAAACATTCAGCTTTTATAAAATGACGGAGGTCTGGTTGTTACCAGCTTTTACTCTATACATCCAATAGTGGACTTCCAATGGCTGATATGATGATGATGACTTAAGATATACCTATGAAAACGACTGGCAAGGTAGCCAAACACACAGAAGGAACATTAATTCTTGAAACGATAAACGTGGCATTACAAATGTACAAAGCTCGCGCAATAATTTATTCAAATAAACGTTCTCATCTCATTTCTAAGATAAACTAAAAATAATGTTGTGCAAGGTCAGGCGCGCTTTCATCTCGTATCTCTGCCGGACAATCACACAATATCTCTCTAGCGAGATTTGATACAAGTTGAAACTGTATTCTTGAAATGTTCTAATTGGGACATTTTTTATTATTAGCAAACAAAACAAAGGTAGAAAACGCTCTAGTAATATCCTTGTCGTATTACGAGCGTCTATAGGGCTGCGGTGATGTTTACTATCAGGCGCACTGTATGCTTGTTTGTCGACCTCATCATTACAGCCATTGAAAGTCCACTGCTGGACATAGGCCTCCCTAAGGAACGATTATCCACCTGGTGTAATAAAAAAAATACTTTCAATGAAGAAACTTAACACTGAATATTATTCGAATAACTTCAAAAAAGGCAAAGTTTCATGCTAAATATGCAACCCCGTTTTACCCCCTTAAAGGGTGATTTTTTAAGAATCCTTTCGCAGTGCTCCCCTACGCAGTAAGTACCTTACTTTACAGTACGGTGGAAGCGTTTCAGAATAAATTTGTTTGGGGCTCGCTTAATTTTCTTCCTACTAAAACCAAAACCCTTCTTATTCAATCCTTGGTTTTACCCATAATTGACTATGGTGACGTGTGCTGCACTAATATCTCTCAAGAACTCCTTAATAAATTGGATCGTCTATTAAACAACTGTCTTCGTTTCATTTTCGGTTTGCGTAAATACGATCATATTTCCCATTACCGTTCTCTTCTCGGCTGGCTTCCCATTCGAGAACGACGCAAAATTCGAGTTCTAACCACACTATTTTCAATACTTTTTGATCCGTACGCACCAATTTACTTAAAAGACAGATTCCAATTCCTATCTTCCTCTCACGAACGTAATCTCCGTTTTTCTAATACTCTTTCGCTCTTAACTCTTTCTCATCACTCTAGTTTTTTGACAAACTCTTTTACAGTGACAGCTATACGACTCTGGAACGAGCTTCCGTTGAATATTAAGCAATCCCCAAACAAATTTTACCTGAAACGCTGTCTCCGTACTTTATTTACTGATGCTGCTTCTCTAACTTTATAACCCTATTTCTGATGTACGTTATTTTATGTATATATATATCATATGCATTTACTGCGTTTATTTATACAAATATGTAAGCCACGTTTATTTATTTTGTATATATATTGCCTGCACCACTATATATATATATATTTTAGTTTTGTGTATATATATTCAAAGTAATAACATTCAAAAAAAAATATTCAAAGAGTGATGAGAAAGAGTTAAGAGCGAGAGAGTATTAGAAGAACGGAGATTACGTTCGTGAGAGGAAGATAGGAATTGGAATCTGTCCTTTAAGTAAGTTGGTGCGTACGGATCAAAAGTATTGAAAATAATATGGTTAAAACTCGAATTTCACGACGTTCACTTATAGGAAGCCAGCCGAGAAGAGAATGGGGAATATGATTTACCCTTTCACCCTGAGAGAGCTACTTTTTTTAACCAAATAATGTTATATTTCTTCATACATAATATTATTTTAAGCTATGTTAAACTTTCGACAACAAATGAGAGACCACCACCTAAAATGAACTATGTGAACAGGATTTATATTTTTGTACGTTTGTAACGAATAAACTCAGAAATTACTAAACTCATTTCAAAACTTATATCCTTTTGTATCCTCATATTGTCACGGAAAAGTGAACTAAGTGAGTGACATCGCGGAGTGGTGCTGGTGTTAGTATGTATGTATGTATGTATGTCCATGTGAATTCTATAACACAAATTCCCGTTCTTAAAACTGACTTGCCATGTTTTCACCCACGTAATTCTATTACTGTGTATCCAAGCCCGAAATACACCGGTGGCCCACTGACCGCACTCCTAACATCTGACGCGATATCGCGCAATGTAACCGACGTGGTGCGATAAAAACGCGTCACGCACTGTTTTATAAATAGTGGTGATATCCAATGACGTAGTGGCTTGAAATAATAATGTGTGACGCATATTTCTTGGGTAGTGTGATTTGTGAGGTATTCCGTGTTAGATAAGTGAGGTATTTAGTTTGAATTAAAGAATCATTAGCAGAGCAGAATAGTACCTCCCCCTAAACCAGGTGTCGTAAGAGGCGACTGTGGTGCTAGAACCGACAGATGGCAGTATATTCACCTGTAACAGTGCAACCCAAATGCACAGGGCGGGGATGGGCAGCATCATTTAGTGCCTATGTCCAGCATTGACCTTTTAAGGGCTATTACTTTATACGGCCGTCAGGTACCGGCATAGTTGAATAGTAACTCCCCTGTATCAGGTGTCGTAAGATGTGTCTAAGGTACCTGAACCGACAGATGGCGGTATATCGATCCAAAACACAATGTCGTATGGGCAGCAGCATCCCCGTTGCGATAGCTGAGTTCTGCGATTGCCAACACGCTTGCCCAGCCTGGCAGTGATGGGAAACTCCCCCTTTATTGGTGAGGCCTATATCCAGCAGTGGACTTCCAATGGCTGTAACGATGATGATGATAAAGAGGGAAATTTGCCGATCCCCGATCTCGGCATCTGAGCGACGCTATTTCGCGCTAGTGCTTGTGAATGATGATGATACCTAGTTAGTAATAATAATAATAATATTCTTTATTGAACACACCATAAGCAACACATTCAAATAACATAGAAAAACATACAACTGTACAGTACAATAGGCGGCCATATCGCATAGAGCGATCTCTTCCAGGCAACCTTTGGACAGAAAAGAAATACAATAATTGGTAGTAGATACATTAAAGTGAGCAACGTTCCAAGGCCGCAAGGTAGGAGGAATATCATTCAGGATAAATGATCAAAGGTCATTGAGAAGGAAAACAAAACGGAGACAGGTTTTTCATACTAATCAAATAGCCCTTTATGACAATGCAATTCCTGATAGAGATTCGGACTATATTCGTCCGGTAGGTTAAATATTTTTTTCTTTAGATCATGTTCTTTAGACCAGTAAGCGTTACCGAAGGCTATAGACGGCCATGGGTAGCACTAGCGCCAACTTTGTGACTTGAAGACATAATGTCGCATTACCCAGTAATTTCATTGCCTCTCACTCTTCAAACCGGAACACAGCAGTTGTCAGAACTGCTATTTGGCGTAGAATTTGGGAGAGTGAGGTATCAAATCAGGAGATCTTTGTATGATGTCTATTCGTAAAGTGAACATCAGTTCGATGGCGCATGCGATAGCGCCCTATTTTTTATATTACGGAGTCAACAAACAAGCATACGGTCCGCTTGATGGTAAACGCGACCGCAGTCTATAGAAGCTCGTGTCATCACAAGGATATCACTAGCGTGTCAATCATTCCTGTAAACTGTAGATCAACTCACCCTGCAAATCGGAACATAGCAATGCGAACACTGCTATTTGGCGGTAGATGAGAGTGAGGTACCACAATGCAGATAACCTTTGTAAAAGGTCTACCTCATGTATTTTCTTGTGTGCACACGATGTGGGTTCGATCTTCAACCAGGTGAAATATTTGTGTGATGTAAATTTGTATTGGTTCTATGTAATGTCTTATCTCCGAGTCAGGTCAATGTATAAGATGTTAGGAATTTATTTATTTATCAAGTTTTCTAGCGGGGTTATCACCGCCTTCAGTCATTCTGTCCTTCTTTAATGTGTGAAAAATATGCCCCGTATGTTTCTCTATAATTACCACATTCTGGAATGATGTTCCACCATCTGATTCTACCAGTAACACAGTCGCCTTTTGTGCCACCTGGTACAGAGGGAGGTACCAGGACGTTCTTGTCCGCTGGTACCCTTGTCGACTGTTAACAATATAATTATTCTAAGACTTATTTTATGTATGTTGGTAAAGTAGTCTTAACTGTTCAGAGAATAAATGCCGCGCTGGGCAAACGTGTTGGCAATCGCAGACCGCAGCTTTCGCCCATTCACGCCCTGTGCATTTGAGCTGTACCGTTTCGGTTGGATATACCGCCATCTGTCGGTTCTGGCACCTTAGTCGCCTCTTACGACATCTGTTGCAATGGAAGATACTATTCTACTCTGCCGTTACCTCACGGTTTTCTACTTTAATATGCACATATTACTTATACATGTAATTCTTTCTATTATAAAAAAACCGCATCAAAATATGTTGCGTAGTTTTAAAGATCTAAGTATTCCACTGCCCCTATATACAAAAGGACAGAGAGCGGAAAGCGACTTGTTTTTTAATACTATTTTTCGGATTTAATACAGGCAGGCATTTCTACCATTGAACCGGCGGAGTAGATCCCAGTATTATAATTTATTTATGGATAACACGCGCACTTTTAGCAGTCATATATATCACGGTGTCAGGCCAATGTTTGAGATGTTGTTTAAATATTATTATAACTCCTTGGCGCCAGTCAAATTGGAGTGATTGACGTGAAATTGGATGTGTCGCAGTGAACCGACCACGTAATATTTGGTAACTTGTACGGCATTGGGTCGACCCTGACCTATCGGACGCTATTTGACCAAGATAATTCAGTGCGAGTTGCGTTGACGAAAATCGATGCGGAGTTATTTCTATACAATGAAAAAATAACGACACAAATCAAAAATGTAATCTATAAAATAAATAAAAATTGTATATAATACGCTAGGATCCTGTATTTCAGGATTTCTGATCTCCCACCCGCGGTGCGAGTGTGTAAATTTGGAGGAAATGTTACAAGATAGTGTATGTATGGTGTAGGTGGTGTGTGTGAAGCAAGAACAGGCAAAAATATACGTTTTGAGAGCTTTCGTTGCGTGCGCTGCGTAAACGGTTGAAGTTCGAAAATATTATTAAAAGGGACTATTTTCCCCTTTAAAAGCTATGCTACCCAAAGTCACTATTCAACGCGACCCCGCCCGATAAGATTACCGCGAAAATCGCAGCATTTCGCCGCCTTCTCACTGGCACAACACGATCATTAACTGCACATGCATTCGTATAATAGAGCAGTACACCGCGTTCGCCGGCGAACGTGTGCAGCCCCTGCCCCAACGAGCGTTAACCGGCAGCCCTAGAGCTGCTGGGCTCACTTCGTCCGTCCTATTTTGCTGAATTTCATAATTATGTTCACTCCCAACGATGGCCGCCCGAGCCCTGGGTCGAGCCTCTAGAGGCGCCCTCGGGCGATCGCCGTCGATTTCGCTCAAATCTTTCTCGAAGCGACTTATCTCGGAGTTAGGTCAACGTATGAGATGTTGTGTAGATTTATTTATAATACGAACAAGTCACTACATACAATGTAGTGACTTGTAATTACAGATAAACAATCTATGACTCAGAAACTAGGAATATAAATATTAACAGCTTATATTTATAGCAATACTAGTTAACTCAACTAGCGTTACTTTGAGAGGTTTTATGTATAAAAAATGATAAATTATGTTTACAGTGATCTACATTACATTACAGTGATAGAAAAAAATCAACATGTCTCAACTGTCATTATCGAATGACTTGTAAAAGTTTGACATTTGAGTGTCTGTAAACTATTACATTGCAGAAATATCGCTGACTTCTTAGCACAAAACACAAGGAAAAATTCGACATGTCCGCTGAAGTCGCGGTAGCACAACGGTAGCACAGTTGTGCTACCGCGACTTCAGTGCGGACTTACCTGTACCGGTACGGGAAAGATATGGGTTCGAGTCCAGCCTGACTTCTGAGACAAGTTAATTTTTTTTCTAGTAAATATCAGACCGACAGGCATTGTCCTGTCTTCCATATACCTATAATAATAATAATAATAATAATAATAATAATATACTCTTTATGTACACCAATAAAAACAACACAAGAACATCACAAAATCATGGAATAGTGGGTACAAGAGGTGGCCTTATCGCTATATGCAATTTCATATAAACAGGCAACCTCTGGATAATAATATGTAAAGCTGGTGGAAGTTAAAGGTGAATTTAGCACAACAAACTATAAAATACATACATATAAATTATATATATACTACAGCTTTACGAATTGATTGTATTAAGTACTTGTGATTAGGAAGTGCCAGTAAGAGGGCGATTTAGTGAGGTTTTTTAAAGAAGCAATGCTATCAGACGGGCAGTGAGAGGTACTATTCTACGCTACCCCATTAAGTATTGTTGTAAATTGGCGCCCAACGTGGTGATCATATAAGTATAGTTTCTATTTATCTTCCGTAGAATAACCTGCAATGGGATTAAATAATTTGTATACCCGCTCCGCATCCTTGGTTGTTAATGCGTTTGCCGCCCACAATATTGAAATTAATTGCGCTAAAAATAAATGTGAGTCGAGCAAAATTATGTGCCGCTCGGTGTCCTGCTGCCAAGATTTCTTAACGGTTTAAGTATTTGTTAAATTATTACCAAGATTAATACTTGGATTTATAGCAATTATTAAATAAGAAAGTTTTATTGTATATATGCCATGTCTTAATAGTGATGTTGACTACATTTATTTATGACGTCTTTACGACGCAAGATTCTTACCTGCAAATATTTTATTTATGTTTTATTTCTTGAACTTTATTGCACAAAATATTACAAAATGTACAAATGGCGGACTTAATGCCAGTTGGCATTATCTCCCAGTCAACCATTAATGCGAAAGTATTTAAAAATGTATGGATGTATGTTTGTTACGGATTTGGATGAAACTTTACAGTATATAGCTTATATACATATCAGAAAAACACATAGGCTATATAATTTATAAAGATTTCTCTAAAGTATAACGAGAAGTGTGGTTTGTGCTGTCTGAAAACGTTTGCCAAGTTTCATCTGCAAATCTGCTTATCATCGAGTTGTGTTTGAGATGCAGACAGAAAAATTTTTTTTTCTACATCTACATACGAAACAAAATTGTAGTGTCTGTATGTAAAACCAAAATAAGAGATTTTTAAAAAGACTTATGGAAGCATTTTTGGTACTTATGAGTTAAGCTTTTTATATTTTTATTTATTTGAAGTAAACTCCAAAACGGCATTTTACGGATTTTATCGGGTATCACACTGGATAGCTATGAGGTACCGGCAGAATAAAATCTCCCACTGCACCAAGTGTCGTAAGAGGCGACTAAGGTACCAGAACCGACAAATGGCGGTATATCCATGTAAAACAGAGCACCTCAAATACACAGGGCGGGGATGGGAACCAGCATCCTCGCCGCAATTCTAGACCAAAAAACCTACTTGCTCGGAGAGGCTTATGTTCAGCAGTGGACATTCAATGGCTGGTATGACGATAATGATGGATAGCTATGTCGTTAAGTAACTTGGCCAATTTTATTATTTACTAGCACCGCCCTGCGGTATCACCCGCGTTATGTTATAGACCTATTATCATTTATGCTCCGCTGTTATTGGCCCTAGCGTGATGTTATATAGCCTGTAACCTTTCTCGATAAGTGGGTTAGGTAATACTGTTTTTATTGACCTTGTAGTTTATCTTGTGTAAGGGTCATGGGTTCGACAAATATTTATATGATGAATATTTCTGCTCTGTGTCTGGGTGTTAAATATATATTTGTATTTGTCAGCGCGGCTATTATGGGCTAAAGACCTCTTTTCTTGGAGAGGCTTTCTTTAATCTCTAGCAGTGAGCTTTCAATGGCTAGTATGATGATGATGGTTCTCAAGAGCAAATATTTTAAGTAATATTTTTCTAAAACAATTTTTATAAGACCAGGTCGTTTACATGATAGCAAGCGTCAATTCAGTCCGCATGATAGCAAGCGTCATCGCAGCTAATAGACGCTCGTGATATCACAAGGATGTCAATAGCGCGTTGCCAACTTTGCGACTTGAAGATATTATGCCACATTACCTAGTCATTTCACTGCCTTACTTCACCTTTCAAACCGGAACATAGCAATGCGATCATTGCTATTTGACGGTAGTAATAGGTGAGAGTGGGGTGCCAATGCAGACTACCTTTTGTAACAGGTCCACCTCATGAGCTCGTTATCAAGAAAATACAAAATAAAATAAAAAAGAAACCAATAAAAAAAGGTAATAAAAATAATGTCAACATTTAAGTTGTTAATTATAATGAAGTTCATGGCATGTATCTTGTATTTTAGGTTTCCCTCATCTTTATTGTCAGAGAAAATAGCTTGAAAAATTTTTTCCTTTAATAATTACAAACTTAAACATTTGCTTACTTGTTTTGTTGTAGCAACAACAAAGCGAAAATTATCTATAATTATTACTTTATAGAGACTGGATTGATTTATATCGAGGTTTATCGAGACTAAACATTTAGTTTCATTCAAATGTCAGTTTATAGATATAAACTCGTTAAAAGTAGTTTTATGACAATCCGTCTATCGTATCATAGAAAAGTACAGGAACCGAATGTAGGTCATAAAAAGTAGGCGGATCAATAGAACCACGACTAAAATTCTACCTAGAATAAATAATACAGACAGACACATCAGATCGATATAGAACTGTAAAGTGGTGGCGCTGCATTTAGGCATCGACTGGACGTAAAGCGCCCTATAATCAAAACAAATGCTCAAAGCGCGCGAATCCAGTGACGAAAACAAATAAAAACTGGGCGCCAAATTACAAGCGGGCCATGTTTAAAAAATTAACTGTCATAAATAATGACATAACATAAACAATGACAAAAAAAATTACTTGGAATAAATAATACGGACTCACATACTAGATCGGTAGAAAAATGTAATGTGGTTGTACTATATATTGGTATTCACTGGGCGAAAAGGGTCAAAGTGCGAGAATCTAGTGCCGTGAAAAAACAAAAGTTGGCGCCAAATCCAGGAGCGGCCATGTTCAATAGTAACTGTCAATTATTTAATTAGCCCACGTCTAAAATTTTATTCATACCTACTACGGCAGACTAGAACTGTATTGTGGTAACTCTATATTCTGGTATTGACTGGACGAAAAGGCCGTTGCAATTGAATCAAAGGCTCAAAGCGCGTGAATCCAGTGACGTAAACAAAAAGGAATATGCGCGCCAAAATCAGGCACGGCCATGTTTGTAACTTTCAATACGTAATCAAATAAACGTGGGAGCTATCAATTATATATTCAATTCTATTTTAAGTTGTTAAAGTAAAAATCAATAGACAAACAATTGGCTAGAGCAGTTGTTCCGAACCAGTGGTACATATTTATATACATACGAGTACTAGCTGCCCGGTGATCTTTGTTCTGCCAATTAAATTGTATAAAATTACTAAAATGACTATGAAAAATAGGGTTTGGTGATAGAAGGCTGAAAATTTGGGGTTGTATCTTTAAAAAATATCAATAAAATGAAAAATAAATTTTGAGGTTAACGTATTACGTAGAGGTTGGAACAGCAGATAGTAGCCAATTCTCAGACTGAATATGCATAAAATATTTCATAAGAATCGGTTGAGCTGTTTCGGAGTATGGGAACGAACATTGCGACACTAGAACTTTACATATTCGAAGATTACAAGTAAGTGTATCTATATTTTGTACACCTCTTACTACATCTTACGTTTCTTTCGCTTTTCTCAATCTTAAGGTTGCCTAGAAGAGATTGCGCGCTTTTTGTGATAAGGCCGCCCATTGTACTTCACAATTTATGTTTTTATTCATATGCATTACTTATTAAGAGTTAATTATTATTATTAGGACCAAAAGGAGAGAAAATTTGGTCCGTGATAAGTGTTATAGTGTATCACGTATAACAATACTTGTCCCAGGATTGCTGGACTAGCGCAGAGGTTGCAAGCTTAAAGATCATGTTTGATTCAAATTTACCTACTTATTTTTCTATTTCTATAAATGTTGAATGCTTGTTACTATGTTAAAGGATGGATGAAAGTAGAACGAATGCACAAATATAGAGAGTGGAAGTGAATGGAAGAGTTAGTATAGGTGTGAGTTTGACAGATAGATTTAAGAATAGTGTGATAAGAGATCGATGTGGTGTGAAAGATGACATTGTGACAACAATAGAGTAAGGAATGTCAAGATGGTTTGGACATGTAGAAAGGGTGGATGAAAGTAGAATGACTACACAAATATATAGAGCGGAAGTGAATGAAAGAGTTGGTATAGGACGTCCTAGACGAACATATCTTAACCAGATAGAAGAGGTTTTAAAGAAAGGCCAAGTCAGACGTACCAAGAATAAACAAGCGTGTATGACAGGACTAATGCGAGTAACGGATGTGAAAGAGGTATGCCAAAATCCATAGTATCTGCCTACCCCTATGGGATAGAGGCGGTATGTATGTATGTTACTATGTTTTTTTTTATACAGCGTGCTCAATGCTATTAAAAAGAAATCTAAGTGGACTCAGATGAATAAAAGGTTGGAAACACTGGACTATAGCTACATACTTTGTTTGTATAGTCATTTCCAATTTGTCATGCCTTCATTAGCGCGGTATCCGATGATGTTATCAGTAAGATTGCAAGTAGAATGTCGTAATGATTTGGCATGCAGTGAAATGGATGAAAGTGAAGTCACGAAAGGGAGTTTATAGAGTTGAAGGTTGTCAAAGCTGATGAAGGTAGACTGAGAGTAAATTTCGAAAGACGCTCATCAAAATTATGTGGATGAAAGTCTGGCGCCCCATATAGTACGGCAGATCCAAACGTCACGGATTCTAGATCGCGCATAACCACCCGAGTCTAGGTCGAACCTGAAAGGCGTCCTCGGGTGATCGCCATCGATCCTTGCGGGGAGACTGAAGCTAAACACGTGGTCGCCGCCCCGGGGTACGCAAGTGAAATTGGGCACAGAGAGGCTTATAAATGAGCAACCTCGTGGTCCAGCAGTAGGTTAGACCGAAAAAAAAGTAACGGGGCAATGGCCTCATCTCCACTTTTTGCAAACTCGGTGCCATGTGACCTTCGCTTAAAAGCAAGAAAGTGTATCTGGATCGAAGCAAATCTATATATTAATGCGTGAAGTGGAAAATTTTTGTCCTCTTTCAAGTGGATTGCGTGAACGAATGAACGTGAAACACAATTAAAGTTGATATCGAGAAGAAGTCATCATCATCGTCATCATATCAACCATTAGATGCCCACCGCTGGACATAGGCCTCCCTAAGAAACGGGGAATTTTGCCCATAATTGCCGCGCTGGGCAATTGCAGAACGCAGCTTTCGCGACGGGGATGATGCTGCCCATCCCCACCCTATGCATGTGAGCTACACTGTCTCGGATAGATAAAACGCCATCTGTCGGTTCTGGAACCTTAGCCGCCTCTTACGACCCTTGGTATAGGGAGAGATACTATTCTACTCTGCCGGTACCACACGGATCATTCTACTCTAGTAATGAGTAGAATGAGCTCTAGTAATGAGGTACCGGCAGAGTAGTATAGTACCTACCCTCTGTATCAGATGTCGTAAGAGGTGACTAAGGTAACAGAAACGTTGGCATATCCATCCAAAATAGTGTAACTCAAATATGGCGGCATAGGCGGGAATGGGCAGCAGCAACCCGCTCTGCGATTGCCAACACGCTTGCTAAGCGCGGCAATTAGGGGCAAATCCCCCCTTAAAGGGGGCCCTTTATAACAGCAGTGGATTTACAATGGCTAGTATGAAAAAGATGATGATAACTAGAAAATCAACGTTGATATTTACTAGAAATAAAAAAAATATATAATTCAGCATTTTCTATGCATAAAACCTCTCAAAGCGATCCATTTACGACACTACATACCACCTTACAATCTTTCGAATTTATGTTATTAGATGGACAATTTTCTATTTCTATCCCAACCAGAAACATATGTTACTGAAAGAAGAGCAAACGAGAGGTTTGTAAGCTGTTAGATTATTATTACTTAGTAATAGGAGAACAAACAGTCAGTACAAACAAATATTAATGACGGGCCCGATGGCGCAGATAGTAGTGATTCTGTTTTTTGCGCCAAAGGTCGTGGGTTCGATCCCCACCCATGACAAATATTTATATAATGATATTTATGTTTGTTCTGTGTCCGGGTGTTAAATATGTGTTTAAGAAGTATATTTGTGATTCCTCCGTTGTCTGATGTCCGTAACACAAGCGCTTTAAGCGAGTTATCACGGAATCAGGTTAATGTATGAAATTTTGAGAATTTATTTAAATCTTTCATTAATGATACAAATGTTTGTCCTGGGCGGGTATCGACCCCACGACCCATGCCGCACAAAATGGGTTCACTACCTTTGCCATCAATATCAGTAAGTGTCCTGATTGTTCTCTATTGGCATTTAATTCAGTGCGCGCGTACCCCGACGGGCCTGCGGTTGCGATGGGAATTGAAACTCGAAAGAGAACCATTGCTCGTTGTGTTACTTCGTGATACATTGGCCGGTTGTGAACCGCGCTACGATGCATCCAGGCGCAATCCGTTCATTGTATATCGTACATTATTCGCATAATCGCGATCTATTTGGGAGGCAGCATAGGTATACAAGTCCATGAACAATGATTTGTATTCACGTACCGTCCGCCATTGCAATCGTTCTCTTTAAAAGCTATTACGTTGCTTCAATTACACCAATCTTGGGCCGCATTGTTTATTGCCACAAATCATTGCGGTGCACGCATCTTTTAAAGTTGTTGAACGTTTTTGTAGCTGCCA
Source organism: Heortia vitessoides (assembly GCA_020976665.1). NCBI lineage: Eukaryota > Metazoa > Arthropoda > Insecta > Lepidoptera > Crambidae > Heortia > Heortia vitessoides. Next base: position 6,432,197 of record JACJUM010003212.1, on the reverse strand, counting down.
GAGATTTGTGATGAGTCAGATTTCGTTTCGCCGAGGGGTACCGGCGGAGTAGAATAGAACCTGCCTCTGTACCAGGTATCGATATAGGCGACTAAGGTGCCGGAACCGACAGATGGCGGTATATCCATCTAAAACATTGCAGCTTATATACAATACAAGGTGAGATTCTGCGATTGTCACCACGAAAATACACCCATCTTGGGGAGGCCTTTGTCCAACAGTGGTCTCTATGTAGCTGATATGGTGATGATGATATGAGATGTTCTTATAAGCCGGCAAATTCAAATTTAAACTAAATTATTGCTTGTCACATTACTTGAATATGGTGGACAATATACAATATAAATTAGTTTCATGAGACGCCCTGCAACACCACTCCAATATGTAAGAACTAACCACTAGCTAGCTTTACTAACAATATCCAATTGATATAATCTACTATACAATACAATTGATTACAATAAATTAACATATAATCTACAAAAAAATTACAGTATTTGGATTGTTCAATAAAAAATTAACACAATAACACAATATGGATTAATTATTAATAAATTATTTTTATAAAGTAGAATAGACGTTAAAGTTCAGGCTGTTTCGGGTTTCTTTTATCATCAAAAACACAATATCCCATACGTAGACTGGTACGCTAAGTTCTCTAGGCGACTACCTCGGTGTCAGGATATCAGACAACAGAGGAATCAAACGTTATACTTAACACAGTAACAGTTGACGCGCCCGATCGCACAGATTGTAGTGGTCGTGCAAATATTTGTTCTGTGTCTGGGTGTTGTCTGTAACACAGGTGCTTATGCGACTTGTTTCGGAGTCAGGTCTATGTATGAGATGTTGTGGGAATTTACTATTATACAGTGAAACAGAGCAAACACAAATATTCATCATATAAAAATCTTTTTGGGTGGGAATCGAACCCGCGACTTGTAGCGCACAAGATAAGGAGTACCGTACGCGCCATCGAGGTCGGCCAATATTTGTCTGTGCTCTTGGTTGGCACGTGGAGTATTATAAATAGGTATAACGATCAGTTTTTGTCGCATGCCCACGTTGCTGTAAAAATAAACTCAGTGGTCGATGCAGTCACGATGTGTAAATAAAGCATTTCTTCATGTCAGCCGTTGGATGTCCACTGATGGACATAGGGCATAAGAGATCAGAAAAAGGGCAAGGGGCGATCGCGGAGTGTCATTGCAATGGGGATGAAGTTGCCCATACCTGCCCGTACCCGCTATGCATTTCAGCTACGCTGTTTAGGATGTATTTGAGGTAGACCTATTATAAAGGTCGTCTGCATTAATACCTCACTCTTACCTATTTCTACCGCCAAATAGCAGTGTTCGCATTGCTATCTTTCGATATGAAGGGTGAGAGAATCAGTGAAAATACTGTGTAAATGTGATATTGTATATCCAGTTCATAAGGTTGGCTAAACGCAGTGATATCCTTGTGATGACAATAGCGTCTACATGTTTGTTTGTTAACTTTATAATATAAAAAACCGCCATCTGTCGCTTCCGGCACCTTACTCTGTTGTTACTGTTATGATATCTGGTACAAGGGTATTATTCTACTCGGGCGGTAGCCTACGGTAAATTTTCATATAATCCGTGTATATACCGCGTTGTAGGTAGCAAGGAACTCCCGCCGAGTTGGCAGCATTCGTGATATAATATGACTGTAGGGTTGGCAAGTAGTATAAGCTAGTATTTTTTTTTAATGAATCTCCTTGGCTGGACTGTTTTGGTCGTCAATTACAGCGCTACCAGAAGGCGAGTTTGCTCTTTATTAAGTGACTATATGACTGAGCAGATATTCATCATATTATATACATATATATATATAGCTATGACCCATGGCAGCGAAACGTGGTCTCTTACCCTCAACTCAAGCTTTAGCTCAACGAGCTATGGAGAGGGCAATGCTCGGAGTCTCTGCGCGATCGAATCAGGAATGAGGAGATTCGTAACAGAACCAATGTTCACCAACCGACATTGCTCGGCGGATTAGAGAGTGAAGTGGCAGTGGGCAGGGCATTTGGTACGCAGAATTGACGACCAATAGAGTCGTAAGGCTCTGAAATGGAGACCATGTACCGGCAAGATGGATAGATAATAATCTGACTAAAACCGCTGGATCGCGCTGGACACAGGCCGCATACAACCGGTCCTATTGGACATCACTTGGGGAGGCCTATGTTCAGCAGTGGACGTCTTATGGCTGATATGATAATGATGATCAAAATGATGATTATTTATTTAAAGAGGCACCATGTGAAATGTGAATGTATGCTTTTTTTTATAAATGCCCGCCCTGACTTCGTCCAGGTCATTTACCTGTTGATTCTGTTACGTTGCGAGTTTTGATTTGTTCAGTTGGTATTGACGATGGCAATTATATTTCTATAATTTATAGTGTTTCAATAATATTTCCCACAACATCTCATACATAGACCTGACTCCTTGGTTAGTCCGTTAAAGCACTTGTGTTACGGACGCCAGACAACAGATGAATCACAAATATACTACTTAAATACAACGCCTAGACACAGAGCAAACACAAATATCGTCATACAAACATTTTTCTTGGGTGGGGATCAAACTCACGACCCTGGGCGCGCAAGATAGGATCACTACCATCTGCACCATCGAGCCCGTCAAATTTGCAAACGCTGGCTAAACCCGACGAGATTGATTGAAATCATGTACAACAATTAATGTATGTATACACCTTAAAAAAGTGGCGGAGGCAAATGTCTATCTCTTAGTGATAACATACAAAAACCATTATTTATTTTTATTACATCCGTGCGAAGTCGGGGCGGGCAGCTAGTGTGTATATGATTCAGTTTTTAGTTCTACCCAAATGCATCTAATCTAAGACAATTTTTAATGTATTGTACTCGCTCAGGATAAGGTATTGGTACCGAGGGTGTCGGATTACCGAGACAAATTAATACTAATTTATGAAAAATAATAATATTTGACATAATGTCTCATACATTGACCTGACTCGGAGATAAGTGTTACGGACATCAGACAACAGAGGACTCACAGATATAATACTTCAATCCATATTTTTTGCAGACACATTTTCATCATTTAGAAGTCCACTGCTGGACATAAGCCAATTAAGTAGGCTTTTTGCATATAATTGCCGCGCTGGGCAACCGAAGCGCGTAGCTTCGCGACGGGGATGCTGTTGCCCATCCCCGTCCTGTGCATTGAGCTGCACTGTTTCAGATGGATCGACATCTGTCGGTTCTGGTACCTTAGTCGCCTACTACACCTGGTGCAGTGGGACAAACTCAAATATTTGTCTTGGGTGGGGATCGAATCCACGACCCTTGGTGCATAAGATAGGACTAACATCCTCCTGTACTACCATACTATAGCAGCCCTATTGAGCGGAGTGTGTTGGCGGTTTGCCTATTAGGTCGTGAGATGCGTCAGTGAAGAGTTTCTATCCTTCAAATGCGAACAGCCCAGTAAGAAGCTCCAGCCAACGATATTTGACCTACAGTTGTTCTGACAATGGCGCGTTAGTTTGTGACTTGTATGTTCTAACATATAACATTGTCATGTCACAGTGTTTAGCTACCATTCTCCTCCGAAACGGCTTGACTGATTCTTGTGAAATTTTATATTACATATTCAGTCGGTCTGAGAATCGGCTACTATCTATTTTTCTTACCTCTTCGTGATAAGTTTACCAAATCGTAACATTTTTTTAAATTTATTGTGTTTCGGTTTGAAGGGTGAGAGAGGCAGTGATATTACTGGGTTATGTGACTTGATGTCAAGTCATAAGGTTGGCAACGCGCTAGTGATATCCTTGTGATATTACGAGTGTCTATAGGCTGCGGTGACGCTTACTGCACGCGGTCTGCATGCTTGTTCGTCGACCTGGTCTTATATAAAAAAGTAATGCGACGTCAACTAACTCGTTCAACAATTGAGATGCACCGCTGTTGATTAAGATGATCAAAGTCCATATGATTGTTTTTATTATTTACTGGCAGCGCCCCGCGGCTTCACCTGAGTAGTTCCCAGCTGTAAGAATCATCATCATTATCATCATTCCAGCCTTTAAAAATCTTCTGCTGGACCTAGCCCAAAAAAGTGGCTTTTTGTCCATAATTGCCGCGCTGGGCAAGCGCGTTGACAATCGCAGAGCGAACCTTTTGTGACCTTTGCCCATCACCGCCTTGTGCATTTGAGCTGTCGGATGGATATACCGCTATCAGTCGGTGTTGGTACCGTAGTCGTCACTTACATTACTTACAGTGGGAGGTACTATTTTACTCGGCCGGCACTTCACGGCCATCTACTGGTACCTGTTTGCCGAAAATAAATTATTATATAGAAACTTCCAACTGCTATATCGCAACCTTAGTGGGTGAAATATAATAAACCACGAGAGATGTAATTATGTACAATCATTTTTTAATGGTATAAAGCTGAAATTTAATCGAAATGGTTGCTAATTTAAAAAAAAATCTGTTAGAACATGCAACCCCCATTTTTTAAAACCCTTCTTAGAGTGCGTCGGTATGTTTATTAGCGGTATCATTAGCGGTGATGGCATGTAATGCAGCGGCAGATCAAACTACCTAAATCTGTCAAAACTTCGGAATCGATATTAATCTATATCTGCTTCGACGTAGACTTCAAAATTGAAGTAAATTGCTGAAATTAAGTTGCCTACATAAGATGTTATTGGAACCATTATCGTCCAATGGACCTGCTATAAACTTAGTTATCGGACCGAGGATTAGTGTGTAAGGGGGGGGGGGGGGGGGGTTTGGGTGTGAGTGAGTGAGTGTGTGTTTGTCTATGTGTGTGTATGTAATAAGGATAAAAAAAATACATCCGCGGACTTATTTGAGTTTTGCAATACAGTATAGTATTTCTTGCGATTACATAGCAAACGCTCGCTGAACGAGATAGCACATGGATCAATAAGTCCCGAGACTAACAATGAAAACATCCAATTTCAATCCAATTACAATTTTTCAATACCATGTTGATAATAAAAAAATATCTTTCGCTTCAAAATAAGCTTCAGTTTCAGCGATGACCTCCTCATTTGAGCCAAATCTTTTTTCCTGGAGCATTTTTTTAAGATCAGCAAAGAGCCAGTAGTCACTGGGGGTTAAATCAGCGAGTATGGGGGGGTGGGAAGCAGATCAAAGCCCAATTCGTTCAATTTTACCATTGTTTTCATCGACTTGTGGCAGGGTGCATTGTTTTGGTGAAAAGGGTTTTTTTTCTCTGCATATGCGGTCGTTATTTTGCGATTTCCTTCTTCAAACGCACCAGTAAGTCAATATAATGATCACTGTTGATCCATTTACCTTTTTCGAGATAGTCAATGAAAATCACGCCATGCGTATTCCAAAAAAATGACGCCATGACTTTGCCAGCTGACTGCTGCGTTTTCGAACGCTTCGGACGGCTTTCGCCAGCTGTGCGCCACTTAGATGACTGCCGCTTCAACTCTGGAGCATAGAGAGAGATCCATGTTTCGTCCATGGTCACGTAACAACGCAAAAAATCTTTTTTGTTGCGAGTAAATAGCGACAAACAGCTTTCTGAATCATCGATTCGTTGCTGTTTCATCGAAAGCAATTGCACCCACTTGGAAAAACCTTTTTCATGCTCAATTTTTTATGAAAGATAGTAAATACACTACCATATGATATCTGTGTCATCTCAGCAATCTCACGGAGCTTCACTTTACGATCATACATTATAATTTTTGTCACTTCACTCACATTCTCTGGTGTAACGGGTTCCACATGTCTACCCGAGAGTTCCGCGTCATTTGTGTCGGTACGACCACGTTTAAACTCGGCAAACCACCGACAAATCGTTGCTTTTGATGGACAAAAGTCCGGGTAACTTTTTCCAATCCGTTGTTTCGCTTGCACGGTGTTTTTACCCATTAAAAAACAATGTATACCCGAACACGAAACTAGGTTTTTTTTTCCATTTTTTAAACAAACTACAAAACGACTTTACTCCAACCTCGATAACTCAGCTGTTTCTGATCCGATCGACTTAAAATTTTGACACGTTTCAAGCAAAAGTTAGTACTCTAGAAAGACATGGTTACTGGTTTATTTACAAGTTTCTAATATTAACCAAAAATTTAAGTTGGTACAACATTCCATTAGACCAACGATACCGTTCTAATTCGAACAAGATCGTGAAATACAATGTTATAATGTATTAGTTACAATTGCTGTTATATCTAGAACTCACCGGTTGAAGAAGAAATGGCCGCGAGAACATAGACAACAAAAAAACAATGCGAATTCCCCTTCCGCAAAAAAAGTTTGCACCGCTCAACAATTGACATGCAAAACACTTTTTGTCCGAATCCGCTAATTCGATTGACGAGATAGAGACAAAAAAAAAAGGAACTGTCAACAAAAGGGCGCCACAATTTGTCTAATGGAGCGTTCGGATTTGAAATTGGAACCGAATCCTTCCTGTTTCCGTGCCGTTTGTTTCGTTTTTCCCGCGCGTTGTCTGTATATAATGGTGGGGGTATGACAGTTGGGCATCAGTCGTGGGGTGCCCGTCATCCCCACACGTTCTCCACTGGCTCTTGGGATCTCCTCCAACGGTTTCGAATACTTATCGGTGAGTTGGTGTTTTGTATTCGACAATTAATACCAATATAGCTTGGTCAGAATGACAAATAGCTTTATAGTTTGTTATCAGTATTGTTTTACAGTACAAAGTTTGCAGCATGTTATATAAAAATGATACCTTAGTTTGTCAGCTGTGATTGTGAACTTTCTATTTATAAGACTAAAGTGATAGCTAATAAAGATAGATAAGTCTTCATAGCTTCCAAAACTAAAGGCTGTCTTTGCAATGTACGGATACCGAAAACGAGCAAATGGTCACAAAATGAGCGCATACAAACACGGGCACTTTCGAATAATCAACAAGTTTGTTGACTGTAATATTCGCAGTAGACTCATCATATCAGATCTCTCACCAAATAATTACTAAAACTTAACATAAGTTTGCTGCAGGTTCATTCCGCGGTCCGGCAGAAAAGAGATCGCTTAACAAAACAAACCTGGTGGTACATCTTTAAAAACTCCAGCGTATGTTTTATTTCGATATCAAATCTGTATTGTATTCCCAAACGGGCATTTTGTCATAATTGCCGCACTGGGCAGCCTCATACTACGGTTACCCAGTGCATCACAGAGCAAAGCTTCGTTACGAGAATGTTCCTGCCCATCCCCGTCATGATGCATATGAGTTAAGTTTCTTATGGATGTACCGCCATCTGTCGGTTTTTTTCGATACCTCTGTCGCCTTTTACGACATTATTCTACCCGCATGGTATGCGGGATGTTTTTAATATTGATTTTAGATCTTATGTATTGACCTGACACCGATATAAGTCGCTTAAAGCAATATCAAATAACAGAGGAGTAGCAAATAAATAGACAAGCATTCATTTTACACTGGATGGGAACCCACGACCTCAGTGCACGAGACAGGATCTGCGCCACCGGGTCCTTCCAAACGAAGTGTCATATTTCTCCCTACATACCTATGTACAATGGTATCAATTATGTGTTAATTTACAACTAATGAAGCTTCGTGTGGTCACCAGGTCAAGTGACACTGGTCCGGTCAGACACGTGATATTTTAATCACTCATTGCTTGGCGATTAGGGAATTTAATGCAGCCACCATAAAACTCTTGTAACCAGACGCAAGCTCGTTATTTATACTCTGTTTAAATATAGCTTGGTTAGAATGACAGATGTCAAAATAGTAGCGTCGCGCGAGTTTTTTATGTTGCCGCTAGCAGTGCCTTCTGTTTCGCCCGCGTTAAGTTGTAGAATTTTCATACTAACATTGCACCCCCTTTTTACCCCCTATTCTCGATAAAATATTTGACGTGTTTCATGGCTTTCAATGAAGAACCTTAATACTGACTTTCTTTCAAATAAGTACATAAACCACTTAAGTTTCATACTCATTTTGTACCTCCTTTAGGGAGGGGATTTTTAAAAAACTTTCTCAGTGCGTCCCTGCGTTATTAAAGGAACCTCTGTGCAAAATTTCAATTTTCTAACCCTTATACGGCGTGACGTGAAATTTGTATGTATAATTATTATATAAAATTAAAAATAAATGAAGGCAAAAAAACCATTAAATTCATTTAAAACATGTTAGTTTGACTAGAAATAAATAAATTTTGCATATTCGTAAATGATACCATAAATGAGAGTAGTTTAAAATTACTGTGCAACGTAGGGTAGATGGAAATTATTCAATTTCTTTTTCCTTTTTTGTTAATAATTATATTTTTTTTGCGTGCGATTGTACGGGACGTTTGAAATTCAATTCTCAGGTTTACTGTAGATTACCTGACGCGCTTCGGAGGGCAGGTTAAGGTGTTGGTCTAGAAAGAGAGGGCCCGATAACGCATTTGGATGTCTTCCAAATTCTCCTGTTTCCGGTTCGATCCCCGCCCAGGACAGAACAATATTCTAAAATATTGTAATCACAAAAATAATGCTACTACTTATAATATTAAATATTATTTTTGTGATTCCCCTTTTTTCTGATGTCCATAGCACAAGTGCTTTAAGTGAATTATTAATTTGCCGATAAAGCTTTACCAATCCAATGCGGGTCCAAAGCCAAAGAAGATTGCATTGAACCCGCGAGGCGAGTCAAGCTCTGTGCACTTTACGTAGATGTGCAAAGTGGGGATATAAATATGGCCGATGGATATGACTTGGAATTAAATTTGCAAATATAAGCTGAAAATTGTTTTGATTGTGATCCAATTATAGTTTGCAATAATAACTAATTTGATCCGCATGGTTTTTCGTATAAATGCGTTGATGTTGCAAACGTATTTCGAAACGACTAGTGGCAGACCGCGGCGTCTGATTAAAGGTCATGGGTTCGATACCGATCCGTGCTTTCCATAGTAAATTTTGTGTCCTAGGTCTTACAAAACAAAAGAAAATAGCTCATCGGATTAGTTAGCTTAAGTGATACTGGCTGCGCGTATCATCATCGTCATATCAGCAATAGAAAGTCCATTGTTGGACACAGGCCTCCCCAAGATTGGGGGATTATTGCCAATAATTGCCACGCTGGGCAGGCGTTGGTGTAGGCATCCTGTAGAAAAAAGTGGAAGTATAAACTTCGCTCTTTCGGATGGATATACCGCCATCTGTCGGTTTTGGTATAGAGGGGGTACTGTTCTACTGCGCTGGGTACGGCTAATTCCCCTATAGTATTTAGAAGTGATGGATGAGTATGAAGTCCACTAAGGGATTTGAACTGGACAGACTATGTGACTATAATATATGTAGAGATCCATAGCAAACAATGACTGAATTAAATATCCTCTCGTAATGTCTCTAATTAGACGGGGCCGTTGGCGCAGTTCACTACCAGTGATCCTGTCTTGTACGCCAACGGTCGTGGGTTCGGTCGCCGCCCAGATGTTTATATAAAGAATATTTGTGTTTTTTCTGTTTCTGGGTATTAAATTTGTGTTCAAGTATGTTGTTTGTGTTTGTTTTGTTGTCTAACGTCCGTAACACGAGTACTTCATGCGAGTTATCTCGGAGTCAGGTCATTGTGTGAGATGTTGGATGAGTATTAACAAAAATAGTTTGCAATTATAATGTATTAAAATGAATCCGACGCGTGTTTCTTGAGGCAACTGAACCATTAAACAAGGCACGCTACGCCGGGGTGCGTCGATTGATCGCTATCAGTGTTTGCTTGATGCGTTCGCTGGCCCTAATTCCCTTATCAGATCGTGTACGTGTGTAATGATATCGCTGATTAATCGTAGATTGTTTTTATTTTATCTATACTTATATTTATATTATATATTTTTAAACCGACAGGTACTGGTAGAGTCGAATAATACCTCCCTTTGTACCAGGTGTCGTAGTCGCAACTAAGGTACCGGAACCGTATCGAACCGTAGCTTAGGATAAGGTGGAGTGGGCAGCAGCATCCCCGTCGCGAAAGCTGTGCTCTGCGATTGCCAATACGCGTGCCCAGCGTGGTAATTATGGGCGAAATTGCCTATTTTTTGGGGATGCCTATGTCAAACAGTGGACGTCCAATGGCTGTAAATATTATGATGATGATATATTTTGAATTTATTCGTTACAAACGCACAACTATATTAATTATGCTTTGTTACATTCTATTTTAGGTGTTTGTAGTTTGATTTCATGATAAATAATATAGTAACTCAGTGAAGATGTAACTCTCTAATGGTGAAAGAATTATTGAAACTTAAAATTATTTCTTTTATTTTTTTTCTCAAAACAAAAATATAATTAATTTAATTTATTATTTACATTAGCAACACTGCACTTTAAATGTAGTAATACTATAATGTAAACGCCACGTGTTTGCCTTGCAACACCTCACACGGCACACTGGCCAATCGGCGGCGCGAGTTTTCAACAAAAAATCGTCTGGCAGTCAGTGTGTCCTTGGACGCGGCGACACGCGGACGTCACGACGGTTCGATGAACCGGCTCCCTCAAGCCGGTGCAATTGCAACATGGTTTTTTGTGCCACTAACACATCTTCGTTTTGTTTGAGAGCGAAATCGGACCAATTATTATACAAGTTGTACCAATATTATTAATGCTAATGTGTGTTTGTTTGTTCATTACGGGACGTGATCCGTGTATTAGCATGTGTTAATACACACATGTCGAGGGCTACCGGCAGAGTTGAATAGTACCTCCTACTGCACCAGGTGTCGTAAGAGGCGACTAGAGTACCAGAACTGATAAATGATGGTATATCCATCCGATATCCACGATATAGTACATAGGGCCGCTCAAATGCACAGGGTGGGGATAGGCAGCAGCATTCCCGTCGCGAAAGCTGCACTTTGCGATTGCACAACAAGTTTGCCCAGCGTGGCAATTATGGGCAAAAAACCTCCTTTCTTGCAGAGGCACGCTTTAGAGAAGGTAATACATACGGTACATTGTTTGGTCCAACTGGATGGAGTGTTAGTATCTCTACTATGTTTAGTGTCAGAAACTAACCAATCTGAAAATTTGGAAGGAATCCAACTATTTTAGACAGTATCGGTCTATCTACTCATATTGCGAGTGAAAGAGATGAAGGATATCGATCATCATCATCATCATCATCATGTCGGCCTCTCTCCACTTCTTGGGATAGTATGTCATCCCCCCTGTATCAGTCATTGGAAGTCCACTGCTGGACATAAGCCTAACTGAGATATGGGGAATTTTGCCCATAATTGCCGCACTGGGCAAACGTGTTGGCAATCGCAGAGCGCACCTTTCACAGTGTTCAGGATGGATATACCGCCATCTGTCGGTTCTGGTACCTTAGACGCCTCTTTCGGCACCAGTCATAAAGGGAGGTACTATTCTACCCAGAACAAATATTTATATGATGATGTTTGTGTTTGTTCTGTGCTTGGGTGTTAAATATATGTATTTAAGTAGTATATTTGTGATTCCTCCTTCGTTTGTAACACAAGTGCTTTAAGCGACTTAACACAGAGTCAGGTCAGTATGTGTATGTGTGACTTATTCAGAGTAGTCCACTGCTCACCAGATGTGGTACCGTGAAACCGTGAAATCGTGTTATACGGCCTTCATACACAGCCTCGTTGGTTTTCCTTCGAGTGACATTCATAAATTACTTGAACACAGACAGTCGGTTAGGCATTAAACTTCGCTTCGGATGTTATTACCACCAAGCAGTGCGAAAATTGTAAATAAGCTAGGTACGTTATCCATTCATTTCTATATTTAATCCGACTTTTATATTTAATTTTATAAAATAATAATTTTACTTTGATATTCTATATTTAATGCGATTCCGCTCGTGCTCGCTCCCTTTATTAGTGTCCTGTTAAAAATTTTCAGTTCTTCAGTAATCCTAAGTCCTCCCCATACATCAAGTAGACAGATAGACACATTTGCATTTGTGATTTTACTTCACGATATACCACACTTTATGATATCAGCCATTGGAAGTCCACCACTAGACATAGCCCCCTCCCCCCCTTAGTATATAGTAAATTAAGTAATAAAAATATAAAGCAGCTTCCGCGAAGGGCATGCTGCTACCCGTCTCTGCCCCTGCTTTTAAGTTACACGGTTTCGGATTGATATACCGATAAGGGGAGGTACCATTCTACTCTGCCGGTACCTCACGGCTAATAATAATATTACAGTTGATAATACTGCTACATAATAGCTGTTATTGATCTGAGCCATCACCGTGAAATTATGTGTGTGTGCGTGTGTGTGTGTGTGTGTGTGTGTGTAGTTCTACAAATAAGCATAGAAAGCCTCGAGCTTCCTCGAAATAGATCTGACACATGAGTAGTTGATACCGCTTTGTTGCAATTATGTAACCGAATGTTCTCTAGACCACGTGTCCTTGTTAGGAAATAAGCGACAGTGTATTTTTATACAAGCGATTTCAGTGGAAGACATCATCGCATAAGTTCTAACACTGCGTATGTCAAAGTTGGCAACTTAATAATTAAGCCCAATGATAACACGATGTTACATTTCTAACGCTGCAGTAAACGTTTTATACCGTGTATTGTTTAAACGAAATCTATTTTGCACCAACTAAATGTACAAGCAATTAGTTTTAAAATAATTTTATGAAACGTGATCAATGTTTTCCCAATTGTACAAAGTGTCAACATTTTGATTTACGCTGTGTTAGAACTTAAACGACGACATGCATTTCAAACGGGCCCGATAACGCAGATTGTAGTGATCCTATCTTGTGCGCCAAAGGTAAGGGCAAGTATTTGTATGATGATGTTTGTGTTTGTTCTGTGTCTGGGTGTTGAATATATGTATTTAAGTATTATATTTGTGATTCCTCTGTTGTCTAATGGCCGTAGTTACACATGTGCTTTAAGCGTCTTATCAGATCAATGCATGAGATGTTGTGTAAAAACTGAACTGTTCAAATAATATATACATTTCCTAACCTAGTGCTTACTAGGTTAGGAAATTTAATCCTCGTGGGCGGAGTCGCGGGTGAAAACTAGTTGATATTATAAACGCGAAAGTAATTATTTTCTGTTAGGCTTTCTTACCCGATTAAATGAATTTGATATTTGAAACGGAGAACTCGAGCATATGCTTTTGATCCTTTTTAAAAGTATTACTTATCTAAAATTGTCAACATTATAAATTCTCCCTTACTTAGGGGTGGGGGGAGCTATCCAGTGGGGGTCCAATGGTGGACTTCCAATGGCTGATATGATAAAGTGTGCTATGGTTCTATATTGTATGCAATCCATAGTCATATAACAAATGCACCTCTACGTTTAATAGTCTGTGGCATAACGCGCGTCGTTACGTTACGCGCAGCTAACGGGCGCTATCGCGCCACCTTATCGCAGCGGACGCCGAGCAGCGCGTGCGTGCATGCGCGTTCTATATTTGAAATTTTGAAAATTTGTATTTCGAATTTTGTTTTTCGCGCGGTGATGCAACCTGTTTTCGTAAGTGTTTTGTTTTTGATTGATTTTTTACCGTTTTGTATTTTTGTGTTCTATTCTTGTATGATGTTTTGTTTTGAGTATTTATCGTTATGTTTGAAGTCGTGTCTTGTGATGTATTTGCAGTGCATTAATTATTAATGCAAATTACATTTGTTTTAAATATGCAAATGTGAAATTTGTCAGTTCTTATGTTATTATGAGAGGGTGTTGTGGAGGTCGTTTGGGATATTTTGCTTTGCACAATGTTTTTGAAATTCCTCATTAGTCTATAACTAAGTTTGTAACTTTGGCTTAATTAAAATGTTTATTTTTTCATGGGTTTCAACTCTGAGTGGAAGAACACTTCCAAAACCAATCATCCGTTTGAAAATTTCTTACCTTATTTAAAACATTTAATTGAAATAGGTGTCATTTTCAATTCTCATAATTCCATGTAGACATTAGACGATGATGATAAAAATAAATAAAGAATATTGCGGGGAAAATCGTTTTAGCAAATTGTAATAAGTAGTTACTTACTACTGTTGATTTACCGGTCTTATAAGTACCGTAAGGTACCGGCAGAGTAGAATAGTATCTCCCCCTGTACCAGGTGTAGTAAAAGGTCGACTAAGACACCAGAACCGACAGAATGCGGCATATCCATCTGAAACATTGAAGCTCAAATGCACAGGGCGAGGATGCCCGTCGTCGCTGCGCTCTGCAATTGCCAACACGCTTGCCCAGCGTAGGAATTATAGATAAAATTCGTCCTTTCTTGGGGAGGCCTATGTCCAGCAGTGGACTTTCAATGGGTGATATGATAATGATGATTTAAGTTAAAGCCAAGCGAAGCCGGGGCACTAGTATCAGCTTCGAAAATCAAATCAAGGTTGTTCCGTTATTGAAAACAAACCTTGTTTCTTAGAAATGTGCGCGTGCGCAGTTTCGTTTTGCAGGTTTGCGCCAAACGATCGGACAGATAGAGTTACGTCGCGTCTGCATAATTACGTTATGACAATGTAATTATATATACACAAACACACACATACTTGCATATCGTTACAAACATACATGCGGGTAGAAAATTGCAGTGATAAAATTTATGGCTTTAACGTTATGAACGTGGTCGTTCGATGGTCGAAATTCGACCATTATTCATATTTTTTATGATCTAACTTTCTTTTTTTTTAAACCAAAGAGAATACAATTACTAAAGCCTATAGACAGTTAATATTTGCTTAATTTTTCGTTTTGTATGCATTTTGAGTGAAAAATCGCTTTATTCATGTCTTCTCTTCAAACAAAAAACGTCCACTGCAAGAAAGAGAGAATTTGCCCATAATTGCCGCGCTAGTCAAGCGTGGTGGCAGAGTGCAGCTTCGCGACGGGAATGCTGCTGCCCATACCTGCCCAGTTGCATTCGAGCTCCACTGATTTAGATGGATATACCGTTCTGGCGGTTCTGGTATCTCAGTCACCTTTTACCATACCTGGAACAGGGAGAGGTACTACTCTGCTCTGCCGGTACCTCAGCCACATTAACTTAAACTGTCTCAAATGTCACGTTCATGTTCCCCTCTACTAGTACTATCGTACACATCAAAGTTAACCGTTGTTAGCATACTAATTGTGTCTCTAACCGGGTAATGAACTTGAGAACTCTCGACTGCAGTCCGTCCTGTCCGTCCGAACGGCCAAGGGCGTAGTTCGATAAATTTAGGCGCAGTGTTCATTTGTGAATGTAAAGCGCAACCTTGGCAAGACAGTGGCTCGAGTTTAATGATCAGACACAATGAGTGTCTAGACATGCAGAATGGTTGCCGAAGGGTAACCTAAATGTCGAACGTGGACGACCATGCTAATACCGCAAAATCGCGCTGGACCTCGCCCCTCCATACTTCCGGTCTTATTGAAAATCTCCCGAGGAGGCTTATGTCCAGCATCGGTCGTCCTCCTCGTCTATATGCAACTATCTTTATATTGTCTCCTTCAGGAACAATGCCGGGTTCAAGTAACTTATATGATTCCCTAAAGTTAATATCTGCTTGCCAAAATTACACAGACCAGCATCAGATAATAGAGGCTTTACAAAAATATTTTTTACATATTTTAACACCCAGACACAGAACAAACACAAATATCATCATCATCGAATCATAACATAGGATCACTGTCATCTGCGCCAAATTTAATTATGCCAGCAATGCCCGCCGAGTACCGGCAGAGTAGAATAGTACCTCCCCCTGTACCGATAGATTGCGGTATATCCACCCGAAACAGCATAGCTCAAATATAGGGCGGGGATAGGGAGCAGCATTCCCGTTGGGTAGCTACGCTATGCGGATGTCACTATGCCCGCCCGATCAGCGCGACAATCCTTATATGGCTGCTATGATGATGATGATGACGAAAGCGAGAAAACCAGCGGGCATAAGCTAGACTATACATCGCTGGTGGCATTGCTGACGTAGTAGTAATCCATATTGATTGAAGATGAATGATGATATCGTGTTATTGTCACCATGCATGATAAATTACGACAAATATCGATTATTTAATGCTGGTTTTATTTTTATTTTATTTCTCTCTTTTCGCCCGCGTCTTCGCCTGCGAGGACTTCATCACATCCTTGGCGAACTCTTGATGTTCCTAGAGGAATCCTCGTGGTTCCCTAATAGGTATAGTACATGAACAGGTCGTGCTGTTTGCGCAGGGAAACAGAAAGACTGATCTATCCCACGGGAATATGGTTTCGGGCCAAAAAGTGACATATGTCTTACTCGAGACTATCGATAACCTTTCTGCTGAATTCCATCGAGATTTGTTTAGCCGTTCCTGAGTGAAATATTACCAATATACATCCACTACTCCCTAAGGATATGGCTTGATTATTCCATATTCGAGCCCGATAGCGCAGATGGTAGAGATCTTGTCTTGTACACCGAAAGTCGTGGGTTTGATCCCCGCCACCACCACCACAGAACAAATACTTGCATGATGATATTTATATTTGTTCTGTGTCTGGGTGTTAAATATATGTATTTAAATAGTATTTGTAATTTCACTGTTGTCTGCTATAGTGATTTTATCACTCAATCACGTCAATGTAGGAGATGTTGTGGGAATTTTTTGTTTGTATTTATATTGGCGCAGTGGTAGAGCATTCGCCCGCAACACGCGAAGTGTAAGTTCGGCTTCCCAGGCTCTGGTACCTCAGTCACCTCTGACGACACTTGGTACACCAGGAGATACCATCCTCCAATGACCCCTATGACCCACGGCTGGTGTGAGAACGGTTGCCGTAATGTAGCCGAAACGTTACAGTAGTTTTTAACGTCAATAAATTGAATATTTAACGTGAATCGCCGATGTTAGTAACGAAATCCACTCGTTATACGCCGCTGAATCACTAGTGCTAAAAATAAATATGGCGGATACATTCAGTCAAAGAAAACCAGAGGCTATTTCTATTGATTTAAAGGTTATAATCGTGTCACAATATCAAATACTACTACTAACAAGGCAATATAAGCTTTAATTCGTATGTGTTAAGGGGTATGTTTGTTTGATGGGTTTGTGGGTTCTTTTAATGCGATTTCTGGTTGTGAATTCGTATGATAGTTTTACAGTGTGTGTACGTATGTATTTGTAGATTCGTGCGTTGGGTTTACATTTTTATCTATATAAGGAATACTAGCTGTGCCCGCGACTTCTTTCGCGTGGAATATCGACTTTTGGGGGTATAGTAGCCTTCCTCGATAAATGGAGTATCTAACGCTGAAATAATTATTACAATCGGACCAGCGGTTCCTAAGATTAGCGCGTTCAAACAAACAAACTCTTTAGATTTATAATATTAGTAAATAAAACGTCAATCCGCCAATCCGCCATTGTACCACGTGATGCTCTCCATAAATTTAAAAAATTAAATGACATTTCAATTCATATATAGAGTTTCATATTTACTGGTAAGAAGGCCAGGGACAGACAGATGCTCCTCATTTGTATTAAATACACACAACATCTCATACGTTGACCTGTCTCCCAGATAAATCACTTGAAGTATCGGAGGAATCACAAATATAATACTTAAATGCATATATTTAACAACCAGACACAGAACAAACACGAATATTAATCATTTGTCCTGGGCGAATCCTTGGCGCACAAAATAGGATCGCTACCATCTGAGTATGGTCTAGTTTATAGTAGGTTTGTTTGTAATCGACATTCTTTTATAGTACTGAACCGATTGTAAAAAAATCTTTGTTAACAGATAGCTACTTGATTTCACCATAATATAGAGTGTAAGGACGAGCGAGCGAAGCCGCATACCACCGTTAGTTTGAAATGAACAAAGGTGTTAGTTGCCACAACGTCGTTACGTAAACGACGCACGCCCAAAACATGTGCGACAATTTTAATGCACTTTTAATGTTTTTATTAATATGATATAAATATAATATAAATTATATAATTAATTTAATGGGATTGCATAACATGCTTTACATGGAGTCGAACTGGCAACCTACCCTGTCCGCAGGATTGCACTACCAATTATGTCAACGTCTTTTTTTTGTTCTTTGATATGTTGATAGTGCAAGTTAAGTTTTCCTTTTGAATAAAAGCCGGTTAATACTCATATCATTGTAGATCAATTGCATTATGGCGGGGGTGGGCAGCAGCATTTCCATCGCGAAACTACGCTCTGCGATGGCCATTGCATGCTTGCTCAGATCGAATTCCCCCTTTTTCGAAAGGCCTATGTCCAGCAGTGGACGTTTTACGGCTGCTATAATGATGATGATGACGCATCAGGGACGCAGGTCAGGTCTATGTCCAGCAAAGGGCATCCTACGGCCCGATGTGTCACATTAGCTAGTGTCCTTATCGTTTGCGTCAAAGGTCGTGGGTTCGATCCCCTCCGCTTATATGATGAATATTTAAATTTTTTCTGTGTCGGGGTGTTATATATATATATATGTATTTTTAAGTGTCATATTCGCGCTCAAATCGACTTATCTCGCAGTAACGCCAATGTACGTGACGTCGAGTGTATCATTGTTATTTTAATCGTAATCTCCCGTTACACTTCAACCGTTGGGCACAATGACGTGTCCACCGGCCATTTAAAAGCGCGCACATGTGTCGAGCGCGCAGTGTGCAGGCGGTCGTTACTCGGAACGAGCTGTGTACACACGTAGCCGGTTGATAACAATTTGTGCATGAGATTAGTTGCGTGCGCGCAGTGATTTCGGGCAGGTGTGTTTTGTGAGTAGACTTTCGTTTATTTATTGATTCCTTTTTTATTGGTGTTTATGGTAGTGATCCTATATTTTGCGCCAAGGATCGTGGGTTCGATTCCCACCAGGAAAAAAATTAAAGGGAAATGCTTAAAATGACAATTAAAGTTTGAATTGTAAAATACAAACTGTGCGTAGCTGTGAAATTAATGGTGTCTTGGCTTTTTATAACTAAAAAATATGTCTGTAAATGTATGTATAATTAGTAACATATTAAATTTTATGTAAACAAAACCGAAGCGAAGCGGGGGCGGGTTGCTAGTCTTGTATACAAATACTAAGAGCTCCTCGCGGTTTCTCACGCATAAGTTGTAAATTTCTTTTATACTAACTATGCATCCCCCTTTTAACCCTCTTTTAAGATATGATTTAAAAAAAAATAACGCGTGTTTCATGACTTCCAATGAAGAACCTCTACACCGAATTTGATTCGAGTGACTTCAAAAACAACAAAGTTTCGTACTTGCTTTGCACCCTTACTCCTCCGAAACGGCTTGAGCGATTTTTATGAAATTTTATATGCATATTCTTTAGGTCTGAGAATCAGCTACTTTCCTATTTTTTTATACCCCTAAGTGATAAAGGTTATCCAACGCTAACATTTTTTTTTAATTTTATGGAAAACATATTTTTATGTGTCATTAAAATGTACTTACAACCTTGAATTTTCACCATTCTATTATCAACCCCTATTTTTTAATAGTTGTTTAGTATATTAAACAAAATATATAATGAAAAAACAACATTTAAAGCCACTTCAGGTCTTTTTATAATTAAATTTAAATAAATGTTATTGATGCAAAACATGTAATAATTATATTTTCCATAAAATGTCACAACCGTCAGTCGTGACGTCCAGTGGCCCTGTCAATAAAACGACAAAAACAAACTTAAGAAAATGATCGTAAAACAAAGAATATAATATTTATAATATATATACATATATATATCCTTCTTGAAAGGTGAAACGACGCACATGTTTTGTCCGTATCGGTTATCATAATAAGCATCAAGTACATATCGTAAGTAAGTCGTTACAGTTCCCTTGTTTTGATGATAAAATTCTTTTATTTATTGGCGTCTTTATCTACAATAATAAATTAACACAACTACTCATACAAATTCAGAGATAAGTCGCTTGAAGCACTTGTGTTACGGACGTCTGACAACACAATCATGAATAACACTTAAATACATATTTAACACACAGACACAGAACAAACACAAATGTTCATCGTAATTATATTTGCCCTGGGTGGGGTTTCAACTCACGACCCTTGGCGTACTAGATAAAATTACTACCATCTGCGCCAACTGGCCCGTCTATATACAGCTCGATACTTTTACCTAGATATATTGGTGAGACGCGGACAGACAAACGATTGTCATTATTAAAATCGTAGGACGTACACATTGCAACACTGGCTGCTCATTCCCGCCCAGTTGCCAGAAAGTGTGATATAATAATAGAAAGGTAACCTGTAAATGCTAGCTTATCATCATACTCACATATCAGACATAGACCACCCCAAGAAAGGAGGAGTTTGGCCCATAATTGCCGCGCTTGGCTGGCGTGTGGGCAATCGCAGAGCGCAGGTATCGCGACGGGGATGTTGCTGCCCATCCCCACACTATGCATTTGAGCTGCACCGTTTAGGTTGGATATACCGCCACCTGTCGGATCTGGTACCTTAGTAGCCTCTTATGACACCTGGTGGAATGGGAGGTACTATTCTGTTATACCGGTACCTCACGGCACATGTATACATTAGTAGAATAATAATAATAATTAATGATGATTGATTTGTCATGCGGTTCGAAAAAATTACGGAATCGTTTATCTGTATGATATTCGGTTATCGTTGCGACGGAGAACAAAGCGACCGTTGTAAAACCCGCCCTATAGAATTGGGTGCGATATTTGATTTTTTTAATATTTTTTTGTGCGGTTAAATTGGCTTTTTTGTGTGATTGGGGTACCGACAGGTAGCGGTAAACAGTGAAACCCAAATGCATAGATTGGGGATGGGTAGCAACCCAGTCGCGAAAGCTGCGCGTTGTGATTGCCAACACGCTTGTTCAGCGCGGCAATTATATGCAAAATTCCCCTTTTCTTGGCTATGTCCATCAGTGGACTTCCAATGGCTGTTACGATGATGTGATTTTTCTGCATCAACATGTCAGCTGTATGACGTCCACTGATGGATATAGGACAGCTCGTGGTTTCCCTTAGGACGGGTTGTATGCGGTCCAATGATCTGTCCAGCTATCGGACAGTACAGACCCATTCTAGAACCTCAAGGCTCCATGTCCATCAGATCTGCGAGACATGTGCCCTGCCCACTGCCACTTGCTAAACCGCCTAGCATAGGCTTATCTGGGTTTATTTTTAATGGTTGGATTGGCCTCTTTAATGCCATGGCCTTATTAATTTGAAGAGTTGTCTGAAGTTAGCCCAACATCCTAGGGTTGGCATACTTAAATAGATATTAAACACAAAACAAACACAAATGATCGCCACATAAAAGTTTGTCCTGATCGAGGGTCGAACTCCCGACACTTGGACTATATATGTATTTAAATAGTATATTTGTGATTCCTCTATTGTCTGACGTCCGTAATAGAAGTAATTTAAGCTTACCATGGAGTCAGGTCAGTATGATGTTGTGGGAATGTATTAGCTTTTTATTATTAATGCGAAATCGGGACATTCAGCGAGGCCAAGCGTCAGTTTTGTATGTAGTCTGCCCTTTTTTTTGCGAGACACGTGAAGCCGTCGGTGTCAACGCCCCGACGCGACGGACTCGGACGGACGCGTGATTATTTATCTATATAGATTAAGAAACATCACGATTTTTTGTGACTCTAGGGTGGTCAAAGACCATATAGGTAGGCCACTCCAAAACGGTCGCAGGTGTGCACTCAAAATACTAGTACATAAAATAAAGTTGAAGTGTTTGTTTTAATATAGGTACCTAAGCTTTTAAATATAGGTATATGAAAGTATATACGGTAATTATAACGGAACTGGCGTATGCTAATATAGCATGGGAAAGATGCAGGTTCGATGCAGGTCCGCCTGAAAACCTGACACAAATTTTTTCCTGACACATATTTTATTTTTTTCTTGAAAATTATTATCTTCAGCCTTCCCAAAAATTTACCCATGAGGCAAGCGTGGTGTTCTGTTGGCTAGGCCTTGTTGCATCTAAACTACAACGCTTCGAAAGGATATACCGCCATCTATCAGTTCCGGTCACGTTTACCATCAAGCGGACCGTATGCTTGCTTGCTGACTTCGTAATATATAAAAAATATGGGCGATATGAGTGTTTCTCTACAGTTTGCGCAACGTCGGAACGTGTTAGAAGTAGTGTTATCGTATCTGTGATTGATGACAGTATCGATCAATTAATTTGGTTCGGTTCACCTGTTGGCTGCCATGATTTATTATTTGAATGTTGGTCGCGGTTGTCCAGAAATCGCCGCTCGCTTGGTTTGCGACAGGGCTCTCTATATTCTGGTTTGATATTTATTGGAAACAAAAGGTTTTAAAGTGGAAATAACTGTAACTTTATTCAATTTGGGAAAAGAATACATCGGCCGTGAGGTACTGGCAGAGTGGAATGGTACCTCCCACAGCATCGGGTGTCGTATGAGACGAGTAAGGTAGCAGAACCAACAGATGGCATATATCTATCCGAAACAGTGTAGCCCTGATACTCATAAATTGACCTAACTCCGTGATAAGTCGCTTAAAGCACTTGTGTCACGGACATCAGACAATAGTGGAATTACAAATATAATGCTTAAATACATATTTTTAACACCCATACACAGAACAAACACAAATATCATCATATAAAGATTTGCTCTGTGTGGGGATCGAATCCTCAACCCTTGGTACATAAGGATCACTACCATCTGCACCATCGGGTTGGTCATGTGTCGGATAAGTGATAGCAATCTCTTTGAAGTTGTCGCATTATATATGTTCTTCGGTGTTGTTTGATGTTGTTACGGTGAACGTGTTATTGGACTGTGTGTATGTTTATATGTATATATTCTTATCGGTGCTTCCGGTGGAAGTCGATTTGTTTGTCTGTCGTGTAGTGCGGCGTGATTTTGTAAATATCCTCGTAATCTATTTAACGGCGACGTTTTGATCTATATAGTTTGGTAAATAAATATGCCGTCTGTCTGTTTGTCGTGTTTGAATAAGTAGATGCTATGAAAGTATTTTAATGTTTGTTTGTGTGTTACTAATGTTGTATATTGCAAGTATATTTTAACAATATTTATTTTTAAATATATTCTAACCGGGATTACAAATAAGTATCAGTAGCGAGAAGTGTGAATAATATAATATTAAATACACATCGCCCAGACACAAAGCAAACATAACTTTATCACAGAAATGTTTGTTCTGGGTGGGGATCGAACCCACGGATTTTCGCACTCAAAAAAGCGACATTACCAAATGCAACATATTTATCTTTGATAAGCTCAAAAATACTAAACCTATTTGGAAAATTCTTACACCATAAAAGCTCGATTATTATCAGCGAGTGCGAGATATTATGTATAATTTTATCTATATAGAAACATCGTGTCTTTGTGTTTGTCCGGGATGAAATTCTAAACTACTGAACCGATTTTAATATATTTTTGATTATTGTGTACAGTTTGAACCGATTTGAGAGATATTTTATATCTTTGTTTGTAGTTGCATAT
This sequence comes from Heortia vitessoides, assembly GCA_020976665.1. Lineage (NCBI taxonomy): Eukaryota > Metazoa > Arthropoda > Insecta > Lepidoptera > Crambidae > Heortia > Heortia vitessoides. Next base: position 6,408,603 of record JACJUM010003212.1, on the reverse strand, counting down.
CTTTTCATGATATCATCTATAGGTAGGACAGCTCAATGCCTCTCGGGTCAACTAGTAGTATGTTTTTCTCTATAGCAATATTTTAAAGCTGATGAGTTTGTTCGTTTCTTTGAACGCTTATCTCAAGAACTGTTAGTTAATTTGATAGTATTTAGTCTAAATTGAAAATAATTAATTGAAACTATAGTCCCTCTGGTGCCAAATAAGCTAATACTAATTAACAATCTATGTCTTCAAATAATTTCTATTACCCTATCTATATCTAGAGAATTCTGAGTTTGAAATTGATCTCAAAGACCCCCCTGAGACCCAACCATAAAGACATGAGAGAGATCTATCCAGTAAAAAAATGCTGAATGGCCCAATTAGAATAATCATCATTGTCAAAGCCGTAAAGCGTCCACAGCTGGACACAGGCCTCCTCAAGTCCGAATTGTGCCTGCAATAGCCGCGCGGCGCAAGCGCAGCACCGCGACGGGGATGCTACCTTGCATTTGTGCTGCGCTCTTTCGCATTTATGTACCGCCATTCTGCTTCGGTACCTCAGTCAGGAGGTACCATTCTACACTACCGGTATGTTACGGTGAATTAGAACAATACTTTTAAATTAATAGTCGTCATTGTCTTGTGATGTGACCGCGGTATGATTCACCTTGAACCGGCAGTGTGACGCTCAAGATGGCGTCTCGACGGTATATGTCTGTCTCGACGGTGATGTCTTTGATACAGTACCAGTACTAGGTTACTGCGTTAAATAATACATTTACCTAAGATCTCATACATTGACCCGACAGGGTGATATGTCGAAAGCACTTGTATTCCGGATATTGGACAACAGAGGAATCACGTAAGTTATACATTCAGCTTCCAGACGCAGAAATAACACAAATTGGCGAGATAGAGATAGTTTATCACAATTTATAGCAGCAATTAGTTTTTCCGATAAACATTTTAATCCTATCTTGTGCGCCAAGGTTTGTGGATTAGATCCCCACCCAGGACAAACACTTGCATGACGATACTTTTTGTTCTGTGTCTGGGTGTAAATATTTGTATTTTAGTATTATATATCTGATTCCGCTGTTTTCTGATGCCCGTAATACAAGTGCTTTAAGCGACTTACCTTAGAGTAAGGTCAATGTATGAGATGTTGTACATAAAGTATAGTTAAGGGGGACCATCTGTTGGGATAGCTAGTTATGAATAAAAAAATGTTTATTTTTGTCTGCCACACTGTTACACTATAACGGAGACGAACTCTGTAAGAAGTTCTTCAATTCGATCATACTTAACATTAAATCGTATATCAGATTAATTACTTATCTGAATAACATAATCCATTGACAAAATCTAATATCGAGGTTATTGCTTGACTAGACCACTGGCCTAGTTCGGGCGTGCGTTTCGCACAGTGCGAGGCGCCATCTTGTGACGTCACGGAGCCAACAAGGTCACGTGACTGCCGCTCGAACACGTAACACCACTCGCTCGCAGCACGTGCGCACAAGTAAGGTACACAAAATAGGGCGCGCGAGTTTGAATTTCAATAGTGTCAATGAGTTCAATTGATTGATAATCAATTCAATTAATTGATAATTGATTTAATTGAGGAATAATCATTTGAATTGATCCGTATAATTATATCGTTACTGGCCGGGAACAATCTTTGTGAGTTACAAGTGATCTTTTTTTCCGGGATCATGGGCAGTCGATGCCCTTCCATAGAGTCCAAACTATCCACACCCTATAGAGTTGTAATCTGCTAAGAGGTGAAATCGTGACAAACATACAGAATTTTCATGTATAATATTAATACTAACTAGGATCCGGCGGTGGCTTCTAGTATGTAGCATACGTTATTATTCTATTCTTCTACATTCTTCATCTATTATTCTACAAGCTATGTGATTGATGAGTTTCATTTATAAACTCTAAGTAGATTTTTGGTAAAATACTAACAAACATACTTACAAGCGTTCGTGTTTATATGTAAGTTGGATGCAATTTTTTATCTATATAATATCATTAATACTCGAAATCAATATTCTGTACCCATTTTTAAGGAACCATTTAAGTAAATGTTGAGAAAAAGTGTAAAAGCTATTTTAATATAAAAGACACTAGAAATACGTGCCGTGAGGTACCGGCAGAGTAGAATAGTACCTGCCCCTGTACCAGGTGTCGTAGGAGGCGACTAAGGTACCAGAACTAACAGATGACGGTATATCCATCTAAAACATTGCAGCTATAATGTACAGGGCGGGAATGTGCAGTAGCATCCCCGTCGCGAAAGCTGCGCTCTGTGATTGCCAGCATACTTGCCCAGCACGGCAATTATGGGCAACATTCCCCCTTTCTTGGGAAGGTCTATGTCTAGCAGTGGACTACCAATGGCTGATATGATGACTAGAAATACATTAGATTAATCGAAAAAGCTATTTCACACTACTGTTTGAATGACACACTGACATACTTAAATGAAGTAAACATTAATTGTCTTTTGAATGTCAAATGTGAAGAGTTGACAAAAACAACATTTATGGTCGGATTTCGACCACCGGACGACCACTAGTAATAGACAATATAATACATTCTCACGACATATACCATTGATCTAACTCCGTGGTAATTCGCTTAAAGCTCTCGTGTTACGCACGCCAAACAACAGAGGAATTACAAATATACTTAAATACATATATTTAACACCCAGACACAGAACAAACTCAAATACTATCATTTAAATATTTGCTCTGTGTGAAAATCGTACCCACGACCCCTGGCGCACCAGATAGGATCACTACCATCTGCGCCATCGGGCACATCTAATAAAAAAATATATTGTGCAAGATAAATAATAAGTTAAAACATTGTTTTGTTTTAAAAACATAACTAATTGAAAACAATCAGAGAACAAGATGACGTCAAAAATGTATAAAAGAAGATCACACCTGTACACATAATTAGAAAAAATTCTTACGAATTGATTGTATACTTCGAACATTCATTTAAATATCTATTAGTTCTTGATATCTTTATTGTTTCTTTGTTGTTTTACGATTATGTATTGTAACATTTTCCTGGTTCGATATTTTAATTAGCGACGTTCCGGACGCCTTTTGACTATAGCCAAGTTTACACGTAAAATATGCAGCAATATAAAATTGTGTATCGACCTTTCGAAATTAACGTATATTGTTATAATTAATTCTTTATTTGTGTTACGGACAGACAACATAGGATATATAAATGTAATACTTAAATACATATTTAACACGGATACGCAAAACAAACAAAAATATTTATGTACATAAATGTTCGTCCAGAGAAGGGATCGAACCCACGACCCTTGGCGAAAAAGGTAATCCAATATCATCTCCGCCATCGGACCTGGCACATGATTGCATATAGAAAACTTTTCTTGAAGATAATCGCCATTTGCTTTTCATTTGCGAATCAACCGCTACGTTTCTTCCATTGTGGATAATCTTTTGTTCTGAGTCTCCACGCAAACTTCATTTATAAAAGAATACAATTCGTCGGGGAACCGTTTCAATGGCGGTCTACATTAATACCTAATACCTCGTGACCACGAGACATCCGTGCCACTGCGGTATACGAAAATAGATACCCGTGGTGGCCTTGGGAGAAATTATTCAACAGTTTCAAGGATACAGCTGGTACTGGCGTCATAATGTATGTGTATAGAGTTGTAATTTAAAATGGCGTCTTGCACGAGGGGGCTGGGAGGGGGACTACTTTTTAAAATTATTTTGGACTATTCTAAGTGCTTGTAATGAAGCTACTTGAATATAGAATATTTTGATTTGAATTATTAGACCAGGTCGACAAACAAGCATACAGTCCGTTATATCGCAAGGATATCACTAGCGCATTGCCAGTTGTGATTAAAAGGCATTATGTCACATAACTCAGTTTTTTCACTACCTCTCTCACCATTCAAACCGGAACACAGCAATGCGAACACTGCTATTGAGCGGTAGAAAAAGGTGAGAGTAAGGCACCAATGCAGACGACTTTGTATGAGGTCTACCTCTAATGAATTATTAAATAAATAATCATTAAATAATTTCTGAATTAAAGAGAAATCCATCCATCCAATCACTGTAAACATTTGCGTAGATGTTTAAAGTAACAAAATAAATTATGCTAAGTAAATATAAATAAGGCCGATGTTGTCAACCGCAATTCAAACAGCCTTAACGAATGAATTCGCGTCGCGGCCAACGAGCCGGATCGGTGCGTGCCGCTTGCGACCGGCGGATAGGACCGCAGACCTGATTATGAAAAAAAAAATTGTTTATATTCCAACAAAGCAATGGTATTCCAAAAAAGCTAGTACAAAGAAAATAAGAATCAACATTGTTTGGGTGGATTGAAGTCTAAACTAGGACAATTCTGTATTTTAAAATTTTATTCTAGCAAGTTACCGGCAGAGTAGAATAGTACCTCTACCCTGTAAGAGGCGACTGAGGTACCGGAATCGACAGATGGCAGTGAATTAATGTACAGCGATCTGTTGGTTCTAAACTCATTTATTAATCACTCTTTTTAAACAAGTGTTTATGGAAAGTAGCTCACATCTAATCTCGTAAATAAGTTCCTTACTTCCACTTTCGCTTTAACGGTCCTCTTTCGTAGTGCCTTAATTGTTTTTACGTTTCTTCATTAACACTAATGATTAAGAAAACTCAAACAGTGCGAAACAATCGACCAGAAAAACTAGTCAGTTGTGAAAAACTACGGGTCGTAATCGGAAACTTAGGCACTTCTTCACCATCTGCTGGAGAATCGTCTCATCGATCAATTATCTAGCGCAAGGCCGTGACTTGAAAAAAAATGACCTAATCAGCATTATCGTGATTTTTTCAACTTTCTTTAGCGTGACCGGTGGCGCGTAGCGGATGTGACCAGATAGATGATCGACTCCTATTTTGTATTATTGGTTTATAATGGGCGCCTTGTCAACTAGCTTAATTGTTTTCCCGTTAATATGTTGGCTAAACAAAACGTGATTTCCTTGATTATTCTGTAATTGAGAATTGATTTCATCAATTAGCCATTTATGTAATCGAAGCGGTGGCTAATGTAGCAATGTTACTCAATTAGTTTCATTTCCCGACCTGTATTTAGAAGCTTAACCGTAGGTACCGGCAGCGTAGAATAGTTTACATGAGGTAGACCCCATACAAAGGTCGTCTGCATCTCCTCTATTTCTACCGCCAAATAGCGATAATGATAGCCTTGTAATATTACGAACGTCTCAAGGCTGCAGTAACGCTTATTAGCTCGCGGACTGTATGCTTGCTTGTCGATCTAGTCTAATAAAAAATGGTAACGGCAGAGTAGAATAGTACCTCCTCCTGTACCACGTGTTGTAAGAGGGACTGAGGTACCGGAACCGATAGGTGGCAGACACTTGAAATAGCCAGCTCAAATGGAATGGGCAGTAGTGTGTCCGCTATGAAGCTAGGCTCTTCGTTTGTTCCCACGATTGCCTTCCTTCCTGACAGCATTGGATGTTCTAATATTTTCTGTATGTACTTTGACCCTTGGTAGTACGGCCCCTGTCTAATCCGACATGACAAGAGTCGAAAGTAAATTGTATACAATTCGGAAAATCTCTGTTAATTCCTATTGATGATGTTATAATCTTGTCACTTTGATTTGTAGTTTGAAGAATGTTTTTGTCTGTAGAGAGTTTGGCAGTATGCTATAATCCGTTGTAATTAGTGTTGTCGGATTACACGTTTACAGGGTACCAATTGAAATTTTTTTGTTAGTCACGAGCGAGAATGATATTTATTTGAAATCGTTATTTATTCCAATTGTTTTGGTAAAAATTGTATGTGCGACTCTATTTTATGAAAATATACATATTTTTCAATCATTCAAAGACTCGACTTCACGCGTAAGCGTCATTGTTAGCAAACTGTACAGTACAAAACGAACATAAAGAGTTCGTCAAAGTGTCTGTCATTTAATTTTTATGCCGAAATTAAAAGAACCGTTTGACATTTTAAATATAACACTACATTTATGGTTTTGACAGGTCGGTCTTGCTTCCGTTATACGTTTTGGAAAAAAACAAATGATTTTCATTTATTTTTATGCTAGCTTTTATGTATTAAACAAATTATTGCTAGATAGAATTTTTGTTGATTATATATATAGCTTGATTAGAGTGACAGCTGTCAAATTGACGTGCTTTTAAATTATTTATTTTTGTCTTAATTGGAGCATGATTTTATGTAATATGCTTCATAATTGAAACCTTTGTGATCTCATTATCATCATCATCATCATACAAGCCATCAAGTGGCCTCACCAAGATAAAAAAATTACCTAGGTAGTGGGAATCAAACCCACCACCCTTGTATAACTGATCCAATTTTGTGACCACTGCTACCGAGGCCCTAGAAGACTGGTTGTCTGTTTCTAGTACTTTCACGTTTACATGTACCGTACTAATACAATTTTTCTCCTTGTCCACAGATCGACTGACCAGATATGACTATCAAGCAATAGTCAATTAATTATAAGCGAGTAATTAGAGTAAGAGAAATGTCTCACCACTTAGTAACGGTTTGCATGTTCTGCCTGTTGTGCGCAGCGCACACCTGCGGCTCCCACATAGACATACAGAAAGATGGTATCCTCAAATACGACAACAACATAGAGCTGGGACACGAGGCCGTGATAGAAGAGAAGAGAAGAGTCGACAGGACCAGATACAACCACAAACTCCAGAAGATAAGGCAGAAGGATAGGACGAAGAGGGAAGTGAAGAGCGTGGACCCAAATTCTTATGTGGAACAGATATTCAGGTTGTACGGCGACGCGTCCAGCATGACGATTAATCTGACCGGCTTCAACATGATGCTGGAGAAGTTGGACCTGCATAAACTGGTTGAGGGTGGCATTGAAAAGACTGAAAACATAGATTATATTGGTCAGGCTAGACCTAAGCAGGATATTGTTAAGGTGAGTTTTTAGCCTTTGCGTAGATGTTGTAGTTGATCTTGAAAGTGTTGTAGTTGAGTTGAAAGGTGTTTTAGTTAATATCAATGCAATACATTACTCATATATGTATTGATATTGATAGGAATTGACCACTTAATGCATTATATCATCGTTTGACGGGCCTGATGGCGCAGATGGTAGTGATCCTGTCTTGTACACCAGAGATCGTGGGTTCCCATCCTGAGCAAATATTTATATGATGATATTTGTGTTTGTTCTGGGTCTGGGTGTTAAATATATGTATTTAAGTAGTATATTTGTGATTACTCTGTTGTCTGGCATTCGTAACACAAGAGCTTTAAGCGACTTACCACAGAGTCAGGTCAATGTATGTGATGTTGGGGGAATTTATTATTATTATTACTATTACTATATCATCGATTTCTTTTTATTTTTGGAACCATGTCAAATAGACCAATAGCGGCTTCTACTAACTATATTTCTTGTTCTTTCTCTCCTGCAGTGTGTAAGCAGTGGAGAACTAATCACAACAGTGAACACGCGGTTAAAACCGCTAGACGGTCACGACCACGATGAAGATGACCTAGACTCCGAACTCCTCATATCAGAAGACACCTTCCAAACAATATGCCCCATACTACTCTACCAAAAATTAGCAAACACTTCTATAGAACAGCACGGCTGTGTGAAAGAGTCACACCTATCCAGCATACGGTTAGACAGTAGAGAGTTGAAGAAGATAGAGAAGGAGAGTGCGTACTCTAAGAACATGCTTGCGGTGTGGTTGTACTCGTGTTTAAGCATAGCTGTGATCAGTGCTTGTGGTTTATTAGGTGTGGCTGTCATACCAATCATGCATAAGACGTATTACAACCATCTACTGCAGTTTCTGGTGGCGTTGGCTGTCGGCACGCTGTGTGGTGACGCGTTGCTGCATCTGATGCCGCACGCCATGAGTCCTCTCGAAGAGGACCATGACCACAGCCACGGTACCGGTCTAGAGGTACGAGCGTCCCATGATGATGGCATGTGGAAGGGGCTAGCCGCTATGTTAGGTGTGGTCTTCTTTTACTTCACCGAAAAGGGACTGACGGTGGTGGTTGAGTGGAGGAAGAGGCGCCAAAAGTTGGAAGACGATAAACTGCCCTCAAGGGTCCGTGTTCTTAAAGATGAGACTGTAGGAGGTTGTTCGGGTGGAGCTAAAGCACCCAACACTAACTCCTCGACAAATCCATTGATGAAAATCTTTAAGAGGGACGATAAAGGTGATCCAACTACGAAGACGTGCAAGCACAAGTACTCGGAATACCCTTACTGTTACGATGAGATCGACACAGATACGCATGACGATCACCATTTGAGAGACGGTCAGATCCCACCCAGTCCGAAAGCGAAGCATAATAACTCGGTGAGCGTGGTCTCCTCCAATGCCTTGAACGAAGGCAAGGAGGAGCCGACAGCGAAGGACTGGCTGCTGAAAGCGGAGTCGACGCCCGCAGTCGTTGAAATGAATAATATTAAACATAAAGAAGACGGTGCCAAGGATTTGAAGGATGGTGACAGCTATACTGTTATACTCAGGTGTGTAAAAAATATTTTTATCTATTTTCCAAGATGACCTGACAGACTATGTGTTGCCTTCACTACTAGTATTCACGCATCCTGTCAATCCTGACAGCTGTCAAACGGCTGACAGTAATGTCAAACGTCATTAGTTTACGTTGGAACATGTTATGTAGAATGGAATTCTAATTACCTGCGTTACTTTCGTACCTTTTTAATTCAAACTAGCAGGGCACCGCGATATCACTTGCGGAGTTTCCTTTTCCATTGGAATTCAAGGATACAATATAACTTATATTATTTGATGATAATATAGCTTCCATCAGTAAAATACTTTTTAAAATCAGTGAAGTAGTTTTTGAGGTAATTTATTACAAATGAACATTCCATTTTACGTGTTTATAGTTTGATTTATAAAATACTAGCTGTTCCTGCGACTTCGTCCGCGTTCTAACAATATTTTTGCGTAACTTTAACAGTTTATGTAGCGTAATAAACGCAAAGGCTCAAAACGTTTTTTTATTTATGCTCCGCTCATATTACTCGTAACGTGATGTCATATAGCCTTCATCATCAAAATCGGTCTAGCCGTGTCATTACCTCAAACAAGCAGACAAACAGACAGAGAAAAATGTTAAATAATGCTATTTTATTATATGAACCGTGTATACATACATGCTTTACGCATTTAGTAAAAAGCTGTTATTTTAATATTACAAACAGAGACTCCCAATTATGTTACGCGGTGAAAATGTAGTTTTCTAATGATGAAGGAAATCACTTTTATATATAGATTTAGTAGTTATAAAAATCGAGTCTTTATAAAATATTCGCTTTGCATTACTATGATATCAGTGTTACATAAAACCAATATATAACATAAAGACAAATTATAGATATTAGCTTCCTAAATGTAAATGGCTATTGGCGCCCAACGTGGTGCTCATTTTTATGGGCAATAAATTTAATAGGCCATAAATGTCTTACGGAAATTAATATTAGAATATCGTGCTGAAGGCTTGCAATTATATACCTATATGCACTACGTATTTTCAGTTAGGCCGTGAGGTACAGGCAGTGTAGAATAGTACCTCCGACAGATGGCGGTATATTCACTTGAAGCACTACACTGCTTTAAATGCATGGGGTGGGCATGGGCAGCAATATCCCCGTCGTCAAAGCTGCGCTCTGCGTTTGCCAACACACCTGCCCAGCGCAGCAGTTATGGGAAAAATCTCCCCTCTCTTAGGAAGGCCTATTGGACTTTCAATGGCTGGTATGATGATGATGATTTACAGTTAACAGGATCAACTTGTTCATATTCTAGGGAGCACTCCCGAGCGCACCACGGCCACTCGCACGCGCACGGACACGTGCACGCGCCCCCCTCCTCCATGTCGTCCGTCGCGTGGATGGTCATCATGGGTGATGGACTCCACAACTTCACCGACGGCATGGCTATAGGTAAGTGAATCCGGGTAAACAATAGACGGGCGTAATATGCGTGATGGCGCAGTTAGCAGTGGTCTTATCTTGTGCGCCAAGGGCCCAGCGGTCGATTCCCATCCGGGACTAATATTTTAAATTGGTTCTGTATCTAGGTGGAAAGTGGTAATGAGCAAGACACCACGGTGTACCAATAGCCTATACAAGCATAAAGTTCTGGAATAGAGACCGTGCTCTAACACAGACGATCTGACTTCAACCGCAGGATGGCGCTGGACGCAGGCCGAATACAACCAGTCCTATTGGAGATCACTTGGGAAGGTCTATGTCTAGCAGTGGACGTCTTGAAGTCCCTACGAGCTGCCAAAGTTTAACTACTGATGTCGCTAAATAACTATTGAAGTGATAATGTGCAGTGTACTAAGCAGTACCGAAAACCTGTTAAGCAATAAGCTCGAAAGGAGACCGCGTAAATGCAGCGTACGACACCCGCACGCAGGCCGTATACAACCGGTCCTATTGGAGATCACTTGGGGAAGTCTATGTCCAGGACAACTTTCCGCTGATATGATGATCGATGACTGCGAAGTCACTATGAGCTGTCACAGTTTATACAAGTTCAATTTACTATTGATTGCAGGTGCGGCGTTCGCTTCTAATTTAGCAGGCGGTTTCTCTACAGCCATCGCTGTTCTGTGTCACGAGCTTCCACACGAATTGGGTAAGAGCATCATTGTACAACTACCAACAAATGTATGACAAGTTAACAATTTACGTCTGTGGCAGACTAGGTCAGCAAACAAGGTTACGTCTCGCATCACTGCAATCTATACACGCTCGTATCATCACAAGGATATCACTAACGCGTCGCCAACCTTGCGACTTGAAGATATTATGTCGCTTTATCTAAATTACAGCAATGCGAACACAACGATATGCCGGTAGATTTTTTTTGACCAGGTTGAGAAACAGTCCGCGTGATAGTAAGCGTCACTGCAGCCTATAGACGCTATTAATATCTAGGTAGAAATAGATGAAAGTGAGGTATCAAGGCAGGTGACCTTTGCATGTGACTCTACATTCTTTCAGACCGCGGAACCTGATTCACTCTTCAAGCACTGATAGAATGATTTTTATGTTACTCGCAGGTGACTTCGCCGTGCTTCTGAAGGCGGGTATGTCTGTGAAACGCGCTGTGTGCTACAATATCCTGTCGTCGGCGCTGTGCCTGGCGGGCATGGTGTGCGGCGTGCTGGCGGGGCACGCGCCCTCCGCCACGCGCTGGCTGTTCGCCGCCGCCGCCGGCATGTTCCTCTACATCGCTCTCGTCGATATGGTAAGGCCTCTTTAGACCAGGTCGACAGAAGCAGCCAATAACAATCGTCACTGCAGCCTATAGACGCTCGTTATCACAAAGATGTGATATCTTTGTGATAGCGCGTTGCCAACTTTACCCAGCAATTTCAGTGACTCTCGCACCCTTCAAAACGGAACGCAGCAATGCGAATATTGCATTATGCTGCTATAGCATTGGCTATTTGGCGGTAGAAATAGGTGTGTGAGGTACCAATGGAGACGACCTTTGTATTAGGTCTACCTCATGTTATACGACATTATTGGTGAAGCAGGCTCGAGACGATGAATCCTAGCCCGAGATACCTCGTCGATTTTGGATGTACTGAATCTTGTCTGGGTTAAGCTTCGTTTAATCGCATGAGATGTTGGTGCATTCGGTGCAAGTTCTATTTAGTGCGCCAAGGGACAAACGTAAAGAACTTTTGTGTTTGTTCTGTATCTGTGTGTTAAATATATGTATTCGAGTATTTGATGTAGTTGCTACCTTGCCATTCAATTGCCTGTTTGTGCAAATGAGTTCTGTGATAGGTATATCTTAATAAAGGTATTTCTGCAGACAAGCAATCTGTTCAGCTTTGTAATGTTGCATAGATCTCATCATCGTCATATCAGCCGTAGGACGTCCACTGCTGATCAGACACCAGTCTTAATATGTATAGATTAATTAGTTTAATGTTATTCATACAGATGCCAGAACTCAGCACGTCGCACAGCAAAGAGGGCACCCTCTGCCAGTGCATACTGCAACTGATGGGGCTGGCCACTGGCATCGGCATCATGCTGGTTATAGCCCTGTACGAACACGACCTAAAGAACCTCTTCGGATAAAGTGTAATTGTACGAGGGGTCACATCGACCCCCTGTGATAGTGACATTGGTGCCAAGTGAACTAAAGTGGAAGTGTTAGGTGCCAACTTTCAAAGTGGATCGGTCTATTGTACCAGTGATAAAAAAATGTTTTAGTGTTAATCTAATTGTAAGCGATTTAGTGTACTTAAATTCTGGTGGTTAATTCAGGCTAT
>JACJUM010003212.1:6359437-6385323 GCA_020976665.1 Heortia vitessoides | reverse complement strand
GCAGTGTATCATGGTACGGGGCCTTAGAGGTTCATGGTACGGGGCCGCAGTGTATCATGGTACGGGGCCGAAGTGTCATGGTACGGAGTTGCAATGTATCATGGTACGGGGTCGTAATGTATCATGGTACGGGTTCGTAATGTATCATGGTACGGGTTCGAAATGAATAATGGTACAGAGCTGCAGTGTACCATGGTACGGGGCATTAGAGGTTCATGGTACAGGGTCGTAATGTATTATGGTACGGGGTCGTAATGTATCATGGTACGGGGTCGTAATGTATCATGGTACGGGGTCGCAATGTATCATGGTACGGGGTCGTAATATATCATGGTACGGAGTCGAAGTGTATCATAGTACGGGTTCGAAGTGTATAATGATATATGACTACAGTGTACCATGGCACGGGGCATTAGAGGTTCATGGTACGAGGTCGCAATGTATCATAATACGGGGTCGTAATGTATCATGGTATGGAGTCGTAATGTATCATAGTACGGGGTCGTAATGTATCATGGTACGGGGTCGCTATATTCCATGAGACGGAGCTACAGTTTACCATGGTACGGGACAGCAGCATGGTACGGAGGCACAGGCGTTGAGTTTTTTGCGTTACATTAATTTATTTTATTACATTCCACATTTCAATATATTTATATATTATATTGAATTGTACTAATGTAGATCCTTTTTGGTACAAACTTATTTAATATCATAGAGAGTGTTTAATAACCGACACCATTTTGTAATTTGTTTATCTCTTTTTTACGTAACGGACATTTCTCTCTCCGTCTCGCACGCACCCAAAGCGCGTCTAAGCGCACATCCCGCAACCGTAGTGTGACCATTTTATTGGCATCTCTACCTTATTATTATGACGGGCCGAATGGCGCATATGGTAGTGATCCTATCTTATGCGCCAATGGTCATGGGTTCGATACTCACCCAGACAAATATTTACATAATTATAGTAAGTATTAAAAGTATTATATTTGTGATTCGTCTGTTGTCTGGCATTCGTAACACAAGTGCTTACCACGGAGTTAGCAGAGTATGAGATGTTGTGTGACTTTATTATTATGATTATTTTGTAAAGTATAAATAGTTTATGATGAACTAATTATGGGTATTTAATGTGTATATATACCTAACCCCTATTTATTCGTAGTCATTTTAGTTTTTCTATATAATCTAATTGGCATAACAACGTTTGCCGGGACAGCTAGTTATTTGAAACTTTTACCTATACCACTGAGTGAATACATATTTTTGTAATTTCTGTAATGCCTTTATGTTCTGGTCTCCGGGCCAGAAAGAAATGTAACACGGTACGGAGGCACAGTGTATCGTGGTACGAGGGTACGCGTGGTACCTTGTCAAAGTCTGCCGCTATAGCCATCTGTTTGTACAACTGAGGACTCTGAGCCAGATACGCGGACGACTTGAAGTAAGACACGGTGAACACGTTGGCTCCTCCCTCCGACGCTGCCGATATTATTTTAGGCGTGTGGATTTCCACGAACCCTGGGGAGAAGACGCGATACATTACTATATGAACTTTTATGATACCGTCGGGTCATCAGGGTCATCAGTATTATGAATATGTTACAATTTGGTGCTTTATATTTCTGAATAAAAATTGATCTATTTATTAGTTTTGACGATCGGAAAATGCTAGAACAAAAAATATTTGAGTTAATTTTGACTTGGTTGATACTGACTTGACGAACCATGACACTCCCTTTCGCGCTAAAGGATTATGATACCGTTGGGTCATCAGGGTTATCAGTATTATGAATATATTACAATTTGGTGCTTTATATTTCTGAATAAAAATTTATCTAATTATTTGTTTTGACGATCGGAAAATGCTTTTCAATTAAAAGCATTTTGTCTACTTGAATAAAGAATATTTTTATTTGACTTGATTGATACTGACATGACAGACGGTGACCCTCTCTTTCGCGCTATAGGCCGTAGGTCGATCCCCATCCAAAACAAACAAACTTGTGACACTACACGCGTAAGTTGTAAAACATTTGTAGTAACCGACCTTTTACCCCTTAAGGGATAATTTTCGATAAAATTGTTTACACATGTTTCATGACTCAATGAAGATTTATATTGATTTCTTTTGCATAATAAAAGGGGCGCGAAATTTTAAGCAAAAAATTAAAAAAGCATTTTAAATAAAATTTTCTTTCCTAGTGCTTAAATGTCCCCCTTTCTTGCGGACGTCTATAATAAATAACGTCAATAGTGGACTTTATATGGCTGATTTGATAATAGACACATTTGTAATATTACATGAAATTTTATTATGAATTGCCATTAAATAAATTAATAATTTTCTAAAGGCGAGTTATCGGCATCTTAGAAGAACATCTTTGTGGAAGCAAAGACCAACAAAGAAGTCGAACTGCAGCGCTGGAAGAACTACTAGTAGCATTACCTTTGCTGGTGAGGATATCTCTGAACAGCCTGCAGACGCCTGCTTCGATCCTGAAGATGGCCTGGTTGGCTGGAGTGCGGAGGTCCAGCACGCGGTTGTCCAGACGAGTATCTTGGTTCACTCGAATCTTTAAACCTTCAGGGTCCTGCAAAAATAATTAAAATATTATCACACACTAGTGTTTGAATGGAACACAACACCACTATTAAGTAACTTTCCGTTGTCTGTCTGTCCCTATGTATGCTTAGATCTTCAAATTTACGCAACGAATCTTGATGCGGTTCGTTTTTTATAGACAGAGATTCAAGAGGATGTGCCGCGATGTGACTCGATTCCTGCTTTATACTCGCCTACTCGAATACCAATTTATTTTGATACGAGTACGCCGGCCTCGATTCAGGTACTTGAATCAGAAAGAATCGATTTGTACTCGCAGACTCGATTCTATTCATGCGAGTCCAACTGACTAGAATTTAGTATTTGGTCAACTCGTTCGTACTTATAGATAGTTTACTTAAGCAATGAAGTGGCGCGGCGAGCCTTTTGAGAGCGGAGGGGCTCTACGAGTAAGAAGAAAGCCATCCCTCTCCAACCCGTAAAAAACCTGGCAATAAGACTTCTATATAACCCTTTTCGACTAGAATTTCCAGACTCGAATCCTGGACTCGAATTTTGGACTCGAATTCTGAACTCGAATTTCTTTCTTCGAATTAGTAGACTCTAGTCCCCCGAACTCGAGACGATATTCGAATATTAAACATAAAATTCGAGTACTGGGCTCGAATCAGGGAATCGAGTCATGATTCGATTACTATGTAGACTGACTCGAGTCGACTCGATTCACCAAAACAACGACTCGGCACATCACTAGTTTATATGTATAATACAATAGAATCCGCTTGTAATGACACCAAAAGGAAGTGCCAAACTCGACATATTAAGCGGAGGTCATACGAAGCAAAGTCTTAAAACATAATATGTACGAACAACTTTGTATTTTTGTTAGGAATTTAGTTAAATAAACACATTACAATCATACCAGCCATTAGAACTCCACTGCTGGACTTATGTCCAAGCTTCTCCAAGAAAGGAGGTTTTATGCCCATAATTGCCGCGCTGGGCAAGCATGTTGGCAATCGCAGAGCGCAGCTGTCACGACGGAGAAGCTTCTGCCCATCCCTGTCCTGTGCATTAGAGCTACACTGTCTCGGATGGATATACCGCCATCTGTCGGTTCTGGTACCTTGGTCGCCTCTTACGACACCTGGTACAGGGGGAAGTACTATTCTATTCTGCCGGTACCACAAGGCTAATTACCTCTATTATACTTACATCTCTTTAAGAAAGCGTGAATTTTGCCACGCTGGGCATCCGTGATGGCAATAGGACTGGGTATACTACTGCCTATCCCCACCTTGTTAGAAGTATGAGTTACGTAGTTTCGGATGGATATACCCACTATCTGTTGGTTAAGGTACCTCAGTCGCCTCTTACGACACCTGGTGCAGGGGGAGGTACTATTTTTCTACACATGCCTTATATACGGTGATAAGTAGCTAAATCTCACATCGTTGTTCTCCGGGCGCGCGGCGTCCTCGACCTGCAGCGGCAGCTGCGCGCGCGCCGCCGACACCTGCCACACCTGCGCCGCGACCAGCTCCACCGAGCTGATCGTGCACGACTCCACCGGGGCCGCTGTCTTCGCCACGGTGGCTTGGATGTCGATTATCGATTCCTTTGTGATGCTGGGGAAGATATTTCGCAGTATAGGTGGAGTTTTCAAATGCACGTTTACGTATTAGAACGAGCGACGAAAACGTAGTAGAACGTTGTTGTCGCTCATAAATCTGAATATATGTGTTGACAACTTGGCTTGAACTTGTCAGCTAGCACGATTAATGATGATGATGTTGAAACATGGAAACTTTATTTTTAATAAAAAACTACTTTTTTAACGGCTCTTAAACGCGGTTTATTAAACTTTTTTTTAAACGCGGTTTATTAATTTAGTCAATGAACTTCTGATCGTGCTTAAGTATTTTTGGTGAGACTAATTTTTTCAGGCTAAATAACAGGTACATAAAATGCATTGGGTATAGTAGAAAAACGCCCCACAATGTCAGATATTGTTTTTTCAAATTTTTCTTTAAAGTCGACACATCGGATAATTTACGCTCGGATTGAATACGCTCTATCCTCCGGTACCTCGGCCGCCTCTACCGTCACCTGGCACAGAGAGAGGTGCTATTCTACTGTGGCGGTACCTCACAGCACCGGTTACACTTACTTGCCAACAAACTTAACCATCTGCTTGCTGACACGACGTTCTTCGTTGACGCTGATGATAACCTGGACGGTGCTGGAACTCTGGCGCAGGACTGCGAAACACTGCTTGCCTTTGGCGCGGGACGTCTGCAGCCGAGCTGGTGGAAATCATCAAGTCAATATCTTCATTAAAATAGGCACTTTAAAATAATCTAAATTTATTAATGACGGCTCCTATCTTAAGCGCCAAAAGTTGTGGGTCAAGACAAATATATACATGATGATATTTTTTTGTGTCTGGGTGTTAAATATTTATTTATTTAATAACATAATTATACGGGTTATCCCCAATTACACAATTATGAAGTTGTGACAAAAATTGAATTATTCTACATCGAGCTTAATTATTAATGTTATGACGTTGTCGACAAATACGTCAAAGTCCGGATGGAGACATAAGGAGTGCGTTAAGTGCCTGCTGCATGCATGTATTTAGGTATAATATTGATGATTCCTGTGTTGTCTGATATCCGTAACACGAGTTTTTATGCGACTTATTTCGAAGTCAGGTCAGTATGAGATGTTGGGTGTATTCTAAAGCTGCGAAGTGAGCCTCACTTTGTACTGAAGTATCATTGGTAGATGTCGCAGTATTGTCTTGTCCCTTCGATGAAAATATTATTACAATCATGGTGATGTAATGAAGAAAAGGATTGATCTGTTGATTTTTAAGATAAAGTACTGAACCGTTTTCACTCACTATGTACAGTTTGATCCAACTTGAGATGCAGTATCCCTACTATATCCCTACTAATATTATAAATGCGAAAGTAACTCTGTCTGTCTGTCTGTCTGTCTGTCTGTCTGTTACGCTTTCCCGGTTAAACCTCTCAACCGATTTTGATGAAATCTGGCATAGACAATCTTTAGACCTTAAGAAAGGACATAGGCTATTTTTGAACTCGAAATAAGGGTTGTAAGGGGTTGCAAGGGGGGATGAAAAGTTGTTTGCATGGATCGCTATTTTTAGAGCTAGAAACTTAAAACTTATTTTTCAGGCCATTGATTCGATATAAATAATCGTGACATTCAAAGTTTATATAATTTGAAGTAAATAGGTATGGTACCCAAAAAGCTATTCCACGCGGACGAAGTCGCGGGCACAGCTAGTAGTTTATATTTAGTCGCATCATTATTTCTCATGATAAACTCGACGGTCATATATTCCATTGTAGTATGTGACAAAGTCGTGTAGCCGTGAGGTACCAGCAGAGTAGAATAGTACCTCCCCCTGTATATTTACTTACTAAAGCACTTGTGTTATAGATTTCAAACATTTGTAACAAAATGTAATGCCGTTTTCAGCCGTGAGGTATCCGGTAGAGTAGAATAGTACCTCCCCCTGTATATTTACTTACTAAAGCACTTGTGTTATAGATTTCAAACATTTGTAACAAAATGTAATGCCGTTTTCAGCCGTGAGGTATCCGGTAGAGTAGAATAGTACCTCCCCTTATAACAGGTGTCGTAAGAAGCGACTAATTTACCAGAAACGACAGATGGCGGTATATCCATGCAAAAAAATCAGCATAAATGTACAGAGCGGGGATGGGCAGCAGCTCCCCCGTCGCGAAAGCTGCGCTCTGCGATTGCCAACACGCTTGCCCAGTACGGCAATTATGGGCAACATACCCCCTTTCTTGGGGAGGCCTATGACTAACAGGGGATTTTTAATGGCTTACTAATTTAGTGCATAAGAAGAACGACAAAGAAAATAAAAACAATTAATTAGTTAAAACTTTATAATTTAAAAAGCCATTTTTAATTACGTTTAAGTTGTTTTTAACAAATATTATTAAAATTGAATTCTCTTTTACTTGTTTTATCTTTCACTAACTATTAACAAAAGATAGAATTAAGGTAATTTTAAAAAAAATAAAATAAAAGGTAAAAATTTGATAAAAACCGCATATCGTTACATCTCATACATTGACCTGACTCCGACATAAGTCGCTTCAAGTACTTGTGTCATGGACATCAGATAACAAAGGAATCATAGATACATTAAACACCCAGAAACAGAACAAACAAAATATTCCTCCTGGGTGGGGATTGAACCCACGACCTTGGCACAAAGAAACCATCACAATATACTGACTCGTTCGCAATCAGGCTCGTCATAATATACTGACCTCTAACCCAGACCTGTTGACCTTCCTTGTCCACTCCCAAGTCATTAACATCGGTGTATGTTCTGTCACGGTGCTCCCCAGACGACTGGAGCAGCTTGTATGTGCCGTAAAAGCCTTCAGAGAAGTCCGGCTCTGCTTCAGCCTGGGACTGGCCCGAGGTTCCCTAAGGGTAATGAGGGTAAATTAAATAAACAATATATTTACATAAGTACTACATCTTTTACATTCACCTGATACCGAGATAAATAGCTTCAGGTTCTTGTGTGCGACTAAGGTACCAGAACCAACAAATGGCGGTATATCGATCCGAAACAGTGCAGCTCATATGCATGGGACGGGGACGGACAGCAGCATTTCTACCGAGAAAGCTGCGCTCTGCATTTCCAACACGACCAATTTTCTTCTTTCTCATTCTTATAATATTCAGTTTGCGCTCGAAAGAGTGTTTTTCTTTTTCTCGTCATCATCACAGCAGCCGTAGAAAGTCCACTGCTAATTGCCCCGTTGGCAATGGCAGAGCGGAGCTTTCACGACGGGGATGCTGCTGCCCATTCCGCCCTGTGCATTTGAGCTACACTATTTCGTATGGATATACCGCCATTTGTTGGTTCTGGTACCTTAGTCACCCCTTACGACACCTGTTACACGGGGAGGTACTATTCTACTGCGGGTATGTCACGGACTTTTATGTATTGGCTATATTTTGATATATATAAGTTAATTACCTTGTGATCAGCCTTTTTCTGCTGTTTCTCAGCAGCCTTTGCTGCTTTTTTGGCAGCCTTCTTGCTGACTGCTGCATCACCTTCAACAGACACCTGAGGGTCTTCTGACACCACCATTGTCGGAGATTAAACTGTAGAGTTGATAAAGTTTATTTGTGTATGTTTTCAATAGATATCCCATATAATAATAATAGATTCACAGAATATCTGATGAATCCTGAGATAAATCGCTTAAATGAATTATGTTACAGACAATGGACAGCAGCAATCACAATTTATAAAATAAATACATATTAAACACCCAGAAACAGAAAATTTACAAATAATTATCATATAAACATCTGTCCTGCGTTGGTATCGAAGCCACTACTTTTAGTGACCAAGACAGGAACACTGACAAACACTATCTGCCTATTCAATGTGATATTATAAAACATTCCTCTAATTATATGCATATAAATACATTAATACCAGCTTAACCTTCATACGGTATTCGGGTCAATTTTGACCCATTTTACGAAAGAATCTTAATTATCGCAGCGGCTAATTTATTTTGAGAATTGATGTTTTATGACTTTTACTAAAATGTTAAACTGAAGTTATTTAGCAAATAATTTTAATAAAACAACTTTAACATTTAGTCCTAGAACATTTTTTACGTTCGCGGTCTTCGGGTCACATTTGACCCGACGTATTAAACGAACGACATTTGTTATTTTATTCGATATCAAGTTACCCACTTTTAGTTGTATGCTTCTATTGTTCTAGTCAGTCCACAGTTGTAGTCTTGTAGTAAACATTAAGTGAACCAGACGTACTTTAGTTTGAAGATTGGATTAATCATTTTGTATTCAAATATGAGGGATAGTGAAATTGAATTCTCTCTAAATGAAGTGTCAGATCAGGAAGACTCGTGTTCTGAAATTGAAGACAATGTTGAGGAACCTAATTCATCGGATAGTAGTCTTAGTATGAGTGAAGATGCAGGAATGGATGCAGGAAATTTTTCATGTCATTATCTCGGCAGGAACAACCTGCCGAGATAATGACATCAAAAAATGGCCAAATAACGTATTCTAAAAAACCCTTTGGAAATAGTCACGGAAGAGCTTCAAGAGAAAATATCATCAACTTGATGCCAGGCTTGACACGTTATTCATACTCTAGAATAACAGAAGAAAGTTCAAGCTTTGAATTATTTTTTCCACCTCTTTTGAGTTTTCCACGTAATACGTATCGTGTATTTTGAATAACACTAACATTGAGGGTAGACGCATATTCGATGAAGAATCGACTGATATTGACAGCGATTATTTAATTGCATTTATGGGACTACTTTTGTTAGTTGGTGTATTTCGATCAAATAACGAAAGTTCTGAAAGTTTATGGGATTCACAAAAAGGAAGACCGATATTTGCAGCAACTATGTCTGTAAAGACATTCAAAAGAATATCAAGAGTTATGAGGTTCAACAACAGAGTAACTCGTAGCGAACGACGGCTATTAAACGAATTTGCTCCGATTCGTGAATTGTGGAATCAGTGGGTTGATATATTACCGAAGCTTTACAATCTTTCTGAAAATGTGACAATAGATGAGCAGCTGGTAGCATTCAGAGGAAGGTGCCCATTTCGACAATATATGCGATCAATACCTGCGAAGTATGCGTAAGCGCCGCTATTTTTTAGAAAATTTAGGTATACAGCTTGTTACACCTTACATAAATAAACGTCAAACATTACCTCGAGCGCCATTTTCACTTGAAATTGCCAATAACATACTGTCTACTCCTCTAGACGAGCCGCAACCATCATCATCAACTCAGTCAGAAAACAATACACAGAAAAAAACATGCAAGACATGTCGCTGTCAACTATGTCCAAAAACAGATAATAAAACAGGATTGGTTTGCATAAGATGCAACAAATTTTTATGTAAACAACACTAAAAAAAATTACTTTATTTACTAATTGTAATAATTGATTTCATTTTAATTTGTCACTATTCAACATAAAAGCTTTATAAATCTACAGAACATTTAAAAAATTGTACATCATCTGTCTAATTAAAACAAATTATATTAAATATATACTTTACTAACTGCTTTTTTAATTAAAAATATCTTCATTAAAAAAATATCTGACTATATAGTATTGGATCAAATTAGACCCAAAGCCCTTTTACATCAGTAGCTTTGAAGGCTGTATGAAGGTTAATATAATCTCCCTCGGAACAAGGAGGTTTTACTATTTAATTATTTAATGTAATCACAAATAATTACACACATGAAATCATTGTAATCAAAAGATACCATATTCTTATTATTTATATATTTTACTGATAATTTGCTCATCACATACCTGATGACTTGGAGTTACAGCATGATCATATATTGGTCCATATTTTTATTTTAGTAATTTGAGTTATAATTTTTATGTCTCGAATTTGAGAGTGCTGTGTGTGTGTCTACATTAGTGCTAATCATTATATCAGCCATTGGTAGTCTAATGTTGGACATAAGCCTCCACAAGAAAGGGGGAATTTTGCCCATAATTGTAGTGCTTAGCAAGCAATCACAGAGCAACTTTCGAGACAGGGGTTCTACTACCCATCTCCAACCTGTGCAATTGAACAATTGCGTTACACTGTTTCAGGTGGATATGCCATGCATTGGTTCTGGTACCTCAGTCGCCTCTGAGGACACCATGCACAGGGGGACGCACTATTCTACTCTGCAAGTACCTCACAGCCATGTACATTTAATCTATTACTATAACTTTAAACTTAAATATAAACTACACTCTTTCTCAAACTATTCCCATTAAGCAAAATATTATTAAAATCAGTTCTTTAGTTCAGAATTTCATCCGTGACAAACACTGCAACACATAATTTTTATAGATTAATTGATTAAGATTTTTTTTTAACCAACTACAATAAATATATCTCAGTAATGTATTGTGTAACTGTCGCAAATGATTTAAAGTTCAATCCTGATAAGGATTGTGCTCTAATTCTAAAAAACGAAACAGATTCAAAACTGTAGATTAACTACTGATTTCATATAATTGAACTTTTATAAGTCCGTCGAAAAAAAGCTTATAACATATATAGATTATAAAATAAAATAATAATTTACCAACATAGGATCAAATAATATTTAGGTCAGTCTTATTTTGAAGCTTAAAATACTTAATCATATGTACTTTGGAAAATACCTTAATTGCATGTCCACGACTACAAATTAACTGCTAACGACCTCAACGTCATATCCCAATAATGAATCATTCAAACAATAGTAAAATAATTGTGTTGTTCGTAAATTGAACCGTCTATCTTGCGTTATATTTCATCATCCGACTATTGTTAATATATAAAATAAAATTTGCTATAACTTACTAGAATCGGTGAAAGTTAACTACTGTATTAACCGGAGTATACTATATTTGTTCAAAGATTACCGGCAAAGTAGATAAGTTAGTCGAAATGTGAAGAAAACACTATATTTTAAGGTTATAGCCGATAAGCGGTCACCTTGTGTCAATGTCAAAATAGACAGTGACAGTTTACTCAACTAAACTTGGAGTTTAGTCAGAGTTGCCAGTTAAAAATTTAAGATTCTGAATAAAACCTTCTTTTTCCTTTTAATAAAAGAGTTATAACTCTTTGTTGTAAGACCACAATCAAACAATTTATCACCCAGTGAAAAGTGTCAGATGAAAAATTGGCGATTTGTTGTGGACACAAAACACTCAAAGAACCATCAGAAATTGATCTAATGTGTAAATTATTTGTTCAAAATGTTCATAATCATCACTGGCCCTAAGTTTAGTATAGCTGGGGTGAATTATATAAAGCGTAGATTATTTTCAAGGATAAAATGCCAGTTTTCACATCCAACATTCCAGGACTTCTCAAAGTCGGTGACAGAATTGAAATCGGTGGTAAAATTAAAGAGAATGCAAGAAAGTAAGTCCAATTCTATTTTCTAGTTCTTCAAGTATTTTGTCAGCTCTAAATACTTAATACTACGATTAATGTGATGTTATGGCAGTTCCTTCTAACTTCCTAGTTTTTTTACATTATGAAGTCAGCAAACAAGCATACGATCCACTTGATGATAAACGTGACGGTACGTAGCCTATAGACACTCGGGTTATCACAAATATATAACTAGTGTAAAAACCTTGTGGACTAAAGATACAATGTCACATTTACCCAGTAATTACAGCCCCCCTCACCCTTCAAACTGGAACAAAAGCAATGCAAAACTTCTATTTGGTGATAGAAATAAGTGAGAGTGAAGTACAACCTTGTGACCTTTATAAGAGGTCTACCTTTAGTAAACTAAGGTCTAACATTTGTGACTATCTGTGACAAGAGTGTCAAATAATTAGTGACATTTTTGTGACGTCATTCATTGACAGAACTGTTATAATAACTAAACGGTACCCGTTTAGTTTTTTTTTTAGTATTTTAATGTACATATAATGCAAAATAAAATTGATTTTCATTATATATTTATGCTTTTGGAGTACCAGCGGAGAAAAATTGTACTTCCCTCCGTGGGTGTAAGAGGCCATCCGAAACTGAGTTGTTCAAACAGAGCAGAGACGGGAAACATCATCTCCGTCGCGGTGATGCGTTCAGCGATTGCCACCACGTCCAGCGCGGAAATTAAGGGCAAATATTCCCATGCCTTGAGAAGGCCCATGTCCAACAGTTCACTTTCTAGGACTAATATGATGATTTATGCGTTATAGAATAACTAACTTACGTATTACATACACACAGTAACAGATCAACCTACCTAAATCAGTCAAAACATCGCAATCGATATTAATCTATAACACAGAGCCATTTAGTTTAAAATTGACTGCAAAAAAATTGACAGATCTGTTGCCCATCGCACTAACTTTTGTAAGCGGCTTGTCTCACATTTTTTTTGTAAGATTTAGAAGCACAGTTTATACTTAAATTGGAAACGTCTTGGGATTCTTTGTTTAATAATCCACAAAAACTGTGAGAGATTCTATTTATTTAGTATTCAAATTTTGTTAAAAATTTTATGTAAATCAGTTCAATCAACCATTAATATATCGAACAAGTAATAAACATAAGAGACATTGCCATTTTAAAAGTGGTGAATCAAGGTTACAACATTGGATTACTTTGCTTTATCCTCTCTATTCAAACCGTTGTCTATAAAACCAAGAAATCATTACATCAGTCATGGGAAGTCCATTAATGGAAACAGGTTTCCTAAGCAATTTCTAATAAAACCGGTTGTAGGCGGGCTGCTGAATGCAGCCTGATGTTGTTCTAGCCAGACCGTCTGCATAAACAACTTAAACGACGCTTCTCGTTGCGTAGTTTCCATTTGAGAGAATTAAGCTCAACGTCTAGCAGCATCTGTGCCCTGGCCTAATTCTCTTCGGCTAAGTCCATCATTTTTACTTACTTTCTCTTTTCCACTTCATTCTTTTTGTCCCTCCTCCTTGTCTCTCCTTCTCCCTTCTCTTTTCCCCTTCCACTGTTCATAGACACCAAAGGCGCCCAAATAAGTCTTTATTATTTAATCATAATTATATTGCAATGAGATGGGATTTAAGAGTAAGCCAGCAGTCGCTGGTTCATACAAAACATTCATTGTGTTTAAACGTTCCCCTATTACCAAAAACCGGTCGCAGGACCGTGTTCGCATGGAGAGCATTCTTTGCGTACCTACTTTGAAATCTGCACGGAACTGAAAGGATCAGAGCAGATGGTGATCAATAGTATCTACCTACCTGATTGTTGCTGACCGGTGTCTGTCTACCCAATGGGAAATAATTTTACACGTAGATTTTTTATTTATAATAAATTAACGTAACATCTTATACATTGGACTGTCTCCGGGATAAGTCACTTAAAGTTACTTGTGTCAGTGACATCAGACAACAGAGGATTTACAAATATAACTCCTACGTAAATACATATTTTGTACCCAACACATAACAAATAATAATTATAAACTTGGTTGCCCTGGGTGGGGATCGAACCCACGACCATTGGCACACAAGATAGGATCACTAGCATCTACGCCCTCGTCTTATATAACACGTGTGCGTGCCGTTTCTATACGAATAACTAGATAGAAAATATTTATGTTTTTAATATTGTACCAATTTACGAATAGGCTTATATCTACTGAATCAATTTTAAAAATTCTTCCACTAAGAAAGGTACATTCTTCTGGAGTATCATAGGCAATACATAATATTCAATAAAAATTGTAATCCCTATCTAATATGAAACTTGGTAAATAACAGTTGTATTGTTGTATATTTGTATACCGTTATTTATCGGTAATAAAGAATTTTTATTATATTTCCGTTCTACAGACTATTCCTTTTAATGTGAGTAACGCTTTGAAGGACCATTTTATACGTTTATATATTATTTCTTTTTTTTTATTAGACCTGGTTGGCAAGCATACATGTACTGAACGTGAGGTACCTACCAATGCCGTCGACCTTGGTATGATGTGATATTACAAGACTATATAGGCTGTAGTGACACTATCTCGCGGACTGTAAGCTTGTTGGTTGATCTAGTCTAATACACTCATTTAAAAAAAAACGGGCACCTAAACAATGAACAATTTCAAATGTTACTATTGGTTTGTTTGATAATTATGGGTAGTTTTACTTTCACAATTTTGTAAATTAATAAGCAAATAATCGTTTTCGTCAGTATTATCATAAAATTTTGATAAAATTTATGGGTTTTAATGCTATGGTTTACTAGTAGTGTAAGCTCGCTAGTAGTGCATATGCTCGTAAAGTAAAAGTTAACAAAGATTTTTGTTTGCTTTTTCTTTAATAAAGTAAAAGCAGATAAATGTTTGTATCTCGTGTGACCCCCTCTAGCTAAAATCACAGCTTGAATTCGTCTGGGTGTGCTAGCTAGGATATCTTTCTCTTCGTTCTTACGCGTCGTTTTAGAACGATCAAGACATGCTCTATGAGTTGAGGTCGGGACTTCCAGCTGGCCAATCCAAACGATGATTGCCGACCTCTTGCACATACGCTTCCACATCGCCAGACCGGTGGACGCGAGCGTTGTCGTCCATAAAAATTGAGTCTTCGCCTAAAGCGGCCAATGCGGGTTATGCATGAGGAATTAGAACTTCCATTATGTATCGTCCAGTCAGTGAGCCGTTTTCAATGAAGACTAACTCTGTACGATCCATTGAATTTATTCTTGTCCAAAACATAACAGAGCCTCCACCATAAGGTGTGATTTCTTCAAAACAAGCCTCTGCAAAGCGTTCCGACATAGACCTTCACCGAACAAAGATGTCCTGGTTTCATCGGAGAACAATACCCTATTCCAGTCTTCTTGAGTCCATGACTCACAATTTCGAGCAAACCTAAGCCTGGCAACTCTGTACTCACGGAGTAACTTAGGGCCGCGGGCCGGGCGATATTGGTCGCGAGAAGCCTCCTCCTAACCGTCCATTGACTAATATGCACATTTCTTACTTCTTCGAGGTTGTTCTTGAGGTCTACATACGAAGACTTGTGATTTCTCAATGCGCGACCCGCAAGAAAACGATCATCCCGTGGTTGGGTACATGATTTTCTTCCAGAACCAGGCCTTCCCTCCACGGAACCGGTATCTTGATACCGCTGCCAGGTCCTTTGAGCCGTCGAGCGACTCACACTTAGCCCCTGAGCCACGAAGCATTGGCTGCAACCCTCTTCGAGCAGCGCAATAATTTTGGTAGCCTTTACCACTTTCTCTAACATTATTGAGACAGCTAAACAGCAACAAATGAAGCTTTAACAATTAAGAATATAAAATAAATTCATAAAAATTGACTTAAAGTTATGAAAACCGATATTATCTTCTGGAACTTCGGACCAAAAATAAAGGATAAAAAGTGGTTTTCTGTAAAAACGAGCATCAAACGAAAGTTTGAATTTAGAACGTATACTGTTTTAAACACCACGGCATTTTTAAAATCGGCCGCTGACATGTACAAATGATTAAAATCATTTTGGTATTTACCGTATTTTTTAAAAGAACAATTAAAATCAAATCCGTCCGTATTTTTAGCAAATGAGTGTATAATATTAGGTAAACGGTACGCATGCGTAAACTCACTTGCTCTTACACAGAGGAATTTCTTTCATTCTCAGGATCCTGATCAGGATAATGATATAATCGAATATTGTTATTGTGGTACCGATTCTTGATAAGTGTACTAAGTATCATTTAAATCTATCCGTCTAAAGTGGGTCATAATCAACTTCGAATGAGTCGGTTACAAACACACTATAGAAAATAAATATAACACACTATAAATCCTAAGTAAATATCTGCCCGAGTTAACTCATAAATAAAGTCTGTCTGTCTGGTCTGCGCCTAAGTTAATTCATTCCAGAATGTCAGTGAACCTGTGCGCGCAGGAAGGAGAGGAGCCGAGAGACGTGGTGCTCCACTTCGATGTCCGATTCCACAGAGACAATATTATCTCCCTATCAAGGAAGAACGGCATCTGGATTGGAAGCGGCAACTACGACACGAACTACAATATGTTTGTGCCCGGTGAGTGAGCCTCGTTGAGAGAATCAATAATAATAAATTCCCACAACATCTCACACATTGACCTGACTCCGTGGTAAGTCGCTTAAAGCACTTGTGTTACGGACGCCAGACAACGAAGGAATCACAGATATACTACTTCAATACATATATTTAACACTCAGACACAGAACAAACACGCTCTGGGTGGGAATCGAAACCACGACCCCAGGCGCACAAGATAGAATCACTACCATCTACGCCAAATATATATAATAGCCGTGAGGTACAGGCGGAGAAGAGTATCCATCCAAAATGCTTGCCCAGCGCGGCAATTATAGGAAAAATTCCCCTTTGTTCGGGAAGCCTATGTTCCAGTGGCTGTAATGAAGTATTATAATTGTGATTTCTCTCTTGCCTGATGTCCGTAACACAAGCACCATGGAGCTAGGTCAATCTATGAGATTATGTATGATCTATGATAGAATAGGTATCTCATATTCATATATTTTCTACCGTAATCCGTTGTTTTGTGAGACACTATAAAGGTATATATTTATCTGGTTGAAAATCTGTCCATAAAAAAATGGTTGGTACGTCCCCAGGCACGATTTTCCGTATTATATTCGAGATCAAGGACACCGATGTCATCACCATCTACTGCCAGGGCAAGTTCCACTCCAACTTTCTGCCCAAGATACCCCTCAGCATGGCACGGTTCATCGTCGCGTGGGCTGATGTCGAGAAGATCACGCATTGCTTCTTTCATATGGGCTCAAAGGCTAGTAGTGACAGTTTTTTCTAATTAGCTACCTTTAGTCATGTAGTATTTTACATGTATTTTTACATCACGCCCGTAGGCGTATAAAGAGGGGACCAGGTGGGCCGTGCCCTCCCCATAATGCCGGGCTATTGACCCGAAATGTTGGGCCTACCGAGCGCGGCAATTGATAGGCAAAATTCCCCCTTTCTTTCGGAGGCCTTTGTCCAGTAGTGGACTTCAAATGGCTGATATGATGTTGATAGTCATTTACTTATAATATAGTGAGGACAGTCTCAAGCCTTGAGGTACCGGCAGAGTAGAATAGTGCCTACCTCACTACTCAGGATGGGCAAGTAGCATTCCCGTGAGAGCTGCGCTCTGCGATTGCCAACATGCTTGCACAACATGGCAATTACGTGCAAAATTCCTTCTTTCTTGGGGAGGCCTTTGGCCAGCATTAGACATCCAGTGGCTGATAGATGCAGAGATGGTTGCCATTTGATATATTCTTGTTCAGGTCAGTGGAGACAAGATTGGTGATGCAAGCGTCATCCAGCCGCCTCACTCCCCCCTTAATCCAGGAGACGCTAGAAGGTGGTTGGTATAATAAACCTAAGAACACATTGCTGAGTCAATGATAGATATTGATTTTAGTCATGCTATTCTCTGATGAGGCTTTATATTGCCAATACAAATGTATATGCCGAATTCAGCCTGTTCTCTGTTAGGTTTGTTATTCAAAGCTGTTGACAACACGGCTACATGTTGTCAACACAATTATACTTTTATATTAGTCGCGTTCTCAATGTGGCATGTGTGCTCTTAAACACACAATTTGCCACACACAACACGACATGGCAATGTGTTCTTGCCTTGACATTGCTATTTTTTACAAACTCTCCTTAAATTAAATGAGATTCGTTTCTTCTTTGAATAAGTACACCTGAAACTCTTTTATACAACAGATTATAGGGGTATCTTATTTTTAACGTTAAACCTCCAGCCCTCAAATTGATTCGTCGACCAACGGTCGAAATGACTGACAACTGAGGGGGACCGCCGTTCTTT
Organism: Heortia vitessoides; assembly: GCA_020976665.1. Taxonomy (NCBI): domain Eukaryota; kingdom Metazoa; phylum Arthropoda; class Insecta; order Lepidoptera; family Crambidae; genus Heortia; species Heortia vitessoides. The sequence goes on along the minus strand of JACJUM010003212.1, from coordinate 6,367,287 downwards.
CAACCGGACCCCTCTCCCATTGTCAATCGATATTTGACCCCATTATAAACTGAACTTTAAGCAGATGTAGCCAGTTGTAAAACTATTTAACTTACCTTTTAATATTTATAGCCCTAGAGTCCACAAGAAATCGGCACCGGGCTCGCCCGCTACGCATTCTTCGAACGAGAGCTCGGATGAAGACAATAGACCGCGGCCTAAAGAAGGGCGGGCTGACCGATTCTTCTACGACTCCCTCATGTGCCAGACACAAGATCGTTCGAAACTCCCACAGGATGTCAAGTATCGGCACGATGTGCAAGGGAGGAGCAAGATTGATTACAACCGGAAATATAGGGATGTATCTGACGCAGAAAACAATGAAACGGAAGATTATTCAGAAGAGATGGTGTCTAAAACGACGGATTCGTCCGTAGCGGAATCGGAAGATGTGCTGCAAGAGTTGGGCATGAAGAAACGGACTCGACGAGGCAAATTCTCGGCACCGTTCGCTCAAGTAGTCAACTTTATGGGGAAGACTTCGAAGAGAAATTAGTGATTTTGTCTGTCTTTTTGTCATTGGATGTGTTTGTATTATTCCTTTTTATGTTTTATATTTATTATTTGGTGTTTCCGATGTATATATTTAATGCAAATGATTATGCTAAGGTGTTTGTTTTGTTGTGCCTTAATTTTAAAGAATAATTGTAGTTAATTTATATTAGGGTAAAAGAATATGAAAGAACTGTAAAAATAAACATTTATTGCAATCAGTCCTAAGTCACGTTATAAAAAATTAGCTACGCTGAGTACTTAAAGTATTTACAGAAGAGATAATTTTAATTCTAAACTTAAGTTACAGTCGAAATTAATCTAAAGGACTGTTTTTCTTTTTATATCATATAAATTCGAAAGTTTTGAAACATTTTAACTACAACATGATACATTTTTACAGTTAGAATAGAAAGAACCTTAAAACATTTACAATACCTAGCAAAACGTGACCGTTCGCTAGGTGACTTTATTATTATAGAGATCCTGTAACGAATTTATACTTAGTTGCAGATTAAACTGTCAACTCAATCCGCACCTTATCACAGCAGATGGTAGGCAGTACGAGCAACTGCACAATAACCATTGTGAAAACGTATGACACAGTTTAAGTTTAATTATCACTTTTTTAATTTTAACACGCCAAAGAATACATTCCCAAGTTACTTTACGTCGAACGTGACGTAGCAAAGGTACGGTCGCGCCTAGCGACATCTACGATCATATTTCAAATCCATATATATACTTTAAAATACCTACCTATATTAAGGTATCATCACTTCTGATGGTTTGATTATTTATTATAAATTACAATTCTATACTTGAACACGAAGATTTAAGATTGTATATGATTATAAGGTAATTTTAGTAAGCGCAAATATTTTAAGACAATTATGTACAAGCAATATGACCCTGAATATTAGATACATGGCCATCACTTACGTTGAAAACTGGTTTTAAAAAGGGCTACTTTTTAATCGGGCTAACTTAATACTGAGCTGTTTATGCGTCAATTACAGCGCCACCGAGGTGAGCGAGGTCGCTTATTAAAAAGCAACCCCTTTTATAAATAAACGGCCTCTGCTCGAATGGAAAATTATGCTGTATATTAGGCGGATTATCTCAGCTACTTCAATGAACATCAAAAGACTTCAGTGAAACTACTTCCCTAAATACACAGATTTTTTTTATATTCATACAAAATAGTTTAGCGGTCTCTTGAAAACGATCGTATAAAAATGGATATTTATTAATATATAAAAATAATTTATTTAAAATGTTAATCACATCCCAAAATGTTTGTACTTACTAAAAACCATATTTAGTCTTACAGGATTAGCAAAATATGTATCTCAAAAACGTGCTAACAGTGCCATCGTCATACAGACTGACATGTCAGTGTATAACAGATGCGTTATTCTATAGATCGTAATATTTAAGTTAACTCTTTACAAATGCACATATAATATCTGCATGGTCCTCTTTTACGCCAATATTCGTGAGTTGCGTTTTAGAAACCAAATATAGAGACTCTCCGTCAATCTCGTGTTCGAGAAAAAGTGATGCGGTTTCTTCCCACTTCCTCTTCGAAAGGTTAGCAGCCAATTCCACTATCTGAAAATACAAAATAAACCTGTTAAAAATATAAAAGTATCAATTCCTGTTTTTGTTTACCTGTTTTTGTAAAAACATTTAAACTTTACAACTTTATGATATAAGAAATAAATACTTTTACATTGCGAAACGCTTTCGTTTATAAGATCGATATAAAAATGAATTAAACATTCTATACTGGTAACAAAAAAAATAAGAAAATAAGAGCTTTTCTAATGTACAATAATATTTAAAAAATAATAAAATAACACATCTGCACTAAATAAATATTAAAAATATTAGGTACTGATGTAGAATAAAAAAAAATAAACAAATATGATAATATCTGTAGAGTATATAATTTATATAAATATTAATAAAAATTGTACAGGATACACATTAAAAATGCATGATAAAATTACATTGGCTCTGGATTGAAGATTAGTAACAATAACTTATGCCTTCCATAACGTTATAAATTAAGAATTTCAGAACACGACTTTCGAAAAATAATAATTGATGTGGCAACACTGACACTTGAAAAGAAAGTCAAAAAATGGCGCGATGTGCAACGTAAAGTTTTGACAGAGTAAACTAAAGAAAAGATAAACAAAACAAGGCGAAAAAGGTATGTGCACTTAATAATATATTCAAATGAATAAATAACTTACCGTCCACGATTTAACGGTGGCATGCTTTAAGTTGGAGAATGGATTATCTGGAACAAATACGAAATTATTAATTATGATCGGTGAAAACTCTATTTCGGAATCTAGAATCTTTCTAATGGATATTTTGGTTAGCCTGTGCATTAAGATAACTCTAAATTAACAAGTTTAGTTCGTAACAAAAAGTAGTTATAAACAAATTTTGTATTATGCTTAGTTTGTGTGTCGTGTGTTGAGTTATTCTATATTCTTGCCAAAGGATTTTTCCACCGTTTTGTCTTCAGTTGCAGTCTTTTGGTTTTTAATTTGATGTAAGTACCTACCTATCTACCGTATTTAAGACATTATTAGATACATCTACTATTCTTTACATACGTTTGTTGTGCTAGCATATGTATATTAATTGCAGATTAACCAGTTCCGATTTTTTATAACCTAATTTATTTCTATTTCGACTCGCCCCGGGATAATCTTTATGTATCTTTTCATACATATATTTTATGTAATTATCTTATGGACTTTCATATAGATACATTTACTCAAAAGATGTTAATTTACTAAAATTGTAATTGTATACAATACAACAGTTATTTAAGAAATGATACCGTATCATCACTACTAGTATAAAAAAATGTCGCTTTCTGCTGTCTGTCTGTCTCTTTGTATGCTTAAATCATTAAACCACGCAACGGTTTGATGCGGTTTTTTTAAAAGATAGAGCTATTCAAGATGATTGTTTATATCCCTACTATAATATTATAAATCCGAAAGTAACTCTGTCTGTCTGTTTGTCTGTTACGCTTTCCCGCTTAAACCTCTCAACCGATTTTGACGAAATTTGGCACTGACAATCTTTAGACCCTGAAAAAGGACATAGGCTATTTTTAATTCGAAAAAAGGGTTGTAAGGGGTCGAAAGGGAGGATGAAAAGTTGTATGGAAGTATCGCTATTTTTGGAGCTAGAAACTTGAAACTTATTTTTCGCCGCAATAGATCGAAATCGCCGCATAGAAAGATTGGAGTCTCCAAATCTGGCTGAGAGTTCGGTATTAACTTTGTTAAGTTTGCTGAATATGGCAGGAGTGATTGATAAAGACTTCTAAACAGCTTCAGCCGACGCCTTAGGATGTATATATACGGCACCGAGGATAAACAGCGTATGATCTTCGACTTTAACTGCCACCGGCCATTTTTCACCAACATTATGTTTTCTCAAGAGTGAATTTCCGCATGACTTGTTAACATTTACGATGATTTTGCTACAGTTCGTGGAGCTTCGTAGGTTTCTATAGATTGCAGAACCTCCGGCTGCTGAAACTCGCACCGACAATTCAGATGAGGTAGACGGACAATCTGTACGTCTTTTATTACTTGCTCTTATTTCGAAGCCTTTGATTGTCACAGTGTTCGCGCAACTCATTCAAGTCTCGCAAATTTTTGTTTCAAGGAAAGAAATCTTGCAATGTTTCACTTTCTTTAAGTCTCTTTCGAACCAAAGTCGATCACAAACGCTGCAAGATAAACCAAACAGATTGGCTTCAGTCCGCTGAACGCCAATGATTTTGCATTGCTTCACTTCTACTGATATTGATATCTCTCAGTCCCGTGGCAGATCCAATAGATATATCGATTGTCTGTTCATTCGTTACATCCATAAGTATAGGTATTCCAGTGGTAGAGGTACTCGCGAAGTCGGTGGCAGCAGCTTTGCGACGTTTCCGAAACTGTCTCGCTCGCTCAGCGCTGGACATTGGGGTACCTGTGCGTGGCCTATAGTCCCCTCTTCGTAACGATAGCCGTAATTTATATTTCTGGCTGGCTCTTGCACGATCTGAGGCCGACATAGCAAATGTTTATATATTTATTATCACTTTCTGGTTATTTTAAATATAAATACTGTCCAAATTACATTTATTATTGTGTAAATCAATCGGTTTAGATAAACTTGACAAACACACGAATGAATGACCGCGCTATAAAGTCGGAGTCACGAGTTACACTGAAGAGAAACAAGCAAGAGTTTCGCACAGTTAACGCAGTATCTCCCCCCCGCCGCCCCGCTCGACCCCGACACGAATTCAGTGTCATAACAGCGAGCTGACTATATAAGTGAAATACTCACACCACATCTTTGTTTCTAAGACTAATAGTTTGTTAATTATTCAGGTACGATGATACCTACAGACCTTTTCGTTACGGTCCACTTTTTAAACCCGGTACTCGTATGTTTCGGCGCGATTTTAAAGACGTTTCACATCAAAAGTCCGCGTTGTTATATTTCCATTTCTTAGGAATAATAATACAATAACCATTTTGAATCCTCATTGCACCCGTGCGAAGCCGGAGCTGGACGTAGTATTATAATAATTTTGCGAAAGTTTGTGATTATGGATGTATATTTGTTACTCTTTCGCGCCGAAACGCTTGTACAAATCTAGATGAATTGTAGCACAGAGATTAAAGATGGTCTAGAATAACATATAGGCTACATTTTATTTCGATCACCTATCCCGCGGGGACATATGTTCGTGTAATAGATATATTTTCTGTAATAACATATTTATAAATTAATTTACATATTTATTCAACTGACTCCGAGATAAGCAGCTTAAAACACTTGTGTTACGGGTATCAGGACACAGAGGAATACAATATCTAACTTAAATATATATAAATAATACCCAGACACAGAACAAACAAAAATATGAACATATAAATATTTTTCTTAGTGGGTACGTTTAAACAACCCTCTACCCTCAAACCTTTGGTGCACAAGACTGGATCACAACCATTTGCGCTGTTAGGCCCGTCTGTCTCTTCAGTTTAGTCTATCGAATCGATACTACTAATACTACACTAATCGATATAGAGTTCCTCGAGGGTGCGTTAAAATACTCGCGGGAAAATTCAAAAACCGGTTTATTTAAATTATTACATTTTTGTTCGACGTTTCGGTTTCCTTGGAGCAACCAAATAAATAAAAGGAATAATATGCTGTTAAAATGTAATGTAATGTAAAAATATAGAAGTGAAATATATCACGTTTTAAAGCCGTTAAAATAGTAGTTGATTATGAGCAGTTAACGGATGTTAAATGTTAAAAAAGATCATATCAGCTATTGGAAGTCCACTGCTAGACATAGGCCTCTCTAATAAAAGGGGAACTTTGCCCATAATTGCCGCTCTGGGCAAGTGTGTTGGCAATCGCAGAGTGTAGCTTTCGCGACGGGGACGCTGCTGCCCACCCTCGCCCTGTGTATTTGAGCGGCACTGTTTCGGTACTACGGTTGAATAAACCGCCATCTGTGGGTTTTGGTACCTCAGTCGTCTCTTACGACACCTGGTACAGGGGGAGGTACTATTCTACTTTGCCGGTACCTCACTGCATAAAAAATAGTAGCAATCAAATCATTTATAGTAGTCTTGGGACAACTGAATTATAAATCTAACTATGTAACACCTGAGAGATGTTTCGCTTCGTTGAGAACTGTATGAAAATGCATACATTATCTTTTGGGATTCATCTAACCGAGTGCTAATTCAACGGCGAGAGACTTGCCTAATAAGGGCTGCTTGCTAAATGCTGAAGTGGGGTGAAACTGGTTATTTCCAGTTTGTATTCCTATATTTAAATTAGTTTTTTTACACCGGGCACTGTTTTGTTGTCGTTTTGAATACAGACTCGTTTATTGAGCGTACGATAAAAAGAAAATACGCGCGCATATTGCTAAATATTCGTTAATGTGCTAATCTTTTTTAAAGATGCATCAAGCTGTATTCCTTGTTGTACTGGCATCCACCAAAGTAGAATTGTATCTCCCCCTGTACCAGGTGTCATAAGAAGTGATTAAGTTACCAGAACAGATGGCGGTATATCCATCTGTAAAAGTAGCTAAAATGCCCAGAGGGGGATAAGCTGCAGCATTGCCAACACGCTCGCCCAGCGCGGCAATTATGTGCCACTGTTTTCTGGGGAGGCCTATGTAAAACAGTGGATTTTTTTGATATAATAGACCAGGTCAGCATACAGCCATACAGTTCGCATAGCGTTGATAGGTGTCTGGAAAAAGCCGGATATAGTTAGGCGTCTCGACTGTGGATTCGGTCAAATTGAATGGTGTCCGGCTTGTCCGGCTTTTGTTTACATTTTGCTAACATGCGAGCGCCGAGAACCTGACACAATAAGTATCATATCACAAAACAACGTTAAAGTTGACGATACCAAATGTTTTGACTACCTTTGAGAATACTTATACCGAGACCTAAATTCCTTAATTATGTTGGGTGTCTGATCTTTGTCCACCAACGCAACCAAATGTCCGGCCAAACTGGTTGTTATGTCGGGCTATTAAGTTTGGCGACCTGGCAATCGTTAGTCCGAGTATACACGCTCTAAATATCACAAGGATATCACTAACGCGTTGGCAAGCTTCTGACCTGAAGATATTATGTCATATTACTCAGTAATTTCACTGCGTCCCTCACCCTTCAAACTGGAACGTAGTAATGCGAACACTGTTATTCGGCGGTAGAAATAGGTGACAGTGAGGTATCAATGCCGTGACGTACCGGCAGAGTATGTAAACCTAAGGTACCAGAATCGACAGATGGCGGTATACCCATCCGCAACAATATAGCTTAAATTCAGGGTGGGGTTGGGCAGCGGCATCCCCGCTCTGCATTTGAGCTGCGCTCTGCGATTGCTGACACGCTTGCTCAGCTGGGCAATTATGAGCAAATTTTCCCCTCTCTTGGGAACGATCAAGCAGGACGGAGAGGGTCAAGCAGTGGACTTCCAATGGCTGATATGATGATGATGAGTTATAAATGCTAACGACCGATTGTGGGAGACGATCCGTACATCGATCCCTGCGTCACCAAATTAGTTCCGCTGTGAATTCCAGCTAACTATTAGAGCCTTAAAAATTGGTGATAAACACTAATTTTTTTCTTGTGGGTTTGTTTTTGATGGCCCGCGGAATAAACCATAGCAGTAAACATAGAATTAAGACCTGTCTGCTTTCAGCAGACTAATTTAAGGTAGGGCTTAATGTATAA